>JAVGVS010000175.1:515405-892772 GCA_032718565.1 Distichodus sexfasciatus
TCAAAACAGAAACTTTTAACATTCTGCTGGAATTGAATTCCTCACCTCAAGAAAGACACGTTTTTAGGATGGAAAGGGTAAGTTTTTCAGTGAAATTTATTCACAACAGTACAGTATAGACCTTCCACTGTTTCAAAACACGAAAAACAAAAAATCCAAAACCCCACGCAACATAAACGCTCGTTTTTCTCGGAAACCTCCGTTGCGACAAGCGACTGGTTTTGCCGTGGAGAGTCACATATCATGATTAATTGATTAATTTATTCCTCGATTATGATTAATTAACAATTATTTTGTTTTGGGGGGGGGGGTCGGGTTTGTTTTTTTTTGCCATCATTGTTCACTTACAAGGTTTGTACTGAACTGTTAAAGCTTGGATATTTTTTCTATTGAAATAGTAAATGTCTTAATTGAAGAAAACACGTAGGTACGGTTTAGATTGGTTGTGGCATATGGTAGTATGTTTTTAAGGAGACAGTACATGAACACACACTGGGGAATTATTAATGCAAATTTAAAAATTATTCTGAAAATAATCGTTACGGGATCATAATACTTTCCGATTAATTTCCCAGTCCTAGTACAAACTAATAGCGCCTAAAGGCACCCACTTTTTGGGGGGTGTGGGTGGGGGATTACACACACTCCAAGCTATGCACATACGCATTAACATGCTGCACATAGACCGTTACACTGCTTCCTGCTGTGATTTGCACTACCTCCCTACAGAGCAGTTCTTCACATCTCCAGGCTGGATGCTCGCTTTCATCTGGCCATCGTTCGCCCGCCGTGTCACGCTATAAATGGCCAAGGTCAAGCCCATCCCTTGCGTTTCCCGCTACTTCGGTCCAAAACTCTGCAGTCAGCAGATATTCCTAGATATTCATAACGCTCAGGTTTTAACAACACTCAGCTTTTCATAACACTCAGCGGGCGCATAAGGCCCCCATTAACACCACTGTTGTTCTACATAAACGCCGGGCCTTAACGCCGCCGCCGCCTCGCCTCACGCTGGTTACGACACGCTTTTACGCGGCTTTGTTAAAAGGTGTGAAATACGAAGGTGCTGAACGTGGACGCTCGGAGGACGCTGACCTGCCAGCCAGAAGTTGCTTGCTGAAGCTTAGCTTTGCGTATCTTTTCGCAGGTGCAACCGGTGCTGAGTTACGCAGCGTTGCTGCAATTTTGCTGTCATCACCGAGGGGAAAATATTGACTGTTGATTGTGTCCTTGACAGGGACGAGGCAGAGGCGTAGTTTCAGTGTGTGTGTGTGTGTGTGAGCGCCCAGTGTTTATGTATGCATATTAATTATATTTGTCTGATAATAAGAAACCACCTGCTAATTAGCCACTCGGAAATGAGTAGCGCCTGAATATGCAATCAATCACAATCACACACACATACACTCACACACACAAACAAGCACACTTTCATAAGGTAAATTGTAACTAAATATCTGTATTTCTTACTAAAATTGTGGACTCCTTAAGACATGGATTCATGTAAAAATCTGTCACACACCATTAAGCACATGCGTAACTTTAGCAAATCTGTTTCTTCCTTTTTCTTGTTCTTTGCCTTCTTCTTCTACTCATCCTCTTTCTTCTTCCCTCTGTCTCTGTAGCCCTGCTAGAAATACTTTTCAGTTAAAATAGCAGAGCTAAGAGGAGTTTTATAAGCAAGCGTTCTATTTTAGGCTCTTTGTCACTTTTTTAGGGGTGAGTATTTTTTGCTCAGGCCCCGAGGTCAAGCAGGTTGAGTTTATATTTAGCTGACATTAAGGTCGCTCCGGTGCTCCGTGAGTCTCGGGCTCCAATTAACCAATCTCTGACCTCCTAAATGAGGTCACAGCTTAGGCAGAACTCTGCTGGGAAAGGAGCCTAAAACGGTCTTCAAGTCTCTTTTCATTTCTTGAGGTTGTGAAAAAGATTTTGCCTCAAATAAAGGGCCCCCGGTGCGACCCAGTTCCGCACGTTCGACCGTTTAAAAGCGGAAAATCTTTCGGGAGCGGTGGGTGTTAAATATAAACCTGTGCTCAGTCTTATCTTGTGCATTGTCAGAAGTCAGTGGATCATTTGGTCCACGGAATTGAGAAAGGTAACAGCGATGGGGGGAAATGGATGACAGAAATGGATAAAGAATTTGATGAAAATTTGAGCACTGGTCACCTCTTGGGTTTGATTCTTGGGTGGTGGGGGTGGTGGTCTAGTAGTTAGGATGCTCGCCTCTGGACCAAAAGTTTGCGAGGTCAAATTCTACCCCCAGCATTAATGTCATTGGGTGTCTGAGCAAGACCCTTAACCCCAAGTTGCTCCAGGGAGGAAGTCCCTGAAATTAGGAAATGGAAGTTAATCTGGTTAAGGACAGTTGGTAGTATAACAGTTAGTGCATTTGCCCCGTGATCGGAAGGTCATCGGATTGAATATCAGATTGGTAAAGGTACCACTGAGGTGCTCATGAGCAAGGTACCATCCCCAGGCTTTGCCCATGTCAGCTGCCAGTGTTGTGCATGAACGCGTCCCTATTTTCCAGGAACGCTGAACTGAACAAATCAGTTTACAAATTATGAACGTGAACGTGAGTGACATTCACTCTCGCGAGACTGAACGCTGCTCACGTTTTACTACAGTTTTGAAGTTTGCTGATTACAGGCTAGCATGGCTGGCGCTTCATGTTCGGATGCCTCTGAAGAAGGTAGTTTGTTTAAACATTTGAGTCCGTTTTTTGAAGAAATTGGTGTAGATTTAGATGGGTAAAAACCTGTTTTTTGTGAAAATTGTGAATGTGAACTAGTTCTTTTTCAGTGTGAACTGGCACAACACTGTCAGCTGCCCACTGCTCCTTCACGGATGGGTCAACAGTTAGTTTTGGTGCTCTGTGTGCTGTGTTCACAATGACAAATAATCACTCACGCACTCACTTTCATCTTCATAAGAGTGTCTAATAAATGCCATAAAATTAAATCTAAGAATGATTGTTGTCCACCCTCTTAGACCTTGACTTTGGTTAATTTTTTTGACCTTTCTCTCTTTTTGATATGGTCCCTACTGAGCACTCTGAAATTAACTCTGTCAAGAGATCTGGACACAAACCTCTACCAAATGACCCACTACAATTAGCCTTAAAGGCCCCGGCTCTGCCCCCACACTTAAGGGACGAGTGGACTTTATCCTAACTCACTAAGGAGCCAGTAAGATTTCGCCTAATTTAGCACGAGTGCACCAGTGAAAGTGTGGCCCTGTGCTTGATTCAACCTTTAAAAGGTGACAAGTGTAGCAGTCTGTATTCACTCCTTACAGTTCAAAAGTTCTGGCCTGACATGTGTAGTCAGCTGTTTTATTGGGATTCCAAACCTTTACTTATACATCTAATCTACATTTAGTTTAGTTTGAACTACAAACTGCTTCAAAAGAAATTGTATGACATCCACAAACACATTGTACTGGAATTACATTAAATTTTTTACTTGATTTAAGATTGACGTTTTTGCGTCATTTATTAATTAGTGTTTTAATAACTCAGAATCCCTTTAATTTACAGAAACAGACACATACCGTCAGAATCACTTTGAACTTAACAGGCATTATATTCATTCTTCTGCATGTGAAATTATTTGTGAGTTATTCTGAGCAACAAAAACTAAAGTAATTGCATAAATACGCATTAATTAGCGCGTTAGCGACTCTCATATGGGACGCCATTATGTGCAAAAATGTAGTTCTCTTCCAAAAAGGTCAAAAGCAGCTCATTTGATAAAAATATAGAAAAAAATTTACTAAAACTTAAGTATTTCTTAATTTTCAATTGATCATAAAATATTTATTTAATGTTAGAGAGTAATCAATAGGAAAATATACTATATAAATTGGAAAATCCCTTGTTTCGTTATCAAATAATTTTATTCTGTATCCAGATGGATCCCAAATGGATAAAGAAGTATTTCCATCTGGCACTAACTAACTGTGTCAGCATTTACACATCAGACCATGACAAATCTGAGTAGTACAGAATGTCCTGAATACCGCCACGCTACCAACTGGCCCAATGTTGTCATCAGTTGGTCCTCCAGAAAGAATTTTTGTCATCTTAGTTGTATACACTTCTACCTCATAGCTAAGATGAGCTGAGATTGCAATTGACTTAATTGACAAACTGCACAAGGACAACATTCATTACATAGCTTTTCGTGTTTTTCACATTTGACCTCAAATTTTCAAAATGTTTTGCTGTGGATTTGTTCCAAGTACTCCATGAAAATGACCTTCTTTTTCATTGATCAATGTGCTGTTAAATCTGTTGCGACTCTCCAAATCACTACACATGAAGTTAGCTAAAATCTTTGCATTCCTATGAAAAGATGAGCCCATATATCATTATTGGGTACATAATTATGTTAAAATTACAGTTGGGCTCTACTTTAAATCTTTTTAAATATTACTAGCAGGAATCTGAACGTTGTCCATTTGTATCCTTACACTGCGGTCACTGTGAGTAAGTGTGATATCACCCTTGAGGTGCTACAGTCCTGTAATCCCAGCACTGCAGCGAAAGCTGCTCTAATGTAGTGTTTGAGGAAAGCTATAAGGGAATGACCCAGAGGATCGTGACTCGGCTGCGAAGCTGAGCAGCTTCGGCAGAACAGAGACCTGAGAGAGCAGCGCTAAACCTGGGGATTAGAGCCAGTTCCACGATTCCCATCCACAACTCAAGCCTGAGAGAGAGCAGAAGTGCTTCACCGCTTCTAAAAAGGGATCGACTGAGTGCGGCAACTGGTCCAGTAGAGAGGGAGGCCCTCGCAAAACCGAAAGTTAATCAGGCGTGATTGAATATACTTCTCTCCTTTTATATTAGGGATCTAACGTGAAGGTCTCAAAGATCTACCAGACAGGTTGGTGACCACTCAAGAGGGTGTGCATGTCTGAGAGTTTTGTGAAGCTTTCAGTAAGATTCAAGTCTTTATTTGTCACATGAAGGCTTATACAAGTAGAACGTAGTAAAAATGTGCCCTGAATTGGTTAAAAATTCAACTCCATGGAAATATGAAAATAAACAAAACTGAAGTAGTAAAATATATAGAAAATGAGTATTCCAAATAAACATTCCATTTTAAACAGTATCTGGACAGTACCTGTCTGTGAATGAAGGGTCAGTGGGAATTGATGTGTAACACTGTGGCTGTAAACTAGACTCAAGTGTGTGCTGGTGTTGTAAATAAAAAGTAATGAAATCACGCCGAAGGGAAACTCGTTGCTTTTTATCAATTCCATTTAATTATGTATGATATAAAGTGTGAAGCTGTCGAGCTGTGAAGAATGCAGTGTTTTGGTTCAGTTCTCTCTTTCTCTTCTCGGTATCTCTTTATGAATGACACTGCGTGTTACTATAGCACCAAAACCTTCTTAAAGAGGTCAACCACCTTTGAATCAAATCCCAACTTTTACTAAACTGATCTCTCTCTCTCTCTCACACACACACACACACACATTCTTCATAAAACACTTGGCATACTGTTGTAGCTTAGGGCTCAGGATGGTCAGTAGAGTGTGAAATGTATGTGTGTGTGTGTGTGTTAGTGTGAGAGAGAGAGAGAGACGTTGTGTTTTTATGCTGCAAGGTCAGAGTCAAGTTTTCTATATTGCTGTAAGATAGCCTGACAGAATGTAGCTGCAAGACTGCAGCAAGACACACACCCTCAAACACAGACACACACACACACACACACACTCCTGCATAGGTCAAGCAGTGTGGACAGTTCACTTTGGTGCTTACACTGACATAATAATATCTGAGTTAATCCTCTGATAACATTCCCAGGAGCTATAACAATGTTTTGTGTAATTGCTTGTGTTTCTGTGTGTGTTTGTGTGTGTGTGTGCGCGTATGTGCGTGTGAACGTGAATGTAAGGTCTACGAAATGTGCTGACTTAAGGTAGAAAAAGCTACAAAATCTGTTCACAAGGATTTTTAAACAAGCAGACTTTAAAGTCCGATGTCCACACACACACACACAGACCCCGTATCAGACGTGGGGAGCATACAGATTTCATTTTGCGTTTTTTTGTCTCCCTAAGCTCTGGGCATGACAAGAATAGGAGATGGAGAGAATACGCCCATCCTAAAAAAAGAAAACAGTGAGTGAGAGAGAAAAAAAAAAGAAAGAAGAAAGAAAAGAGGGAGGGGGAGAAAGAAAGCAATTTCACGATGGATGGAGAGGGGGATCTGACACTATAAGAAAGACAAAATGGAGGAATGGTAAGGAGGGTAGGAGACAGGTGGAACACAGACGTATGGAGAGGAGATGAGGAAATGGAAAAAGGGGGCTAAACAGGAGCGTTGTGTTATCCCGACAAAAAGTAAAAAGATGGAGAGGCAGCTAGAAGTAGACTACGTTAAATTAGGAGGTGGCATGTTCCAAACTGAGTGCCACCTGTCCTCCAAACCAGGAGTTTGGTTGGTGTGTGACAGGTGTGTTTTCCTCCTTCGCCCCGTCCGTCCCGTACCGGTGGTTCTCCAAAAAACTTCTCCTGCTCCCGCATTCGCTGTGCTCTCCGATTCTATTTTTAAAAAGGCACAAGAGCCAAATGTAATTCGATTCAGGGTCACTTTGGCTGAGGTCTCTCGAGGGCGTCTTTCCGGACACACATTAAGGTTGTAGTCTTATACGATGTGCTCCTGTCAGTGGTGCGTTTCTGTTGGAGTGCTTTTTAGTTCAGGACAAGTCCAGGAGTGGAGGCGCTGCCCGTGGTGCTGGAAAACATTACGTCAGATTAAGGCAGTAGTTAAAGTCGGGAGCTGTTTCAGGGAGGTGCGGCACAGTAAATAAATGACACTGAAAATGAGTTTCACACCAGGTTTTGGGGTTCTTTTTTCTCTCAGGGTTATGTTTTAAAGCCATTTTCTGCAAAGAAGCAATTCTCAGAAACATATGGGCAGTTGGTAGCGTAACAATTCACCCTGTGATCGCAAGGTGGTTGGTTCAAATTTCAGAGAAGGTACCACTGAGGAACTCATGAGCATAGTACCGTCCCCAAGCACTGCTCCCCATGTTAGCTGACCACTGCTCCTTTATGAATGGGTCAAATGCAGAGGACACATTTTGTTGTGGTTTACTGTGTGCTGTGGTGTGTTCACAATAACAAATTATCACTCACTTTCACTTAGTATGCTTAAAAGTAACTGTGCACTGTGGGGTGTATGCATGTTGTCCAGCCATATGAACTTTGGGGTAGTTGGTAGCACTACGGTTAGGCAGATGGCCCTGTGATCGTCAGTCGTCAGTTCAAGTCCTGGACCGGTAAAGGAACCGCTGATGCTGCCAAAGGCTGCCCACTGCTTCTTCACGGATGGGTCAAATGCATAGGTCATATTTCACTATGGTGCATTGTGTGCTGTCCTGTCCTGTGGTATGTTCACAATGACAAATAATCACTCACTTAAATATATTTCTTAAAGACCTTTCACCTCCCATCCGAAAGGTTTCACCATGAAAAATGTACAAGTCAATAACCTCTACAAAATATAAAGACAAAATACAACACAAAAATACAAGACAATAAACAATACAAATTATACAACAGAGGCTGATTAAGAGGCCAGATCTAAAAGAGTCATGGCGGGTCATTTTAGCAGGACCTCAGGGGTCGTCCCATTTTTAGAAAGATGCCCAGGGATCTTTAATGAGCTCAGAGCCTCAGACTTATACCTCACCCTGGGGGCGCCGTTTTTACAGTCCACAGGATGGCGCCCCCTGTTGGACCCACTAACATAACAGCAGCCCAACTTTCCTTACTGGACTCTCATCCAAATGTGACTCTGCACGGCAAAACCAGTTGCTTGTCGCAACGGAGGTTTCCGAAAAAAACGACCGTTTATGTTGCGTGGGGTAAAATTTTGGATTTTTTGTTTTTAGTGTTTTGAAACAGTGGAAGGTCTATACTGTACTGTTGTGAATAAATTTCACTGAAAAACTTACCCTTTCCATCCTAAAAACGTGACTTTCTTGAGGTGAGGAATTCAATTCCAGCAGAATGTTAAAAGTTTCTGTTTTGACCGCTCTACTTCAATATTTACGGTAAATCCACTGGTTGACTAGCGTGAAGATATTTCTCCGGAATCCATCTTCGTCTCCCGAGTTCAGTTAACCTAACGCAGGTAGGCTATCCGTGTGGCTGTGAATGCAGCGTAGGCTACCGTAAATACAAACGTAGCCGCGACCGCACCAAGCGTCTGTGAGTGCTACGGCGATAGTCAACTTCAAGGGCAGATTTCTCCGTTTCTCATTTGGCGTGACAGGAGAAACCCGACTCCTTCGAATGTTGATATCTCAGTCACATGTCGTCCGATTCATTCCATATAGGTATCGTTTTGAAGGTTGATTTATGCCCTTTCATGAAAACATAATAACTCAATTGTGAAAAGTTACGACAAGCGACTGGTTTTGCCGTGCAGAGTCACATATTGATTTAAAGTCATATCGCCCAACCCAAGTTTGCCCAAGTCTGTGTTTGTACTACACACATTGAGAAGTTGGCCCTTATGCAAATCACTGCGTGTATGCTAACATTACACCGGTACACTCTTGTCATTTCAGACCCACACACACACCTGTCATTAAGCGTACATCTACTCCTGTTTTAATTAACACTCGTTAAGCATTCCAAAGCGCACTCGCTTATAATTTGCTTAATGCGTCTTCGTCCGTGCTGATTGTGTCTTACTCCCTGTACAAATTACAAACTGCGATCGGACTTCTAATGAGACGCAATTTATGAGATCCCCAAAGCAGTCGAAACAGCACTGAAGTGAGTCTTAAAGGTCTTGTAGAGTTTTCATTTATCATTTGTCTTTGTGTGTGTGTGACAGGGAGAGAGAGAGAGAAATAGCTTAGATTTATAAACTGCTTACGTACTGTACATAGTTGCACACACACACACAAACACACACACACTCTTAAGCACGTGCATATACACGCATATGCGCATACACTTAGACACAACCATATGCATTCACACGCAAACACACAAGCATGCACACACACAGGCACACGCACACACACTTACACATATGCATGCACACGTATGCACACTTAGACACACACACATGCATGCACATATGCACACTGAGACACATGCATGCACAAACAAATGCATTCAAACACAAACACACACACTTATGCATACGCATATGTATATACATCCATACACACTTAGACACATGCACACACTCAGACACACACATACATACATACACACACAAGCATAGCCACACATGCACTCACCTACTGCAATACACGACTAAAGTCGATTTATTTAGCAAAACACACCATAGGACTGAGTATAACAGCTCAATATAGCAGAGCATATTATAGGGCCACACACACTACAGCAGCTGCGTTCAACAACACATTACACACTATAAAGTCTTGGCAGGATGCAGAGACTTTGGGGTAAATGGAGTATAAATGAAGAATCTGTTGAAAGTCTGCTTTAAACACAGAGGTCAAAAACACACGTACAATGAGAACACACACAGACACACACTTGCATGCACAAACACTCATAAGTATACACATTCAAGTGTTTTATTTTGGTGTTAATCTCTAGTGGATTGGTAATCTGGCCAGAATGTGTGAAGTACTGTGATTTCATTTGTGTGTGTGTGTGTGTGTTGGAGCGAGTGTGTGTGTGCGCTTAAAAAGGAGAGAGAGGGACAGAGTGTAGGGAGGCTGATATCCACTTCATTAACCACGGCAACAGCTTGCCTGCAGGACTGATGCATCTTACACACACACACGCACACACTTTTCGCATTTTCGAATGCCACTGCTGGCTGCAGCTAAGCCACAAAGGACATCACACTCTTTATCATTTGATTTTGCTCCACCTCAACACACACACACACACACACACAAACAAGTGTGAGAGACGTGTGTGTGTATGTGAGGTTGAGGCACCATCGCAGCGCTGCAGCCTATACCCCAGCACAAACGCATCACTCACTTCCCTCCTCCTGCACTCCCTCTCATCCTTCTCTTCTATACTCCCTCTTTCTTCTCTGCAAGGCAAAAATTTAAATGCAAATACTTTTATTTAAGGTCTCATCCCTCCTTCATTTTTCTCCCTCATTTCTTTTCCTCTCTTGTCTCCTACATTTTCATTTCATTCTCCTCCCTGTACTTTGGGTTCTGCAAACATTACTTACTAGTTCAGACACTAACTCCTTGTGTGTGCACATATACTAGGGGTGTTGAAATGAATCGCGTAATCGATGCATCACGATGCAGACACGGACGATTCTGCATTGATGCAGTTGCAGATTTTTGATAATAAAATCATAATTTGATAATTGATTATACGATAATGACATTGTTTGGTGATTTTCTGCCTGTGGCATAAAAATTCTAGTTATAAAGAACATCCCGGTAGTAACTATGACTGTCCGATCTGCGACCCATACCCAATCTGAGTGCAGTGTGAAGTAAGTAGAAGAACTGATGGGATGCATCGTGATGCAGCAAGATATCGCATCGAATCAAACTGGATCAAAACGTTGACATGATAATCGTAATTGAATTGACTCGTGAGACCACACACACACACACACACACACATATATGTATATATATATATACAGCTGTTGATTGTGTGGTGTCAAAGGCATTCTCTGTCAGTGCAGCCGTTTCTGCATTCACAATCTGGATCACAGATTAACCCGGAGAGAGAGCGAGAGAAAGAGAGAGGGGGGGAAAGACGGAGAGACACCATCGACAATCTTAATAACCTTCATCATGCTGGATTATTCCTCTCCTCCTGCTGCTGTTACTTTAATTACAAATTGACTTTCATTCATGAAGAGGAACAGGAAGCCTGTTTGGTGCTCTCACGCTCCGGACATTTTTTTTCACAATCCATTCACCTCTTACCACACACACACACACACACACACACGGCAGGCAGTGAGAGCTCAGCTGTGCTTTGTGAATGGAGCATTACACCGAGATGATGCTGCTGCAGCCACACGGGGACCTGACAGAGTCGCTTTCATTCTCTTTCTTTCTCTCTCTCTCGTTACTTTTACTTAACCAATACACTTTCCAATCCCTCAGTATCTGTTTTTCTCTCCCTTCAATTTACCAAATATCACACTCCCCATTCATAATCTCTCTTATTCTCTCTCTCTCTCTCTCTCTCTCTCTCTACATTCGCTGCATTCAACACTTCTGCAGAGTCTACACACACATTTTATGCCATGACTCGGCTGAACTCCTCTCCTGTCACATGTCTTTTCTGCCCCGTTCTCTCTCGATCTCCTTTTCTAGGATAGTACTGCTCCACTCCCTCCTCAAACCCCCCGGAGTGTGTGTTTGTGTGTTTGTGTGAGTGAGTGAGTCTCTTACCCGGTGTGGAGCGAGTGTGTCCTGGCTGGAGCTCAGCAGCTGGACGGTCTCGTGCAAGAGCGGTTGAGACGAGAGACACACAGACGGACAAGCGACCGAGTGACGGCGAGAGTCACAGCACGCGGAGAGGGACGAAAGAGAGAAAGAGAGAGAGAGAGGGGAGAAGAGAGATAAAAAGACAGAGAAAGAGAGAAGAGAAGAGAAATAGAAGAAAAAAGAGAGAAACAGAGAGAGAGAGAGACAGAGCAGGAGGGAGAGGGAGTGCTGACTGGTTGGAGGTGAGATGAAGGGGAGAGAGGGAGCCAGAGAAAGATAAAGGGAGGCAGGGAGGGTGGGAGAGAGAGAGGAGAGAGGAAAGGGAGAGGGAGGGGTGGGTGCCACATTGGGATAGTAAGAATTTTATGATGGTTTAAGAGTGTAAAAGAAAGACAGAAAACATAAGGGAGAAACTAAACTGCAATTGAAAAGAAAGAAAGAAAGAAAGAAGGTAGGAAAGAAAAATAATTAACGAGAGGCAAATACTATGATGCAATAGAAAAAAACTGTGTAATGGTTAAGTGTTGAAAAGAAGG
Organism: Distichodus sexfasciatus; assembly: GCA_032718565.1. Lineage (NCBI taxonomy): Eukaryota > Metazoa > Chordata > Actinopteri > Characiformes > Distichodontidae > Distichodus > Distichodus sexfasciatus. Next base: position 527,374 of record JAVGVS010000175.1, read on the forward strand.
AATGAAACAAGGCGAGTAAAAGAGAGGTGGGTACTAAAGGGCAATATTGAGAGTAAGAGTGTAATGATTAGGTGTTGAAAAGAAAGAAAGATAGTAAAGAAAGAGAGGTGGGTACTACTTTGCACTAGTAAGAACTGTGTAACAGTTAAGTGAAAAGAAAGAAAGAACATGGTAGTGGTTCGTACTACATTGCAATAGTAATAATTGTATAGTAAGAGCTGAAAAGAAAGGAAGAAAGAGAGGAAGAGTGGGTACCACATTGCAATAGTAGGAACGGTGCGATTGCTAAGGATTGAAAGGAAGGAAAGAAGGAAGGAAGAAAGGAAGGAAGGAAAGAAAGAAAGAAAGGAAAAGTGGGTACCATATTGCAGCAATAAGAACGGTGTGATGGATAAGGACTGAAAAAAGAAAGGATGATAGTAAAGGCACCACATTGTAATAGTAAGAACGGTGTGATGGCTAAGGACTGAAAGAAAGAAAGAAAGAAAGAAAGAAAGGAAAAGTGAGTACCACATTGTACTAGTAAGAACGGTGTGATGGCTAAGGACTGAAAGAAGGAAAGAAAGAAAGAAAGAAAGAAAGGAAAAGTGAGTACCACATTGTACTAGTAAGAACGGTGTGATGGCTAAGGACTGAAAGAAAGAAAGAAAGAAAGAAAGAAAGAAAGAAAGAAAGAAAGAAAGAAAGAAAGAAAGAAAGAAAGGAAAAGTGAGTACCACATTGCAATAGTCTTGGAAAAAACATAAAAAGAAAGAAAGTAAAAGTGGGTACCACATTGCAATAGTAAGAACGATGTGATGGCTAAAAACGGAAAGAAAGGAAGAAAGAAAGAAAGAAAGGAAAAGTGGGTACCATATTGCAGCAATAAGAACGGCGTGATGGATAAGGACTGAAAAAAGAAAGGAAGATAGTAAAGGCACCACATTGCAATAGTAAGAACGGTGTGATGGCGAAGTACTGAAAGGAAGGAGGGAAGAAAGAAAGAAAGAAAGAAAGTGAGTACCACATTGCAATTGTGTTGGAAAAAAGACAGAACTGAAGAGAGAAAGACAGAGAAGTAGATAGTGTGATGGTTAGGTGTTTTAGAGGAGGGAGTCGGAATGGATGAGTAAACGGCTGAAAGGAAAGAAAGAGAGAGAAGATAAAAGAAGAGGTGGAAACTACACAGAATTGTATACACTGTGTAATGATTAAGTGTTGAAAAGAATAAGAACAGTGTGGTGGGCGAAGAAAGAAAGACAGAAAGAGAGAAAAAAAAGTGGGCACCAATAAGAACGTTGTGATGGCTAAGGGCCGAAAGAAAGGATGGCAAGAAGGAAAAAACATAGAAAGAAAGAAGGACAGTCAGAGAGCGGTAGGTAGTGTGATTGGTTAAGTGTTTAAGAGGAAGGAGTCAGAACGGATGAGCAAATGCTTGAACATATTCATTTTAAGCTGATGAATGACTGCCTCCACGGGAACAGCGGCGCAGCCAAGAAATCTTCATTTTCCTCATTGATCATAAACGCTTCAGTGTTCATAAATGACTTTGTCTACACAGCAACTGTTTTTGTTCGACCGTGTTTGATATGGAAGCGCTGAAGTTAATACAGTAGTTATTACAGCACGATAGCACAGCTCTTACTAACAGCTAAACCACTCGTAAAATAAAGCTCGGGATTTACGAGTTGCAGCAGTGGATGAGTTGCAGCAGGTGTGCTGGAACATGCGAGAGATCCCACAACACACAGAGCAGGACCACCGGACTGGGAAACACTGAGCAAGAGCAAAGTGAATGAGTCACCGAGGTGGATGAAGTGGAGCAGAAAAGACACAGAGAGAGAAGTGAGAGAAAGAGAGCAGAGGGCTGGGAGAGATAAAAGAGGATAAGGGGAAAGGGAAGATTCAAAGCCACAGTAGTTTGACCCGAGGGCCTGCCCCTGGATAACACCATTCGGAGAGGGGAGTAAAACAGGCCAATGAATATGGGATGACACGATAGAGAGGGGGAGAAAAGAGAGATACAGCGAGAGGGAGAGGGAGAGAGAGCAAGAGAGAGAGAGAGAGGGAAAGGGCGAGAGACATTAGGGAAAGATCCACATTATCTGAGTAATGGTTGAATGGACACAATGAGGTCACTGTAAATGAAATGTGGTCTTAAGGACTTTCTGTGGGACACACACACATAAACACGCACACACACATATGCAGCTTGGGGTGACAAATATGAGACCCAACACAGATTTTTTCCTCCATGCATGTGTTTTCCACATTTACCACCCAAAAAGTATGGCTTTTAAGCCCACGTCTGCTTCGTTTTTCATTTACAGTGTTTTATTGACGTTTCGTCGTGTGTTTATTACATTTCGTTGCACTTGATCTCGCACCGTCTTGTCATTCTGCACTATGTCACCATGTGTATAGCCCCCGTGCTGTTTTGTATATTGCGCTGCAGTCCCGCAGGCTTGCTTTGACATATCGTCGTATACGTGTATACGGCTTGAATCACAGCGAACGCTGACTTGACTTATTAGTGTCAACACCAGATTACATCGTTAGGCGCATTAGCAGCACAGGTAAATGCCTTACAGTGCGCGTGCTGTTGCTAACGGTAGATGTCAAAATTGTTGGGTCACACAAAAAGGCACAACAATTACGTGGCGTTGGGGAAGCTACTTTTGAATTTTAGCTTTTTAAGCTACGAGCTACTTATGAATAAAAGTAGCCAGATTCCTGTTTTTAATAAAGAGTTAGCTACACTACAAGCTACTGAGAAAAAGTCGTACATCCAAGCCATTTCACAGCCACAGATTCTTGTCTCACTCTTCTTCAAGGTGGACTCCATCTTGCAGCCGCCAAGAGCACGCTATGAAGCAATGGACACAATGGGGAATCTGTGATCAGAAGGTCGCCGGTTCAAATCCTGGAACGCTTAAGGTACCACTGAGGTACTCATGAGTGGAGAGGTCAAACGCAGAGGTCACAATTCATTGTGGTGTACTGTGTGCTGTGCTGTGCTGTGGCGTGTTCACAATGACAAATAATCACTCACTTTCACAGAAGAGGAGGAGGAGTAACAGAGAAGAGCACTGCTCCCTAGCTACTTCCCCGTGCTGCAATTACGATGTTTTTCCATAGCGTTTGTGCGTTACGGTAGATCCTATATTCATATTCCTCTTTTAGCTGCAGTCTAAAAACACACCATGGCCCCAAAGGTTGGAGTGAGATATTGATCTGCAACCTCTCTACTTCCCCCAGAGACTGAGAGTATGTCCTCTAAAGTGAGACAGTGTGTGTGTGTGTGTGCGTGTGTGTGTGTGCCTATGTAGTGGCCATGGCCCTGACCGTGCAGCAGCATGCAGACTCTCAGTGTGCTGATGAGATAGAGCTTCTAGGCACTGTTCCCAGATCAGCTGGACACTAATGAAGTGAAAGCTCCCAGCAGGGCCGAAACTGTGCTGCAATCAGCGCTGCGAGGAAATTGCATGTGCAGCGCAGCACTCCAGTCAATCACAGAACAGCATTAGACCTAAAAGGAGAATTAATACCAGAACTGGAATTTCATGTCTAAAGGAAAGCCAATGTGGCGTTGTACGGCTCACGCTTAAAGCCCTAATTAGCTTTCTGCTCGTTGTTGTGCACATTATCAACGTTAAGCCCAAGCCCATTTAAAAATGTAAAAATTGTGAAAGCTAATAAAATCACATATCAGAGTCAGAGGAGCGTTTTGGAGCGTTCTGCAGCTGCCGTGTGGATGTTTTGACTTGTGGAGGAGAAGACGACTTCATCCTGGTTAGATAATATTGTAGCTTTTTAGGAAAATGCGTAAAAAATTGGGGTATTGTGTATCCTCTCACTCTCTCTCTTTCTCACTCTATCACTCGCATATGAAGTGAGGGAATAGGTTTTGATGTGTGTCTGTCTGTGTACTGTATATTTATCTATGAGTCAGGTGGTAGGAGGAATTTAGGGGATATTAAATATGGTACGTGTGTCAATTTCACAACTTTCTGGCGTGTGATTGCAGAGAGTGTATTTGTGTGAGTATAGGGGATGTATTTAGACCTTCTGTGCTCAGTTAGTAAGAGGCTGCATAAAAATGTCATGTATATTTTTAGTAGTGTGTCTGTGTGTTTGTCATGTACACCTACATCTGTTTGCATTAATTTCCTCTAGAAAATCCCCGAATCACGTATTATTTCTAATTAAAAAATAAAGCAGACACGATACCCACAAAACATGAACTGAAACCGTCTTGGAGCAAACATGAAACACGCGAACATGGGGGAACGTAATGGCAGACAAATAAACACAGAAGTGAATGAGTAAATGAGTGAGTGATTATATGTCATTGTGAACACACCACAAAAAATGTGATCTCTGCATTTGACCCATCCGTAAAGTAGCAGCGGGCAGCTTTTTGGTATGCTTGGTGCTCGGGGATGGTACCTTGCTCATGAGTACCTCACTGGTACCTTTACCGGTCCAGAATTTGAGCCGGCAACCCCTTTGATCACTGGCCAACTACTTAATTGTTATGCTACCAACTTTAAAAGGGAGCGATGTGTCTAAATAGGGAGTAAAACACAAGAAACAGGTACAAACACTATTACAGTAAGCACAGGTGCCAAAACTATTAAACCTAATAAAGTGCTAAACCGACAGATCAACGGAGCTGGATTAATTGGAGATGGGAACTAACCAGGAAACGAGCTAAAAACAATGCCACCGATGAATCAAACAGAGCAAGGAAACTAGAAACAATAACCTAGGCAAGAACAGGTAATGAGACTAATCTAACCAATTAAGGTTAACAAGGAGGCAGGACAGAGGAAATAACAAACGACACAAGACAGACGGAATAATATGACAATAAAAATATGCTTAAGGATAAGGTTGCATGGACACAATACACTTTACCGTACATAGTTATCCCATAATATGCAAATGTACAGTTACTGTTTATAGTATTTATGTTTATTTTTAGGAACATGTTTTCTTAATATATTTTTCTGTTTTTTTTAGATTTGTTTGCAAATCTGTTAAGTTTGCACTTAAATTTGTCTTAAGATCAAATCAGGCGGCATATAAAGAATCTTGAATTTCTTGCTTAGGTTTGGGGAAATTGTCTTGAATATTAGTAGTGTAGTATGTTGTGTGTGTGTATTGCCTTCTTGCACATTGCTAGTTTACACAACAACAGGGGTCCCCAAACCACCGGGCCAAGCCGTACAGAAAGAATAAAAACTGTATGTCATTTTTATTGACCATCGCAGTCGTAGGATGTTTTATTTTGAAAGATTCTTCCGTCTGTAGCTCATAGGTAGCGGTGGCTCATATTTTAAGTGTTTATGACGTGTGTTTGTGTGTACACTCAATTCTTAATGCTGTTACATCATCATCAGTGTGTAAGTGTGCGCCTCCTTGCATATTACTAGTTTATACATGTATTAAATTTTTGTGTGTATGTTTTTGTGTATTTGTGTTTCTGTGGATGTACATGCAACGGGGTGCTTGTGTGTTCATGTTTGTAAGTCTATGCATTTCTGTACAATCCATTCTTCATGCTGTTACATCACCATGCTGTGTGTGTTCTCTCAGCGCTCTGAAGCCTCTCTCCCGCACACTGGACCACAGAGAGGTGGTGAATCAGAACATCGAACAGACACAAACACAGTTGCTTCACTGCACATTAAAAGACATTCAGAAATGATCTCATACTCCCGTACGGGGTGTGTGTTCCACAGAAAGCATGCTTCTTCTTTAAAAGGTTATGCTTTAGTCTGATTTCTGATGTAATTTCTTATTTTAAGTCACTTCTCTATTATATTGCACATCCTGGCCACATCCTGATAGAAGTTTCGAAATACATCTTCTCCTGAATGTTTCGCTAATTGTACTGGACTTTTGTCTTTGCCAAGCCCTTTTAGTAAATAATTACACATAATACTTTGTAAAACATTACACAAACCAAACAGCTATTTGGATTTGGGAAGACTTGGTGATTTGGTTTGCATGACCATGAAAATGATAGCAGAGAATTTCAGCGAGGAAAAGTGTGAAGAAATGGTAATCTCAAAAAGTATGATTATATTCAGTCTCATGTTTACAGTCATAACTCTGGAGGATTCATTTCATCTGCCGTTATTAGGGGGCCATGCAGTGGAACACTGCGTGGAACTCTATTGGAATCGTGCTGATTTTTTGTTTATTTATTTTTTTCTACCTTAAAACGCATTGTGGAGAAAAAACTGTAAGACCTACAGTTTTGAAATTTGGCAGGTAGGTCTGGTACCCCACCCACTACTACATAAGCTATTTTGCGTTTTTCCAAAAAAAAATTGCATTTTGCCTAATAACTTTTGAACCGTAGCTCTTATACCATCTTACTCCTTGGGTCAAGACGAATCTTTATAGACCCTCGCATCTATTTTCGCCATATTGGATTTCTCGCTAATTTGCATAATATGCAAAACCATCTCTTGCGAACAAGTCCTTGGATTTTTTCCAATCTGCATGCAACTGGTATCATTTGAATCCCAAGGCACTCTTCTTTAATTATTACTGAGCACATTTTTAATTTAGGTCTTCATTTGGCTGTAATATGCAAATAAATGTGGTGGGCTTGGCATAGGACTGCAATGCCACACACTGAGTGTCATAGAAATCCGGGTCTGGGTGGGGCTACAGCTTTGAAATTTGGCAGGCAGGTCTGGTACCCCTCCCACTACTCAAGCAAAAAAAAAATTGCACCACTCTGCCAGTTGGTGGCGCTATAATAAGCTATTTTGCGTTTTGCCTAATAAGTTTTGAACCGTAGCACCCTAGATAAAAGGATGAAACGTGTCATTTTTCAATGTCTGTCCACTTTGATTTGTCAAAAACTGATAAAGCTGCAAACTGCATGGCTCCCGTAATCATTGCTTGCAGTTATATTTGTATATATTTTTTTCCTAAACTGGCATCATATTCTCCAAACATTCAGGCTGGCAGGCCCCAAACCACCCAGATCTACATAGATTACACAGCGCACCAAATGACCCACACAAATGAAAAAAGGCAAATATATTTCAACAATATATCTAAACAGATTCACTTCTTATTTATTATTTATACGGTTAAGTTATATTTCAGCATAAGCTGTTTATTTTGGTTAATGTAGGTTTTTTGTTTATCATAGAAGATGAGCTCCATTTGATTGAGTCACAAGTTAATTTGCTGCTAATTGCACAATGTTTTTAAACCTTTCAGCATCTGTTACTCCCAGTCGGAGGTGAAACAATGCAAGGTGGCACCGTATTTTATCATGTAAAAAATATGACATGACAGGCAGGTACAACAATCAAATGTACAGAGAACTGGCTAATCGCTTCTAAATTGAGTATGCGCCATCAAGGGGGAAATAACGTGTTGTTGATACTTAAAAATACAAAAGTTTTCGTGAATATTGTTGAATTAATTTAAAAAATTGAGATGTCGCCCTTAAAATGAACCTGCACAAACAGATACCATTCTTTTTCTGCGTCACACACATATACAGTATTACCGACTGCATTTCATTGTAAGTAAGGCGAAGTTTATCCAAAAGTCTTTCATTGAAGACAAACATAAAGCACAAGACGGCTATTATCGCCATGCTGGGGGTGCTTTTCTCAGCGTCACTAGCTTATAAGAAAATTGCCCAGCACTGACAGACTTGCTATTTTGATTTGAGACAGTCCATGATCAAAGTAAAATCGGACCTTCATCAGTTATGATAATCATATGCGTCGCTGCCGTCACTTTTTAAAATCATTAATTTCGTCTCTTCCACTTCAACCAGTCAGTCTACCCACCTACAGAAATCCACAGAGGACATGCATCAACATTATTTTTTCTTCTTGTTTTCTCGAGATCACGGTTTGGGTTTTTTTGGTTTTTTTACTTCCTCTAAGGCAAAGGTGCAAATCTTCCCAATTAACAGACGCTGCTATGATATCTGTCAAGCACCAATGGGCACGCTTTTTGATTATGGCTGTCCATAATCAAAGTAAAATTGTACTTTCATCCGTGATGACCGTGTCACATTAGACGGTCTCAAGATTTCAAATTGTTTTGGTGAGCCATGTTCTCGAGATAACATGTTTTTCGTGATCATGTGACATTAGTGATACACCATTGCCTTCGGGTGCGTTAGAAAGTGGTTAGCACTGGGCGGATTACGGAAGTCGAAAGGGAACAAAGTAGTGGGACACTATTTCGAGAAAACAACATTCAAAAAAAAAATTAACCGTGATCTTGAAATAACAAAAGTTGTTTTTTTTAGATCATGAGAAACGTCGTGATCTCAAGAAAACGACTTTCAAAAAGAAACGATAACGAAAAGAGAAATAATGTTGACGTTTGCTCCTTTTCAACTTGCGTTTCGTGATCCTGTGACAATAGTGATACATCACGAAAAACGTGTTATCTCGAGAACATGGCTCACCAAAACAATTTGAAATCTTGAGACAACAAGAAGTAAAAACTACAATAAATAGCAATATTTGCAAAGCATTATAATATGTCTACGCTGCGTCACAGCTAAACAAATATTCTGGAGGCATTTACAAACAGTCGCTTACACTTTTCCACAGAACTGAGAACCGGTTGGTAGTGGATTTTACGCTAGTGGTTATAGTGTTACACAAGACTTCCCACATAACCGCTACGACTTAAATCATGTTCGAATTTGTGACACTTTCTAAAGACGTGTCACATTCACAATATCAGGGTTGCCACCTCTCACGCATCACGCATTAAGCATCAATCTCACGCTCAAGCAAGAAATCACACACCAAATCAAACCATTATTATAAACATATATTAAAATTGTTCACTCATATGTTGAGTTGAGAAAATTATTTCCGAATCACTAGAAACAAGCTCTAGTCGTAAATGGGCTCTAAACTCCCAACTAGACTACTGCATTCATTACGTCACTTACGTCCATCTGATTATCCATCATCTTTGGTATAAAATTGTTCAGAGCCAATAGGACACACGTGAAGGTTCGGTGAGAAGTGGACGATTATTAAGGTAAGAAAAATATCCTTTATTAAAACAATTCTGTGTAGTAACAATACATACTGTACATACTCAACTCTACTTCACCCGTCGTTGTCTGAATATCCGCTAATAAGTTAGCAAAAAAATGGCACAGATTTGCAAAACACTAAGCACATTGTCAGCTTCACACTTCTTGCAAAACTCAACACACAGTGATTTGCAAATCACTAAACTCACTTGTCGATTTTAAAGCACTGGCTTTCAAATAACTACACCCATGAACCAATTGGTTAAATACAACCACCGGGTGAACAAACACTTAGGTGCTTAATTATAGACACACCAATCAGGTTTAGGCACTGTAAAAAGGAACAGGTGAGTTAACCTGCCATCAACAAACATGGAGGATATGAGAGTCCTTCATCACCATGCCACCTTAGGTCCTTACAATACAGCTCTCATTCTGGCATTTTTGGACCAACGCAATACAGTTTTTTTCAACTGCTTAAGCACAATTTTGAAAAATGGGCCCATATTTTCAAAACACTTCAGACAATTAGCACAACACTACACCCAAGTAGCAGAACATCTCAGATCTTTTGCAAAATGAAACACTATTGGAAAAACTCTACATTGTTTTATAAAAACACTGTTTTGTTGTCATATTGAACACGCACAAGTATTATTAGCGAACTCATTTTGAACAAGATAGACACTACTGCATTTATCCTAAAACACTTTTAGCATTTCCTAACAAAAAATTACACCAAATATGTTCACCGAACACCACATTAGATCAAATCTGTTTATCTTTATTTCCTGCAACCACTACAAATATGCAAAAAGAGGGGGGTAAAAAAAACTAAACATCTCTCTGTCTAACTGCATCTGGCCACAGAGCTTCATCAACATCACAGGCTATGTTGTCATATGCAAGACACTGTGGATAAAATCTTCTACAGTGTCAGATCCATCCTAGAATAGAGACAACATCAATCTGATTACATGCATCCTCTATAGCTTGAATGAGAGCTGCATCAACATATGGCTGTAGATCATAAACCTTCCACCACCATGCAGAAAAAAACTCTTCTCTTGTGTTTAGGAAGGGAGAGTACGGTGGAAGATAAAGACGTGTAAATTATGGATGATCATGAAATCAATTTTGAACCAGAGGCCTCTCATGTCCTCCATGTTTGTTGATGGCAGGTTAACTCACCTGTTCCTTTTTATCGTGGCTAAACCTGATTGGTGTGTCTATAATTAAGCACCTAAGTGTTTGTTCACCCGGTGGTTGTGTTTAACCAATTGGTTCATGGGTGTAGTTATTTGAAAGCCAGTGCTTTAACATGGACAAGTGTGTTTAGTGATTTGCAAATCACTGTGTGTTGAGTTTTGCAAGAAGTGTGAAGCTGATAATGTGCTTAGTGTTGTGCAAATCTGGGCCAATGTTTTGCTAACTGAGTGTAAAATTATGCCAGATGTGGGAGACTTTTTCTTTTAGTGTTTAAGCAATCAGAAAAAACTGTAATATTGTTAGTGCTGCAAATCAAATTGGGATGCGATACATTGTCACCTGGGATAATGTATCATTCCACCGATCTCTCTCTGGACCAAAATTGGTTTCATGATCATGCACAATTTACATGTCTTTGTCTTCCACCATACTCACCCTTCCTAAACCCAATAGAAGAGTTTTTTTCGGCATGGCGGTGGAAGGTTTATGATCTGCAGCCATATGTTGATGCACCTCTCATTCAAGCTATGGAGGATGCATGTAATCAGATTGATGTTGTCTCTGTTCAAGGATGGATCCGACACTGCAGAACATTTTTTCCACAATATCTTGCCTATGACAACATACAGTGCTGTGAAAAAGTATTTGCCCCCATTCTAATAACTGGTTGTGCCACCTTTAGCAGTAGTTGTTGCTAAACTGCTGCTAAAGGTGGCACAACCGGTTATTAGGTTTAGGGGGCAATTACTTTTTCACATAAGGCCATGTAGGTTGGTGTTTTGTTTTGGTAATCTGAAACATGTAAGTGTGACAAACATGCAAAAAAAAAAAAAGAAATCAGGAAGGGGGCAAATACTTATTCACAGCACTGTAGCCTGTGCTGTTGATGAAACTCTGTGGCCAGATGCAGCTAGACGGAGAGATGTTTAGTTTTTTTACCCCCCTCTTTTTGCATGTCTGTAGTTAGGAAATGCTAAAAGTGCTTTAGGATAAATGCAGTAGTGTCTATCTTATTCAAAATGAGTTAGCTAATGATACTCATGTGCGTACAATATGACAACAAAACAGTGTTTTTTAAAACAATGTAGAGTTTCATTTTGCAAAAGATCTGAGACGTTCTGCTACTTGGGTGTAGTGTTGTGCTAACTGTGGGAAGTGTTTTGAAAATATGGTCCCAATTTTCAAAACTGTGCTCAAGCAATTGAAAAAAACGAATACACTTAAACAAAACAGGGTTAATGGTGAACTATAACTCTTTCTTAGACGAGTTTCCTGCCATATTTTATGAAGAAGAAGAAGAAGACGGAGAAACATGCTGAAGAGATTGGGAACACCATGAGGTAAGCTATTGTTAAGGTTTCAAGGAGGTTTATGTTGCACACATAGAAATACTAGGTGTAATATGTATAGCAAAAATGTTTTTTAGCTTATCTTGTGCAGAAATAAAAAAAGTGGTGTGTGTAAAATAGTGAATTATGTCAGATACATGATGGTGTGGGGTGGAGTGTGGGGTAGGACGAGGCTTTAGCGTTAATGCTTTTTTAGTGCTAGGGTTAACACTGACCCTAAACGAAAATTAAAAAATTTTTACTGTTTATTTTACACACACCACTTTTTTCATCTGTCCAAAGTTGGCAACCGTGCCGAACGCATCTGGACGTTAACTCATTTTAAGTTCATGTCTGTGCCTTATGCTCTGTTTATGGGAAATATTTTCATCGTTGAAAATGAATAAACTTCAGTCATTGGCACTGAGGAGATTACATTACACAGGTCATATTTATATTTGGCCACTAGATGGAAGAGTTTTTCCCAGAGCTCCTTAGACGCTCCTCTCTCTCTCTCTCTCTCTCTCTCTCTCTCTCTCTCAGTAACTTCAGTTGCTCTGGATAAGAGTGTCTCAATAGCATAAATATAAATGTAATACAAACAGTAATCATATCAAAAACCAAGATGCTATTCATCCCAAAGATTAGATTTGTTCCCAGGTCTAGAGTCTGACAATTTTCCCTGTGTTTCTCTGACCTTCTGCCTCAGAGTAACACATAACATCAAAATATGCAATGCAGAGAAATGGCACGACCAACAAGGCAGATTTCCACCGTTTTTTGTGCAGAAACGCACACATTATATTCCCATTTAAAAATAATTAAAAGCTTGTTAACTTGCTAATGACTTACATCAGTTGTGCCAGGATAAAAAAAAAAGTCTGAAATGGGCAAAGCAGGTTTTGCATTTATTGTCTTTAGAATATTTTTAGTGGAGCCATATGACCTCAGGAAGAAAATCAAATCAACTTTTTATAATATGAGAGAATGTGGTGGTCACTAGATGTCACTAGACTAGTGGTTCCGGACTAGAAAGGGTACCATTGAGGTACTCATGAGAAAAGTACTGTCCCAAAGCAATGCTCCCATTAAAGATGCTTCTTCACAGATGGTCACATTTCATTGTGTTTGAAGAGTGTGCTTACTGTGCTGTGTTCACAATGACTCACTTAGATATATCGTGGGAAAATGTTCATGGCCTAGATGCACTTTCAAGCAGTGCAGCACTGTCGGAAAGAGGAGCATATGTTTCCCCTTTTTAAGTTTAGTTCCTGATAAAGCTTTTTATCCTTTTAGCCACATAGAGTTGTCATATTCCGCTGTTTGACATACAATGTGACTTGTATGGTATATTATCATGTATGTATTCCAACACAAATGACCTGAAATCAACAGGCAGCTTTAAATTTTAACAGTGCAAATGTTGGCATATGAGTCTGTGCAGCAAGAAAACCACATTTCTTGTGAGATCTTGTCTGTGTCTGGTGATATAAATCATTTAACCCTGGTTTTCTTCTTTATGCCACCTTCCTTCTTCTTCTTTCTCAAATGTGCCCTCTTCTTTTACTTAGACTAACAACCAAATCTCAGGCTTAGATGGAGAAAAATAAGAAAATGAAAAACTTGTGATTCAATTCATTTTTTCCATATTCAGTCTCTCTCTCTCTCTCTCTCTCTCTCTCTCTCTCTCTCTCTCTCGTGGCAGCTGTACCTCCAAGTGAAGAGTCTTTAATGAAGTGACACACATGGCGTTTTCTGAAAAACTACCCATTCAAATAGCGAAACTCAGAAGGCCACAGTGTCACTCTACCACCCTTCCCCAAAAAAGTACACAACAAAATCATTCCTGAAAATGAAACTACTTTTGGCACTGCGAAAAAGCGAAAGACTCAACCCAAATCAAGGAGAGTGATTCACCTTCTCTAGAGTCTTTAACTAAAATGTCGTTAACAACAACCAAAAAAAGACTTAACCAAGACGCTGTATTAGAATACTGACTCAAGGTAAAAGACATAAGATGTTGAAAATGAGGAAGTGTTTCTATTTTCTGTGGCTTTTCTCAGCTCTATTTGCATGAACAGAAAGGAAACACTTGTTTCCAGGAAGTCAGCACTACTGACATTAGAAAGACTGACATGATGTACATGGTTCATATTTGATTTTTAAGAACTGCACCAAGTTACTTCAACTTCATAATTTGTGCTAATAAAAATGATTTAAGTCCCATAAAAGGCTGCCGTTTTTGCTGTAGCTGAGAAAAATGAACCCAAATAAACCTAAAGGGGCTCAACAATAACTACCTTGCAAAACCATTAGATGCATTTATGCCTTCATAATATGACATTTTTAAAAAATTGGCTAAAGAATTATTTGCTTCACAATTCATGGACTTAAAGTGCATAATTGATGTCTTAGAACAACATTTCTGGGCAGCTTCTTCTTACGTCCTGTGTTATAACACAACCAGCAGGGTTTAAGTTGATAAAGTGACTTCTGTGACTTTGAATTTCATTATTAAAGAAATTCTCTACCTAAAAATGTTGTTCTGACAGCGAATGAAGAACAACATTGAACAACATCTAACAACTAATGACATTTTTATTAATCTGCCGTTCGATTCAGCCAATAAAAAGACTTAAGAGATTATTTTTTAACGTCCACTTAACACCATAAAATGATCAAAAACAATAGTGTCTTGTCTGCTTGTGAACAGTTTGTCTTGCCACCAATCTTCTCACCATCTTCCCTCTTCACATTGTCATGCATAGCTCAACACATACAAATACACCACAGATGTGTTATTTACTGATAAGGTTGCGCTGGTTGATGCACACTAGGGCAGGTGTTACCCTACCCTTATATTTACGTCTTACTGCTCAAGCGGAACAAATTCATTACACTTGTTAGTTGTCGCTTTAATAAATATGGTCGCACACTGAGTAAAAAATTTCACTATATCTTTTCTTATTAATTCATGCTTAAGGATGTTGATGATGAGAATTCTGAACATGGCTTGCTAAGGAGAAAATGAGAAATCTACGCTGACATAGGTTAGTGTGTGTGTGAGTGTGCACTGGCATATGGAACAATGGCATGCTTTTGCCTGTGTGTGTATGTGTATTTGTGAGTGCATGCTTTTGCCTGTGTGTTTGTGTGCAGACTTTTGCCTGTGTGTGTATTTGTTTTTGCTTGTGTATGTGTTAGTGTGAGCATGCTTCTGCCTGTGTGTGTATTTGTTTTTGCTTGTGTATGTGTTAGTGTGAGCATGCTTCTGCCTGTGTGTGTGCTTGTTTGTGCATGCTTTGCCTGTGTTTGTCTGTGCATGCTTTTGTCTGTGTGTTTGTGTGCACGATTTATTTTGTGTGCATGCTTTGGTTTGTTTCCATGTTTTGTGTGTTTGTTTGTGTGCATGCCTGCCTGAGTTTGTGTGTATGCTTTTGTCTGTGTTTGCATGCATGCTTTTGTCTGTATGTTTGTGTGCATGCTTTCATCTGTATGTTTGTGTGCCTGCCTTTGTCTGTGCTTGCATGCATGCTTTTGTCTGTATGTTTGTGTGCATGCTTTCGTCTGTATGTTTCTATACATGCCTTTGTCAATGTTTGCGTGCATGCTTTTGTCTGTATGTTTGCTTGCACTCTTTTGTCTGTATGTGTGTGCATGCTTTTGTCTGTATGTTTGTGCGCATGCTTTTGTCTGTGTTTGCGTGCATGCTTTTGTCTGTATGTTTGTGTGCATGCTTTTGTCTGTGTTTGTGTTATGCATTTGCCTTTGTCTGTTTGTTTGTATGTGTTTGCCTTTGTCTGTGTTTGTGTCTGCATACTTTTCCCTGTGTTTATATATGTGTGATTTCTGAATCTGCACTACCTCAAGCTGAATTCCTATATTCAGAATCTATAGAAATGCAAGAAGAAAAGTAGCTCAGTCGTAGACAGTAGTATCATTTGTAGTATCAAATAAATACCTAAGTATTTGTCTTAGATAAAAATAATGCTTTGATTCAACTAGTATTTACACATTTGCAGTCAACTACAGGACTGTCTTTGCAGATAATGCAAACATTTGTGCAGTGTATTTGTTGTTTGAGTCATTTAGTCACAACAATAGAAATACACATTTCACAGTATCACAGACAGAAATGAAACACACAGCTGATATTTAACAATGATAAAGGGCACTTGTTGTGCTATGGGTGCCATTCTTGGCTCTGGAAACCTCTAATCAGCCTTTGGCTTCAAACCCCTATGACAATACAAACTACATTTTTACTACTGTACCCCCAGTACATACAGACACACACACTAGACTAGCAAATGTAAAATATGCACATTTTTAGGTTGCAGACAAAAAGTGAAATGTGCAATTTATTCATATTGCATTATGTCAAAAATATATTGCAATACCAATTTCTTTCAGTATTATGCAGTCCTACTGTGGGTGGCCACATTGCTGACCAGACTTTTGCCATCGCTGTGAAAAGAGGAACATATGGTTTGTTCTGAGAAGTGCCTTCATGCAAAGAGATGTTACCATAAACTTCAGTAATGACCACGAGCACACACGCACATCTGTCTCTTTCTAAGGAAGTATCTTTTATGGTTACAGTTTCACAAACTGGACAGAACACGAAATTCATATAAAGGGGATAAAGCATGAAAAAATGGATAAAACCTAAAGTGAAAGAAAGGTAAGAACTGTTTTTCAAGATAATTTTATATTTAAGGTAAGACTAATTGTAAAAATTAGGATTAAACTTGACAAGATGTTTTATTTCAGTTCAAATGTTACAGTCACATGCCCAGTAGAAATAAGTCTGCGTCAAACAAAATTCTACATAAGTTGAAACTTTATCTGTGATGTTTATTAATTTGACACAGAAGAATATTGTTAAATATGAAGCTTTTATATTTTAACAGTTGTGACTTTCATCAGGTTATTTACATTACATCATTCTTCCTTGAGTACTTATTGAGTTCAAAACACCAAAATTCTACACTCAGTAGTGATACAAAATTGAATCAGACAGTTAGATAGTTGGAGTGTTAAAGAAGTAGGTCAGTTAGGTTTTTGAGCCAGGATGTTGTGACTGAAACAACTAAATAAATCTAGCACAAAAAACATCTCAAAGGTCTTTGCTGCCAGTTTGCACAGACAAATCAGAACTGGTTGGGGGTTCCAATGTGAGGGTGGTCTTAGCGATAAGATACCAGGTAATGAGCCAGGAGGTTGTGTTGCTCTCCTCTACCTCCAGCACTACCACCACTTTGGTGGAACACAATCACAACCAAATCAGGATTGTCCGTAGATTCTGTCCGCAGAAAGTTATGCTAGATTTCATTTGTTGAATTAGTTACAACAACTGGTTTGACTAAATGTTTCAATATGTTAATGTCAAAATCTGATAAAGATAGCAAGTCCCTGAGTGAGATCCTTCAAGTTTCAAGATTCTTTATTTACACATACACAGTTATACGAATACTACGTGACCATGAACAATTTTCACTTGCAGTGGGAGATGCCTGGTGATGCACATAATTGTCACTTGCACACTTTTAGTCAGATCCATGAGATATTCACCTGGAATGGCTAACAGGCGTGCTTTGTAAAGAGTTACTTTAGGAATACCTCATGAACCTGAGTGAGAGATAGCCAAGAGTGATTAAAGCTTTTTACAGCAAAGGCTCATCAAAGTAAAATACTAATAATAGATCGTATTTATTAGTAGTAGCACTGATAGTGGTTATACCATGAGTGACAATGATATTTGATATTATAACTACTAATATCATTACATATATATTCTGTTTTTAAGCTGTTTTTTTTGCCATTTTTTTATAAAATGAAGAAAAACTGGATGATAAGGTGTGTACAAACTTTTGACTGGTAGTGTTCACTTTTACTTAATGACAGAAAAGGGACACCTGAAGTTGCTAATAATGTCGCACAGCTCCACGGTGTTTCCCCGATAGAAGCGTTTCGTTTCGCGTACATTCATCTCCGTACCTCATTAGGGTTAAAAATACCGCACGGAAGAAGCTGCGCCTTCAACAAACTTACTGCCTTCTTCACCACGTTTCAACCTAAAGACAAAAAAACAAAGAAAAGAAAACGAGTTCTGCCCCACAAAAACGCCAAATACCTCACTTTGTTCTTGCTGTTTTTAACAGTTACATTTTACGCGTGTATTTCCGCTCTCGAGCATCTTGTGAGAAATGGAAATCCCTCTCCTCCCATTCCAGGCAGCGACGTGACGTCATCGCTTTCGTCCGCTCGCGCGCTAGTTTCAGGGCGACCGGGGGGCGCGAGCGATTCACACGCCGCGGTAAAGCACGATAAGAGAGAGAGAGAGAGAGAGAGAGAGAGGGATGGAGATGAAGAGATATGGAGATGGAGGAGGGCGATCGCTTTTGTGAGTTATTTGACTGGCAGTTGTTGTGATGGAGTTGATAACGATAACGGGGATTATGAAAGGATTTACGAGATATAATAATAATATCTAACATTCTTATATCCATTTACTACAAGTACTACTAAAATTAGTTATAATATCCCTTGTTATTAGCAATACTACTACAACTATTGTCTCTACTAATAATAAATATATTAACTATTACTATTAGTAGTAGTAGCACTACTGCTACTACTCTTACTACTACTACTACTACTACTCTTACTACTCTTACTACTACTACTACTACTACTAGAATTGGTTATAATATCCATTGTTATTAGCAATCCTACTCTGACTATTATCTCTACTAATAATAAATATATTATCCATCATTAGTAGTAGTATCATTATCTTCTACTATAAGAACTCTTACAGCTACTACTACTTCGACTACTAATAAAATCTTTTAGTAAAAATAATAGTAGTAAACAGACAACTAACAATATATAATGATATCTAACATTTTTATACCTCATTACTAGTACTACTAATATTAGATATAATATCCATTAATAATAGTAGTAATACTACTACTATTATGACTACTACTAATAATAGATAATATTTATTAATAGTAACACTAATATTGGTAATACTTTGAATGACAATGATATTAGATATTATAACTACTATCATTACATCTTGTTTATACTTTAACTTACAGTAATTCATTAAAAATTATATCTACAATAACTATATACTATTCTAACTAATGTATCTCTCTATCTCTGCAAATCACCCCTTCCCCTCTCTCTCTCTGTCTCGGTCTTTCTGTCTGTGCAGTGCCATGTGCATACTTTAAATTCACTTGGTGTTTTATTTTGCATGTCTTTCACAGGTTCTAAAGGAGTTCTTATCATTTTGAGATCTTAGAACAGCTCAACCAGTTCAGCTTGCAGCCTCCACACCAAAATGATGCTCCGTCTCAGGGCTCTGCTGATAACGGCATTGCCGCTACTGACCACAGGTCACCAGTGCTCTCCGCATCTCAAAATACATAGTAAGTCAGAAGTAAACAAATTCAGCAAAAATTCTTTTAAAAAGTTTTGTCGGTTTGCTCTAAATTCAGCATTCAAACCAGCATTCATGTGTTTAATGAATACATATGTTCAGCTTGGTCTTTCTACTTTAATTCTCATCCTTGACCTGTGTAGATTCTCCTGTGATGGACTCATTGGAGTGCTATAACGACTACACTAACCATATCCGATGCACCTGGGAAAATGATCCATCCACACATTTGCACATACCAGTAATTGAGAAGTAAGGAACCTTTACACCATAAAATGATGATGACAGTTAATCTTAAGCTCAATACAAAAATTAATTCTGCACCTCTTAACCTATTCTCTTTTTGTCTGTCTGTCTCTCTATAGTGAAACCAATAATCAATGTATTCCAGAACCAAATAATGCATTGCTTAACAGGAAACACAAAGCCAGCTGCATCGTCAACGATACAGGGTTTAGCAGATACGAACACAAGGTCTTTTTCAACGTGTCACGTCCATCTAAAGCAACTCTTAATTTAACCCAATATGGTGAGAAAATGGTGTGGGTGTTATGTGTTCAAGCTATTTGAAAAATTCTAAAAGAACCTGTAGCCTAAAGTAAATGTGCGAGGCTTTAGTCTTGCATGCAGGTTCACAGGCATGTTTTCATGCAGCTATTGAATATTTTAATAATTGATTGGTCATAATATAGTTATTTTAAATTTGACAAAGATAAAGATATTCATAAGAGGTCTTTTTTGTTTAAAAATACACTTAAGTCTAAAAGTAAAGAGACATAAATTCAAAAACTTCCTTATAATGTGTATGAGGATAGCATTTTATGAGGTGATGTTATCTGCAGCATGTCTTGCAGACAGAGGTTGTGTTTTCTGTTTTTTGAAATTCAAACCACTTCTTTTGATGATGTGCGGCCTTTTTTGATACTATCTCGAAGTCAGTGGTTAGCACGTTTACCTCCACCTTGTGTTTATTCACAAAAAAAGTGTTAATTCTGCCTGTTTTCTCATCACATCTAGTTTAGCTAAGGCAGTGCATGAGAACTGTATGTCATTTATTTTAAGCTCTCTTTTTAGTCTAGGCCTTAATGTCACGTCAATATCACATCACACCTGTTTAAATTGTTGATTGGAAATGAAGTGTCAACAATATTTGTTTACATGATGTTGTGAGCAGTGTTAGTAAATTAGTTGGCAAATATTTTCATAATCGTTTATAATCAAGTATATCGATTAGTTTTTTTGGCCCTAATGTAAAGTGTCATTTGTGCGCTTGTGGTAGGAAAATTTTTACCTCCACGAAACCTGAGTGAGAAAGAGGGAATTGGTGGAGGTCGATTACTGAGCTGGAGCTGCCCTTATTCTCTCTCCTCCTCCCTCGCTCACGGTCTCACCTATGAGCTCCAGTACAGAAGACATGGGAGTGACTGGACAGTGAGTATTCACTTAATATGACCTTTCCATATATAGTTTCTTACTAATATGCACATGTAGTGCTTCTGACTACAGTATAAATCTTTAAAGGACATATTATTGCACATGCTTTTATTTTTACTTTTTTCCTAAGAATTCTTTAACACAGTCTTAGGATCGTTCAGGTTCATGCTTTACTTGTACAACATGTATATGACAAATAAAGAATCTAGAATGTTGAGTAAATACAAATACATACGACAAACTAACAACTTAAATACACTAGATCCTAGGTCAATCTCAAATGGCAACCCACACCAGAAAGAATATTATTCTCGGATGAGCCATGAATACCATGCTATTGAGTAGCTTGGGTTCAAAATTGGGCAAATTTGAACACTGCATCAAAATATTTACATTTACAGCTTTTAGCAGAAGCTCATATCCAGAGCAACACAAATATCAGCTGAGTATCCCAAGTTTAACTTGAGCAGTTGAAACTTGAGAATGCTGCCTTTTATGCTTATGAACTGTTTATGTAGCGTTGTGCCAAAGTACAAACCAAATCGAATGCTGCTTACCTGATGTAAAGCAGATAATTTGGTAGCTTACCAGTGAAGAATACATGTACCTCAACCCAGCTGATTGCCCTGTCTTTCTCCAAGGGATGGGCAGATCAATACTTTATTCTAAGATTCGCTTTGTGAATCGATGTGAAGCTTCGCTTTTTGTGAATCGATCCTCATGTAAAAATATTAATTTGTGCTTCAGTTTACACAAATGCATTTCAGCAAGAAGCATTAGCGGGAACATTGCAGCTTATATCACTCTAATAAACTGTAGTGAGAAAAAACATACTGAATTTCATAAAAGAGCAGAAGAGAACCAAAAGGGAGAATGAACTGTTCAGTGAGTGTCAGCAGTTGTGTTACTGTCAGAGATAGAATAGAAAAAGCAGCCTTTTTAAGTGGCAGGCATTTGTTAGGAATTCAAACAATGTTTGAATCGATAAGAAATTATTGATGTCAGTGCTATTATCGATTCTTCTTATCAATCCGATTCCTTATTGATTCCATTATCGATTCCTAAACAGTATTAAAAAAATGTTTTTTAACTGATCATAATTTTGAAGACAGGTAATAAGTCGTATTTTTTGTAAAATGTAACCACGCCTTGGACCACTTTCTCCGCTCCATGATAATTCGAGTCGTGGAGTGTGACATCACGCGCGACACAGGGAAAAAGTCTGAAAGAATAGTAAGAGGAACTGATAACGTCGGAGGTAAACAATTCGGGTGCTTTGCAAAATTAAAACCGATCCTATATCAGAACCGGGTTTCGATTCCCACCCCTAGTCATGAGGTATGTCATGCATTATTAGCTTCACTACCAAAAATGATTACATACACAAGACAAGACACAACTCAACTGAAAAAATAATTCAGAATCAGATTCCAAATCAGGTTCATCTCCCATGCATATACACAACACCGACAGAAGAATTTAGGCCCAGATTATATGGTGCACTCTGCCTTACTGGAGTAACGGAGATATGGCAACCTCAAAAGCCATCAAGATTCGCATGAAAGATATCAGCATGACATGAAAGGAGGACGCTGGCGGTCCGAAACCAGATAGGGATCTGTGGTAGATTTTTGCAAAAGTGCTGGTGCTTGTGCCAGAGATGTAATCTCTCCTCCTGTCTTCCTCTGCCTAGGTGATTAATTTGAATACCACTGAGTGGCTGATTGAGAAACACATGCCAGGCTACTCGTATGAGGCCAGGGTGCGGGCGAGGCGAGGCATGGGTCCGTGGAGCGACTGGAGTCCCTCAGTGTCCTGGACCAAAGATGAAGGTACAAGATCACAGTAAGAAAAATGGAAATACCAAGGACAAAAAATGCAGACACCTCACTTCAACGCTTTTTTCTTACTTCATTTTTTCTTTCAGATGCTATTCTCAACCTGCAGTGTGTACTGGAGGAGAGGGGAGTAACATGTAATTGGCAGGTGAAGAGAGAAGAAGCCAATTTCCTCTCATATGAACTGTGTTGGAGAACTGACAGTAGAGATCTGTGAGTACCAGCATGTACTAAAAGAGAAAAATCTGATTCACAAGCCAGCACAAGCCTGCAGGATGTTACACAGGATACCACGTGCTGCTTACAGCTTGCTTAAAGGGACAATTTGATTTAACCATAAATTTCGATTTGATTGTTTTGTCTGTCAGGGAATGTAAGCACTGTGCCTGCATCAGTGAGCAGCGGGAAAGAAAAGACGCTTTACTGGACTTCACCTGTTCAGCAGACAGTTCTTGGCCTGAGCAGCTAATGGTGGAGGTCAGAAGTCACCAGAGGAGAAAAGAATTTTTGGATCCCGACAACAGTAAGTGGCATAAGCAGTGTTTTTCCACCAAAGTAAATTTGGCCAGACCTTAATCTCTGGATTATTCTGGTGATGATCCTCATTAAGGCATGAATTTGTGAACAGGGCACAACTTAAATGAAAAGCACAGAAGAAAACAAAGCACATGGTGTCTAAAAATAATAAGGCTGTTCAGTTTACATAAGTAATGAGACATGAGACACTCAAAGCAATGTGTTCAGCATTTCATGATACAGAAATAAAGAACATTTTATTACTTTGCACATGTGTGAGAAGTTAGTTCAATCTGAACTGAACAGTGTGGGCTGGCTTCCTATCCATGGATTAAGCCTAGTTTTGGACTAAGTTGTAGTACTAATGGAGATTTACCATTCAAACTCAAAGCTAGTCTAGGACTAGGCTTAAACCTAGAAATAGGCCGTCTGTGTGTGTGTGTGTGTGTGTGAGAGAGAGAGAGAATGCTGCCACCTGGTGTTCAGAAAAACACCTTACACTTCAGAGGTACTTGCCTAAAGTCCTATTGAAAGTGATTATTTGTTATTGTGAACACACCACAGCTCAGCACACAGTGCACCACAACGAAATGTGACCTTTGCATTTGACCCATTCGTGAAGGAGCAGTGGGCAGGGTTAAATAAATACCTGTAACTGGCCATCATTTCTTAAAGTGAAGAAGCCTTTCACACCAGAGGTTATGCATCTTCATGAACCCAGTTGCCATCAATTCAGTTGCTCAAAATCACCACGTCCAGGGTGATAGAGAACCTTAGAGAACCAGAGACATTGAGCTTGAGGCCAGAATAATACTCCGCCCATTCAATATACCCCAGGTAACATTCACTTTTGGGCCCCATATGAGAAAGACTGGGGCTACCTGAAGTGGCCACCTAAATCAGATATTTCCCATAGGGTGCCAAAAACAGATACATGGTAAAAATGGGACATGTCTGGGCATCCCTATATGGGGTAAATATTGTTTAGGAAGTATCTGGTAAAACACTTTTTGAATTGACTGAGCTGTATGGAGGTTATTATGGGGAAAATTTGGTAATGTGGCTTTATCTTACCTGCGTCTTCTGTGGGTTTCCTCATAGTTTGTGATTAGTTTCGTAATGACGCTTCAGGTCGCCACGTTCTATAATAAATACTGGGTTATTAACATCTCAGACATGCTTGTCTTGTCCGTGCTATGTGAATCTTAAATGCACATTTTGTTGTGTCCTTATACTTAAAATTTCTGATATTTTTATATGTGTAAAAGTGACATTTTGTCGCTACTCCACCTGCCTGATCCGCTATAAGTTCTATAAACACCACACAAGAGAGCTGCTAATTTGGTCTCTAGAGAGGATTTGACTGATCAGAAATGTGAATAAGTAGTAAAACGTTTAAGGCTTAGCAAGTTTTAGTTTGGCTGATCGCAAAAGCAGTAACAGCGCCCCTAGCGTCTGAAATATGTCACTGCATCAGTGCCCTGAGTGGCTGAAAAGTTTAAATTACTCTCCCCCAGTTTGTCATTAATTATTTTGAGTTTAAAACCAGCTTAATTTATTTATTTTGAACTATCCAGTGTCTGAAGTTAACTGATCTTTTTGACACTTTTGAGTGAAAGAAGTTAAAATATAATCAGTTTCTTTGTCTGTTTTGTTTACAGTTCAGTCTCCACAGCTCCTACCTGTTAAAGTGCAAAAAGAAAATGGCCTGTTTAAGTTGAGCTGGTCCAGGCCCAATCTCAGGGAGAGCCTCAGGCTCGAATATGAACTGAAACTTCAAAGCAAAAACACACAGGTTGGCATATGCGTCTGTCCTTAAAAATGTCCACCTTTTCTTTCTTCACTCTCTTTCTTTGCAACGTTTTCTTTAACTTCATTTAAATGATTAAAAATGTGCCAATTAAGATCTTAATCTTCTCTCACTAGGAGATCTACAGTCTCACCGAAAGTGATTTTAGTTTAGACGTCCCTGTCTCATCCCTGTTGCCGTCTACTGAGTATTGGGTTCAGGTTAGAGCTGTACCAGGCGAGAGCTTCGGAGGACAGCCTTCTGAATGGTCCAAGCCTGAATATTTCATCAGTGAACCGGGTAACCCCATGACACACAGATGATTACACAGAAACAGATACTGCACCACAGAGCTCTTCCTGACGTGTGTGTCTGTTTATGTTTGTGTAGCTTCTCAGATCAAGACCATTTTGTACGTGTTGTTTGCTATCTTGGTGGCCGTTTTGTTCATCATCATGTACAAAGCCCTTCCAGCCTGCCACAGGTAAATCTTATTGTACACAGTGCCACAGAAAACCTTTTATTTTGGGTTCATTTGAGAGGAGAGTCTAATATGGCAGTTTATGTGTTCTGTTGGGTAGGAAGTTGGAGGTGTGGAAAGTGTCAATTCCATCTCCGGTTGAGAGCAGAATCCTGAAGGAAATGAGCAGTAAAGTGAGTAATCATTGAGTGATGAAGAATAACCTGAGATTCTGATTTGACTCAATCTCAAACTCAATCTGCTTTCATTCTTTCATTCAGAAATATTTAGCTGACTCGCTGTATGTCTCTACTGAGAAGGACAAAACCTCAATGTGTATCATCCAAGCCTCCGATAACCCCATGATCTATACGGGAAGGTAAGAATTTTATCACTGTCACCTGTCATTCAAGCAAATGCTCTTTTACTTTGTGATGCCTCATAGCATTACTGCTGATGTTCTGCCACACCGTCATGCCAGATTTCAAAAAGAGATACTAAGAGAAAAGAGGGACCACACAAATCCACACTAAACCGATGCAAATATTAGTTATAAATCATTTCCATTTATTGTAATCAACTTACTTTGTAATATACAAGGACAGGTCCCTACTCTGCCATATTTTAGAAATATGTAATATATACATTAGAATTAGATTTATTCTTTGTATAAAATCATTGTAATGATACAGTATTCATTATATGAACCGCTTAATCCTGATCGGGCTCGTGGGGATGGGAGCCTATCCCAGGACAATGGGCGAGAGGCAGGGACCAACGCACCGCAGGGCACACACACTCACACCTTACAGGGTCAATTTAGATTCACCAATCAACCTATAGTGAAACCGGAGCACCCAGAGAAAACCCACGGGAACAAGGGGAGAGCACGCAATCTCCACACAGAAAGGCCCCATGGCCAACCCGGGAATCGAACCCACAACCTTCTTTCTGTGAGGCGGCAGCGCTAACCACTGCACCACCGTGCTGCCCCATGATACAATATTTTAATGAAAAATACATTCTCTATGTTGCATTGATTTCCCCCAACCTCTGGTTAATACTTTTTTCTTTTTCTGTCAGCATCTCCACATACCCACTTTTGAAATATGACGATGACAGCGATTCAGGCCTGACCCAATCAAAATGGACCCACAAGCCGAGACGCTCATCTTCCTGCATCGAGGGCAGTGGAATGTCAGAAAATTCTGGGATGAGCTTCAGCGGCCCTTACATTCTGTGTCGTCAGGACTCTTCCTCGCAGACCGAGACCTCTTCCGTGTCCTTTACTTCTCTCTCCACGTTAGAAGAAGACATCAGGTCCATTCCAGGGAGCCCTGAACACTCATCACCGCCAAATGTAGGCTACGTTTTAACACCTCCCACCGGTTCTTTGGATCACCCTGATCCATCTGGAAGTCAGCCCAGCGAGAGCAGAGAACCCTGCCAGGAAAAGCTTCTGGAAGACAATCCTCCAGCCTACACTCCCAACCCTGTTGCGATGCCCACTTTGGCTTTTTTTCACCCCTCAGGATACTGTGTAATGCCCAAGGATAAGGATACGAGTGTTGCGGCTTGGGTGCCATTGTCCACCCCACCAGCAGGGGGCAGCGCAGAGATCCGGATAAAAGAGCACGTAGATGGAGATTCGCGTGCACGTGGATATGTGACGCTCTCACAGCCTGAAACTTAGCACAGTTTCGTTTATGGCATTAATCCAGAGCGACATTTCATAATCCAGGGATCATCTCCAGGGATCAACTTGGGGTTTAGGGTCCTGCTTAGGCCTTCAATGGTGGTAGTGCTGGATGTCAGACTTAAACCCCCAGACATCTTGGTCCATTTCTGTGTATCCTACCATTAAGCCAGCAATTGTGATTAAGTACCAGCAATCACTTCACTCTCTTCATTTTTTCTTCTCCTTTTTTTCCCTATTCACCTTCTGTCCACTTTTTGTTACTTTAACTCCTTCCACTGTTTTATTTTTCTATAGAGATATTGTTCTCTTAAAATTTTGGCTTACATTTTCAGTTCATTGAGATGATCGGGGGTATTGCTTCTTTTGCCTCCCATTTTTTCCCAGGTCAAAAAATTGCAGTTTCCTGTTTTGGTCACAAGTGGGTGCCACTATTAAGGCTATTGTTCCGTATTTTTTCCACTAGAGGGCGCAACCTTTAAGAATAACTGTGCTATGACTTTTTTCATGTGGTTAGCTCAACATTATTTTAACAGCTCATAGTATAAAAGCTAGGTCAACTATAATCAGCAAAACATCTATAAACGGCCATTATCGTACTTTTATCTATTCTACATTTTAAAAGCACACAGCAATCATGCAGTTTCTTTGGGAATAACCCGTCTAGTGATATTGCTATACTATTATAAACAGCTTTTCCACTGCCAAGGCTGATGAGTAGTAAATACTATGTCAACTTTGATCAGAAGGAACTTCTCAGGTCACTTGATTTTTTAATAGTGTGCATTTTGGCCAGCAGGTGGAACTGATGTCAATGAATTTAACATGGCACGGTCAGCTGCTCTCTCTGCATTACACTTCACATTGTGTGATTATTAAAACTACAAGACATACAACTATAGTTATGTTATGCGACTATGAATGTAAACATCAATCTATTGGATTTTTGCACAGCACATTTCAGATTTTCATATAAATTATGCTTAAAATTGAATGTATTTGTTCAGTTTGTACATATCTATCTATCTATCTATCTATCTATCTATCTATCTATCTATATATCTATATCTATATCTATATCTATATCTATATCTATATCTATATATATATATACATATTTTTAAAATGGTTAATTCTGACAAGGATGAACTCTCTACTCCCTATTAGTTTAAAAAACAAAAACAAACCCAATCATACACAGCCCCAGAGTCATGTTTTGCTGTCTTTTGCTGGTTGAGATACTTTCATTTATGTTATAATATTAAAATTCTAACCTTTTCATTATTCATTAGGCGTACCAATCCTCATATACCAAAATATCCCCAAAAATCTACAAAAATATGACTTGGTTCATGTTTTAGTATCCTTTAGGGAACAATCCAGTCCTCACATCCATGATCTGGCCTTGACCAACACTTTTTCTTCCCACATTCCAGACAAATTCTGATCTGTCCATGAAGACATTCCACAACATTCCATTAGATCCATTGTTCAAAGTGTGTGCAAATGTGTGTTTATGAATGTGTGTGTGTGTGTTGGGGGAGAGAGAGACAGACAGAGAGGACATTATGTCCCTTATCCTTTGTAGTAAATAAATGCAGGAAAGGCGGCACAATTAAAAGGTGTTTAAAAAAATGCTGCATTAGTCTGTTATATAACTATCTGCAGCCTCTGTGGGCCGCTAATGTAACAAAATATTCAGATTACACATGTGATATTAATATTAATACAGACCAACCCTAGGCAAATAGCACCAGCCACTATTTAAAGAATGCATTTTGCCACAGTATTCTCTCACTATGTTTATCTACAAGGTCATGACTATGCTGACCTGTCTATATTATCCATTCACAGGCCCTTCTTGCTACACAACCAAACTTACTTGGATGTGCAACTGCTCTTGCAGCACCAATACTGACATTGTTGCTGCTATATATAACTCATAAACTCAGTTTCTTCTATAGTGGACCGTAAGTACATTTATTAGACATAAAAACATCTTTTTTCAAATAAATGTATTTACAAAATGACATTACTATGATTCACAAATCACCACTCCTAGGCTTATTTAGCATGTCTGCTGTGGTTGCACAGGCATAGAAACCCAACCTCACACCTCGACTAAAATCATGGAATTAGGCTTTTAATACACAACACTGCTTAACAGCTAGTATCTAACACAAGCAGCTGCAAGGTGTGTGCTGACAGTATGAGGCAGGTCTATAGGCTTTCTCGGAAATGGGACACAGGTTTGAAATTGCATCATCATTTGTTGTTCTACACTAGCAGCCAAAGCTTATAAGTGTGTATGTTTAGGTTTATTGCGGTACGGTTTTAAGACTCAAAGTATATATCTATCTTCCTCCTGCACCAAATCGACTATTAGCCACTGGCCAAAAAAAAGCTGATCCCTTTGAGACATAATTGGGAGAACAACCAACTGTGCCTCAGAAAAAGACATAAACGTTTACGTATTAAAAGTACAAAAGAAAGGAGAAGGACTTACTGAGTCTGAGATTCCCGTCGTGCAGCTACATCACTGTAATCTGAACACACTTAAGCATAAGTGCAATAAAACAGAGGATTGTTATTGTTGTTCTTACATGTGAATGATGGAGTGCCACTTTGTGTTCATGTTTATATGAAATAGTGCTTTAGACAAAGAGATAAATCTGCAGAGGAGTAACAGTGTCGAAACGGGACCATCCCCTCTTTGTGATTTAGGCCATGTCCACGTACACGGGTATTTCTGGCTGGAGGTTTTCTATGCGTTTTGGCCTTTCGTCCTGCGTGCTTGGCGTTTTGGGTCCAGTAAAAGTAGCCAAAGTGTGGTGATTTTGAAAACTCCGTTTCTCGTATCTGTAGGTGTGGACAAAAGCAGGTACAACAGGGCCGTTTCGCGTCAATTGTCGCGCCCTCATGTAGCGTCTGGTATGCCCCGTGTCTACCTTAGGTCTTCATATACAATGCTGCCTTGGCATGTTTTTGACAGCGTTTTTTGCGATTGCGTGTGGACGGAGATATTTCTGGCGTGTTCATTAATGAAACGCGATTTTTTTAACAGCGGAAATCTCCGTCAGCCATGCCGTGTGCGTGTGGGCTTGTATGAGTCTCCGTGTAAAATAATAGTGAATGCACGTGGCACTGTCGCCCTTCATTTCCAGGCTAATCAGTCATAACATTATGACTAATGACAGTGAAGTGAATAATATCGATTACCTCTTTACAGTGGCATCAGGTATGTGAAGCAGCAAGTGAACATTTTATCATTTAAGCAGATGTGTTAAAGAAAAGAAATGGCCGGGCATAAGTATTTGATTCAAGATTATTTATTTGACACAGTTACGCAAGTACAAAATTAATCAATTTATAATTGATTAATAAATTTACTCTTATAACAATAGTTCCATGTTAAGTTAAACAGGTGAGGATTCTCTTCGGTACATTAGCGTCACTATTCGGAATAGTAACTTTGCCGATAGCGGGAAACCTCTCTGTCTGTGGTTACTTTTTACACAAATACTTTCATCAAATGTCGTTTTACAGTCAATGTCTCCAGGAGCTCCCCGGATCCACCTCCACTGGATCTGCAAGTCATCAACAACGTCAGACAGCAGACTGGACAAAGGTTTTTCGGTTATTTGCCTCCTCTTACATTGACAACTATGAGGTTAAGTTGTTATTAGCTAGCTACGTTACCTCAGCTAACGTTACCCGATTTCTGTGGGTGGTGAATAACTCTGTGCTTGTTTGTATTTTTTCAATTTAGTTTGTCGCAATCAATCAAGCACACTTCAACTAATCTATTAGCGAACTTTTTCACTGTAAAGTACGTTTGTGCTGACATAAGTGTGGCGATAATATATTAAGTTTATATTAACTAATAAATACTTGTGA
Source organism: Distichodus sexfasciatus (assembly GCA_032718565.1). Lineage (NCBI taxonomy): Eukaryota > Metazoa > Chordata > Actinopteri > Characiformes > Distichodontidae > Distichodus > Distichodus sexfasciatus. Next base: position 558,034 of record JAVGVS010000175.1, read on the forward strand.
CTGTAGAGGACTGGTGTTATTGAACATTTGTTTCATTGGGTTTGTGATTATGATTTTGAAAAATAAATAAAATAAATAAAACAGACACTAATACTATTATTAGCAAGAAGTGTATAAGCTTTTTACTGGTTTTGATATTATTATTACACTCAGACAAACCTGTTGTTCTGTCATTTACCAGATGCGTGCGGAAGTGAAAAGCAGAAGTATCTAACTCTGTTTTTTTTCGGTTCGAACCTTGGACGTCCCACATATGGCCAGTAATCTGTAGAAATTGGAAATTAGTTACAGATTAAGGTAAAAGAAATCACCTATTAATATTTTTTTTAAGGAATGTAAGTATAGAATTAGTATGTTTTCTAAATAGAGACTTGTTCTGTAAACAGTAACTGGGGGTGGTGGTGATCTTATGATCCAAGAATGCTTGCCTCTGAACCAACAGGTCATAGGTTCGAATCTACCTCCAGCACTACCATCATTGTGTCTCTGAGCAAGACTTTTAACCCCAAGTTGCTCAAGAGGACTACGCTTAAATTAGGAAAATGGGTGGGATTCGAACTCATAACCTCTTGGTCAGACATGTGTTCTAACCACTAGACCATCACCACTCCATAGTGTGCATGTATTTGCAGACTGTACATGATTACAAACATCTTATTTACTAAGCCTACACACACATATATACTCACTGGCGCGCGCATATACACACACTGTAACACACTGTCACACACACAACACACGGCGTCTTAAATAAGATAACAGGAAGACCCTGTATGCAGCCGGGAGGGTAAGATCTGATCCATTGTGAGTGAGCGTGTGTGTGTGGGTGTGTGAAGGGTTTTGGGTGTGTGTGAGCGTGCTTCCGTGCATACTTGTATGGGCTTTAGTGTGACAGCGCAAATAACACAACGACTTTCTGACAGCTCTCCTGAGAACGGTAACACTGTCCTTAGGCTCCAGCTCACGTAAACACGTGATGAACACACATACGCACACACATGTACACATAGACAAAAGCATGTACCTACACACATGCACGCACAGGCAAAAGCATGCACATGCACACACACCGTCTATGTAACAAGTTGGAACAGTAAACTAATGATTATATTAATGATGGTCGTAACACTACTTTTACCACTGCAGCATGGTTTAGATGGGAAGGCTTATGGTGGGAACACTGCATGTGGGATTTTCTGGGTAAGAGTTATTGCTTGATGACTCATGTCCGCACTATTTTAGTGTTCCACTCTGAAAGACATCGAATCCTGCGATGGTCAAATTATGAAAAGTAATGGATGATGAGTGTCAATTTCAAAGGCATCATATTGACCTGAAATTTCAAAGTGTTTTTTAGAGACATAATCAATTCAATCAAATCTATCAATAATTATATAACTTTATTAATTTAATAATTTATAATAATTTCTAAGTAATTTCATATAAATCTCTATAAATGTCGCTACAAAATAATTTTCATTATGCATCCTAATGTTTGTTTTGGTAGTATCTCACGGTGCAAGATTTTTTTACCACATCCGTAGTTATAGAAGCACATGTAGGCTACTAAAATGTGCTTCATCCCTAAGATTGTGTTTATTGTGTTGTGTTTTAATAACATAAAAATAGGAGCAACAAATCAGTTAATGTTTAAGAAAAAGTTAACAAAAATATTTTGAAACAATATGGAAAAAATATTTCAGTAACAGACATTTAAAATGATGTACACTTGTGCATATTGTACGTTTCTGAGATAAAATATCATTTTCACCAGCAATGGTTGTACATATGCATATCACATATAGGAATATATAATAACTGGTGAAAGCTGCAATTTAGGCCTTAAATTCCAGACCTACTCTCTTGATTTTAATATCAATAAAAACATGAAATAGTATCATAAAATTGTATAATACAGGCCTACGTTCTGTTGGTCAATTGAACTGGACATCATCTGTGTCAGATGTTAGATTCTCACTGTTTTAGAGCTAGAGCTGATGTCAATACTCAATAAACGCTTAAATCATGCAAGATTATTATAATTATCAGTGTACTCAGCTTTAGACAGACTATATATATATATATATATATATATATATATATATATATATAAATATATATATATATATATTTTGTGTGTGTGTGTATATATATATATATATATATATATATATATTTGATTTACATGAATATAAATGTTTTGAAATAACTTTATGTGAGTTAAAATTAGCAGAAACCCTGAATCCAGCTTTGAGTGCTCTTCCCACAGTGTTGCGCCTCAGTGCTCACAAGTTGTGGGATTTGAGGTGGGAGGTGTTGTTCTGTCACTCACTCACATTAGAAAGCCTGAGGTTCCCAGCCAGCATGACTGTGCCAGTAAAAGGGAAACAGAGGGATGTATGAAGAAGAATTACAGAAACAACCTAGATAACTCATAAGCTTTCACTAATGATTCTGTGTCATCTGTGTTTCACTTCAAGACGCCAAACCCACTCCCTCACCTCCGCGCCTTTCAGAGCTTTGGGGGAGAAAAATCACTGTGTGTGTGTGTGTGCGTCTGTGTGTTCTAAGTGTGTGCTTGGGGGAGGAAAAAAAAGCTTCATGGCCAATGTTTTCAGGCAGATGCTAAATGCCTCTTCTCTCTGATGTTTGGAGAGGTGGCACTGTGATGAAAATTAGAAATAAACAGTTGAGACAGAATTGTCAGACTGTTCTGGAACACCTCATCGCAGGGCTTCTATAAAGCATTTATGCTTTCTTTTATCTTACCCTGGTTTTGTAAATATTAAGTGTGTATGCTCCTTGCCACAGTTACACAGTTAAATAATCAACAAACCATCTCTATGGACAGTTTGGTGATTTCTGGTCTTTATAAACATATTGGGCGTCTGTCTTTCCTCTTTCATTTATTTCTCACAAAGAAATATGTCTGTGGATGAAGGAGCTTTAAATGAAAGCCCTAAATGTAACGGATCTGACAAGCATTGTCTCAAAATGAATCTGGCATATAGTCATATAGTCCTCTTTAAAGGAACCAAATTCAGTCCTCTAGTAGTGGTCCAAAAAGTAGACCAACAGAAAGGGAATTTGGTTCTTTTTAGGTTTGCACTGTGAGTTCATTTGAAAGGGGACTCGCTTCTCTTTCTGGTCACTTCAGCTCAGATGGGGCCTCAGTCCTTTCTGTTCATACTGAATTCTTGTAAGAACAACATAAGTGAGGTGGTCTCCAGTCCGGCTCGTTTTCAAGAGGGTCCTGAGTTAAGTTTAGTGTTCATACTGTATCGTAAAAAATATGACTAATCGATCTGAGTTTGGTTTAAGTGCTGAAACGGGCCAAGTGTGAAAACACCCTAAGACGTTGGAGCAAAGAAATTACAGATCAAGGTTTTTAAAGTTAGTAATTGTCAAAGTTAATAGTTCATGTAGTTTGTCCCTCGTCTGTTGGACTGAAGTAAATTTCATTCTTTCCTCACTAACATTGAAATCGAGGCTAGAGTTTTATATGAACACTTTTTGTCTACCTAAAAATGTATACATAAAATCCCCTTATACCACAGCCCAAATAAATCAGTAACAATGTTTTTGTACCGCGTTGTTTTTAACACTTTTCAAAACTGAGGACACAAACTCCAGAGAAAATCCAACAGCTCAAACTGTGCTTCACTACGTTCTGGAATGCAGGGCACCATTAATCCAGCAGATATGGTGCTGATAGCATATTACAGGAGTTTGATATCTTGTTTGGGAGTGTGTCTAGTTTGGCTGGAGCAGTGTGGGTGGGCGAGTACAAGCCCGAACTCCCCTCACAACCAGCCCCATACACGAACATAACAACAACAAGCCAACCTGCCAGCCCCCTTCCCACCCCCCTTTTATTTTGACCCTTACACTGACGGGTAAATATTAAACCACATCACTCAAAAAGAAGGCTAACCAGATCTAATTGGAGTAAATTGTTTTGTTAAGAGTGTGTTGCTGAGACAGCTTGTGCTAGAGAATGATAAAACCTCAAAACTCAAAAGCAACACAGGATCATATAAAAGCAGTGCCACATAAGTCGATTTTTGAATACATGAATTGATTCTGAATCATCAGAAAAATTACTGGTCCGATGAGATCATGATTAGTTTAGAATCGATTGGGTTGGAATCCTACCTCTGATACTACCATCACTGGGTCCATGAGCAAGACTCTTAACCCCCAAATTGCTCTCAGGTAGACTGTCCTGTAAATGTAAGTAAACTCACTTAAATCGCAAGCCCCTCTCACCAAAACAGGAGCACTTGGTAGTGTAATGGTTAGGGAATTGGCCTCGAGATCGCAAGCTCGCTGGTTCAAATCTTGGACCGGTAAAGATACCACTGAGATACCACTAATCTTCTCCAAGTGCTGCCTGTGTCAGCTGCCCACTGCTCCCTCACGGATGGGTCAAACGCAGATCTCATTGTGGAGCACTGTGTGCTGTGCTGCGGTGTGTTCACAATGACAAATAATCATTCATATAAAAACTCTTCACTTCACAAGTCAAGCTAAATGAACAGCAACAAATGCTAAAATAAAGCAGATCAGGAAAAAAGTAAAGTACATTTATTATGACTGAGTGAACTGTAAACCATCATAGACTTAATACTTGTAGATAGCTGAAAACTGCACACACCAAACACACACAAAACCATCAAAACATACAGTAAGTACAGACAAACACCATTGTCAATAACAAAGCGGCTGAATAATAATAATAATAATAATAATAATAATAATAATAATAATAATAATAATAATAATAATAATAGTTTTACTCTTGCATGTACACGAATTCCAGATTTAAATTTGTTTGCATCCTTGCACTGAACTGCAGTATGCCATAACCATTATATGAAACAGTTTACCATTTAAAAAAAAAGTAAAATGTTGCTTGTTTTAGTATTTTACTTTTTTATTTTTTGTGTGGAAGTCTGGTGCAAAATTCTCTCACTGGAAGATACATACACATTTGCAGACAAGACCACATAGCAGTACACACTTCCTTCTGGCCAAACTTGTCACAGAACGCAGAAGAAAAACACAAATGAAATTAGGAACAGAGAGTGATGAGATCTGAAAAGAATAAATAATATTTAAGGTAAGGCTGCTTCCTCGTCTATATGTAGCACCTTCATGTTTAAGGAGGTCTGCGTTAATACAACAGAACTGCGACCCTCCTCCCTTTTACCCCTTGGTGAAATTCCAGTGTTAGCAGTCAAATTAAATAACATGAACATTAAATAAAACACAAAGTAAAACTGCATACATTTGTAGTTATGTTCTGTATACGTATTTGTTAAGCGGTTGACGTGTGAAGGGGTTCAACACTGCATTTGAGTGGTTCAATAAAAGCACGAGAGTTAAGAATCCGGATTACAGGAAAACAACTTATTTGTGGAGGGTTAGTAAAGGGTTCTCTATTTTCTGCTATTCTCCAGATATTCTCACCCTAGAGAGCTCCTAGTCCAGTCACTAAAATCCCAGAGTGCTTCAAGATGGATCCCTTTTTATGTCATTTTCATTTCATGCTGTGAGAGAACTTTCCCCGCCCAAACCCTCAGTTCTGCAGTTTCTTTCTGTCCCAGCATAAAAGGAGCCTCAGCAATTTGGGGGAAGGTACAGACAGTTCTGCACTGCACGCCAGTTCAAATCCAGTGCAGACTTTTTACTTTTTTTTTTTTTACATTTTAATATCTTTCCCACAACAGTATTTTTATTTCATGGGAAAGAAATGGGCGGAAAGACATCTCCCGAACATTCAGCGTTTCCCAGGAACAGTGGTTACTGGATGAACGGATGAAAATTAGTACTACAGTTTGTGAGTCTCCATGAATATGAATGTATTATGAATAAATAACAATAATCAGGATAAACCAACTTTCAGTGGAACTGCTTTAAGAACACGGCTGTAAGAGAAAAAGACACAATGAGAAACATTATGTATCCACTGTAACAATTACACAATAAAGGCTTTTTAATGACGGTACCTTTTTGTGTAGGTGTACAAGAGTGTCATCTGGCTCACCTGCATGTGTTACATCAGCATGGCCCTCATGGCTGCCTTGCTGATGCGGTTGCGTTGTTTCCGCCGTCGTTTGGGGGGACGGGGAGGAGGTCGGGGAGGTGTGTGTGGCCGAGGAGCTCTCATAAGTGTGTGAGATGTGGTTTCTATTAATGGTACACAAAAACAGAAACAGGCGGTGTTTAATATTAATGCTTTTACAAAATAGAAAGACTTAAAAAAGTGAGATTCCAAACAAAAATGTAAAAGAGTACAACTGAGAAAATGAGGTTTCATTTTCACAATGGTTTTGACTTTGTCTATTATAAACATTATATTTAAGGAACTAGTAAATTTTTATTTTTTTTATCTTTTTATTCTTTTAATTCTTATTTTAGTTTCTTCTACTTAAAATAAAACAATTTTGGTATTTTTAAATAATTCAGTAATATTTATTCTTAATTAGTAACTATATAGTACATGTGTTCTTAGCTAATAATGATTATTTAGACATTTAGGGTGGTTATTAGTGCAGATTTTACCTGTATTTTGTGGGATCGTGTAGGCATTTACTTGTTTGTGATGTGGACTGTGCTGTTTGTCAGATAAATGTTTGTACTTTTCATCCTCCTGATTTTGCGAGTGTGTTAACAATTCCTCTTTCTCCTCAAAGCTACTCCATCTCCTCACATCTGACTCTTCGCTCTTCCCTGACTCCTGTGTGTTGCTTCTTCCCTGCTTTTCGTAGGACTCCTCTGTGGGACTAAAGCTGTCCCCTCGCTTTTGACTGCTCCCCTCTGTGGGGTTTGGAGCTTGCCCATGCACCTGAGGTTCATTGTGGTTTTGATTCTGGTTGATCTGGGCACTTGTTGCTGGTCTGCTCTCCGCACCTTGGCTGTGTAGATGCTGAGATTTGGGCCGTGGAATCTGACTGGCTGTTTGAGTGGGACTGACCCTGTTTTCCAAGGTTTGATTGGTCAGCATTTCGCCAGAAAGCGTAGTGTTCTTCAGGATCTCGATATCCACTTTGTTTATGGGGAATAACTCTTTTTCCCTTTGCGCCTCTTCAGCCTTTGTAACGTTGTGCAGCGTTAATCCAGCTTCTGCCTCTTCCTTCTCTGTGTGATTGGGCAATTTCTTGTTAAAGCCCACCCTTGTGCCATTATGGGGCTGCCTCTCTTCTCCATGGTAATGACCTCTGCTGCTTCTATGAAGTGTCTTATTGCTGCTCCAGTCACTGCCTTCAATTTGGAGCTCCAGGTTTTCGGAAGAGAGGAACCCGAGGCCTGGGTCCGAATCCGAATCGGGGTGCTGTTCCCTGAGTGCCCAGCTGTGGACCAGAAGGTCCTCCAGGTCGAGCCTCTGGTTGTGTTTGAGTTCGTCTCGGCGGTGGAGGTCTTCTTTGTAGCGGGGCTTCCCTGTGTGTTCCCGTACTTCCTGTTTGTGGCCCGGAGACTTCTTCCGCGGGGCATGACGGGGGGCGGGCTGGCAACGGCACTCCACGTGGTCGTTAACCGAGACGATGGCTTTGTCATAAACAGGACGCATGTTGGAGTACTGGATCTTCATCACCTGAAGAAGAGGGAGGGTTTGGACTTTGAGAATTACAGATACACGTTCTACATCTGATGTGTGTTGATGCCCCTTTTCTACTGCACTGGGGAGGTTTTGGAAGTTTGGAACCAGTGAGAACCAGGCGGACTTGAGAGGCCAGTGTGAGCCGGGTGACGACTACGCCACAAACCACACCTACTTGGCAAAGCAGCAATGGCGGAACACACCTTGTGTTTCTTACATGCTGTTTCAAACTTTGATGAAATATTTAAATTTTCAAATTTGACATCTTTTCACAGCTGAAAGAGTTTAACATTGACAAAAATAAGGTTTTGGAGCTTCCTTGTGTGCTTTCCAAAGTCCAGATTGCTAAAGCACAATTTGTTCAGCAGCCCACACAACTCCGAATTTGCTTTCCGTCATTATTCTTATTTAATTTAGCCTCTTTTACTCCACCCACCTCGCACGACATTACAGGCTAATTTTTTTACAGTTCCAATACATGGCACCAATTCTAAATTGGGAAACAGCACCAGTGCAGTGCAAAAGAGGTAAGGGTGTGTGTGTGTATGTGTGGATAAACTGCATACGCCATTCAGTCCTCTGTTGGTGCTTAGGCCGGCTTTCGAGGTGTTTTTGCATACCTGGAGGTAACGTGTGTGAGTCAGCACTGGCACACACTTCAGACTCTTTGTGTTGCAACAGCCGGAGCATCTCTGCACCTCCACACACGGTGGCCACAAAAGGAAGTTGGCATTGCTGCGGTCTAGCATGGAGCGAGTGACCTCCATCACCTCCGTCCTCACCTTGCACAGGGCCTGCTGTGCTGGCTGAGCATCTACAGGACATAAAAAAGGCTGGTCAAGTCTTAAGTTATGAACCAAGAGGCTGTGTGTTCAATTCTGGCTCCACCATAGGGCCTCTGAGCAAGACTGTTAACCACAAGATGTTCCAGGGAGACTGTTGCTGTGGCAATAAAAGTTGCTCTGGTAGTTAATGCAAAACAGCATTGCAACCAAATTGCAATACGCATCACAAATTTTCTGATCAAATCTGCGAGCGAAAACCTCTCCTTGCTATAAGTATAAAGTTTGAAAGACATCAGTGAGCAGTGACTTCCGCAAGTGCTGAAGCATTAGCATCAAGATAAATCATGTGAGTAAATCACGCAAAGTGGATTGCCTTAGAAAGCGTCCAGTCAGCACTGACAAAGAGCCGTACTGTGTGGATGCTCAGCATTTCTCTTCTGTGACGGTTACTGTCGTCTGGAATGACAGTGATTCGACGCAGATGTTCCACTGCACCTTCAGCTCGATGACTGACAGGTGGAAATTCTGCTGACTCGAGGAAAAAAAGTTAATGATGGCCTAACATGATGGAGGGTCTGTTAGCGGAGCCCTGAAAATGCGGAGCCAGGCTTCTGACATCATACTTTATGCTTAGATTCAGCTAAAATTGATTTCAGAGAGAACATTGGAGGACGTGGGCCATGAAGATGTTGTTTTTCTGTGGTTCAGTCGGAGGAAGATTTATAGTAAGCCATCTGCTCCATCAGTACAGCACTAACTTAAATGGATTTATAGATGCGATAGAAAAATACTAATCGTTAGCTGGAAGAGGAAAACAAGTGAGAGAGAAACGGAGAGAGAGAAAGAATCAGCAGAGAAATGAAAACAAGATAATGAGAAATTCTTCCGCTCACCCAGGAGACTCCTTGGCAGCCTATTAGTGGTATTGTTGGCATGGAAGCTCTCCGGATCATCATCTATAATGAGAAATTAACCCCATATTAATCTGTGGATGTTATCAACATTTATTGGTATGACTTCCATAGTTTGTTACGATGTCCATTATGTGTGTCACCAAATTTAGAAATAGCTCTACAGACTTTACAGTCTGTGTATTTGTGTGTGTGGTGTTTACAAAGCTGAGTAAACCCCCAGAGTTCCATTTCCATTAGAGTCCATCTATTAGCCATAATGAGCGTTATGGCCTCTAACAATTTACATTGACAAATTTGTTCATTAACAGAAAGAAAAGCCTGAGTTAGAATCATGATGTGTTACAGCATTTATCAGAGACTTATCCAGAGCTACTTCCATTTCCTAATTACAGGGACAGCCAATTTGAGGTTTCTCAGGGGTCTAGAGCTGGATTTGAAGCTACAATCTCTTGCTCTATAGGCTAGTGACCTACCACCTGATCAGCCATAACATTACAAACTAATATTGAATAGGTCTGCAGCTATGCAATACCATTCACAACAGACTGTGATGCATTTTGCATTCTTACACCTTTATATTTATAAACCTGCATTAACATTTTCAACAGCTTTGGATTTCAGCAGTTTCTACAGGATTGAATAACAGAACATTCTTCGATGAGCCTGATCCTGCAGTTGGTTGACCAGTTTTCCTTCCTTGGACCTACTTTTGGTAGCTTTTAACCTCTGCAGTCCAGGAAAATTCCAATTCAAAACTGTTTTGGAGATGGTCTGGCCAATTGTGTGGCCATTATCACAATTTGACCCTAGCCAACGTCACTCAAATCTTCACTCTTGCTCATTTTTATCCTTCCAACACATCAACTTCAAGGAGAAAATGTTCACTTGCTGCTTAATATATCTCCCTCAGGAGATATAAGGTGTAATGATAATGTATAAAAGACAAACATGTATGTATAAAATGTATAAAAGAAAAACCGGCAGATTTACCTACGGAGACAGACAACAGAAGCAGTTGCAAATCTTCTGCGGAAGAAACGGAACCACTGTTCACCAGTTCGGCCAGAGCCGCAGGGAGATGATCGCTCTAAGAGAGAGAGAGAGAAAGAGCGATTTATCATAAAGAAGAGCACAATTGTTAATTAACGCCCTAAATTCAACCCCAGAAGAATTATGTACACTTTCAGTGATTCTTAATATGTATGTTTTTAGCACACGGGCCGGCACATATGTGTGTGTCTGTTGTGTTTGTGTGAGTGTGTACAGATCAGAAAAGGAAGCTGGTTTGTCTCACAATAGCAGTTCTACTTCATGAGGCACAAGGGCACTGTTCATTGAGATTTGTCCTGACAGGGGCCACAAACTGACCAGTGCTCTCCCTCATATGGCAGCACTTACCGGGGACACAGGACACAGGAAAGGGGGTAGGGCGGAAGTGGGGGATGGAGTGATGATGAAAAGAAGGGATATCAATGAGATGGGTATGAAAGGAGAGGGACCAAGATTAAGACAGAGCAAAAGAGAGGTGAACAAGGTGGCTAGGAGGACAGCCAGACCCTAAATCACTGCGATGGGTTACTTTACTCAAGCCATTATTTCAGCTATGTCTAAACATTCTTGTTGAAGTTCTTTGTGATGCTTTAGTTCAGCTCATTTTATGTCGTGACAGTGGACTTGTGCATGCTTTTGTATTTAAACTATGGAAATACTACTGTACTATTCGTTTTTTGTAGTACTGCAAATTGCCCAGGTGATCTTCCCAAACTCTAAAACCACTAACTGAAGGAATTTGGGTTTGCAAAGTGAGGGCGACTATCTTGTCCTGAGTATAAAGTGACACATAAAATATTGTCACTGTGATTTCCGGACTGAGTAAGCGGCTTGGCACTCAATATGGGATAAAGGTCTGAGCAACTGAGTGGCTGAGAGCAGAATGATTTGTGTCTAAGCAGGAAAAAATGAAATAAACACATTACTGTGGGAGAACAACACACACACATGCAAAGCATAAACATTTACAAGATGCTGCATAGACACACATTTATAAAGACTCTTATACTACATAAACAGAGATACAAACACTCCAAAAAGAACGGAAAAGAAAATACTCACAAGACACAACATTAAATACACCAGAAGCAGACACACGGTCCACAAGGAGATGCTGAACTTAAACTGCCTTTAACCAAAAATTTACCACAAATCAATGTTGTCACTGTTCTAGACAAACATTATCCTACACAGATGGGACGGGTTTCACACTAGTGGCATCCTGGAACGTAAGACAATACTTTTTGCTGAAATGTGCATTTACATGCATACACACTTATACTATAACTTTACATGCAAATGCACACGCACCTGCACTTAAAAGCAAACTATTTTAAAGGTGCCAGCTCAAGAAGCTGCAAAGGGTGAAAGATGCAAAAATGCTGCCAGCTGGGTTTTGAAATGAAACAGACAAAAATATGGGAGCTTGTTCAGTCTTGCAAGATTGTTTTGGCAGCTTTGTGGATTCAAGAGCAATGTTCTCTATATGGCAGGGAAATAAAAAATTAAAACATTAATCATAGCTATTTGCTTTAAAAACAGGTCAATACAGTCACACATAAAACCCTTCAGTTTCAGCTGCTGAAATGCCTCATTTTCTATTCCACTACATCTGTCTAAACTAAATCGTACAAGCTATGCTTACAATGGGGACTTTCACACAAGTACAGAAAGTATCTGTAATTAAACAGGTAAAAAACAAATCGCCTGAAGTTATCAGTTCTACCTTAAAGATCCCACTTTCTGCTTGTTTACTCTTTCTACAGCACAATACTCCTCCAGTTATAAAACATATGAGCTATAGAACAAAGTTTACACTTTCACCTCATTCTGAAACATCTAAGCCACTAGATCATGAAGTAGTTTTCATCATGTTCCCCTGTATAGCCAGTGATTGCTGGCACTGGGTAATTAAAGGTGTAGGGTGATGTAGTATAACAAGCATACTTTAAAGATGCTAATTTGGGCAATAAATGAAAGTTAATAGGAACTTTTACATGCAGTGTTCCTTATTTTAATAACTTGACTCTGTGTATAGATTAATAATGTAGACTGAGAAACTAGGCGTCTCCACAGTTACATTGGAGAGAACCACCCCATCAGAAGAACATCAGTGTTTGGAAATTGCTCCCGGCCCCCTTTACACATGCACCCGTGCATACACACACACACACACACACACCAAATAGCCAAAGACCTTTTATGTGGCAATATGTAGATGAATAAAGAGTTCTGACCACTGAACAGATGTTATAATTGCCAGCAGCTGGTGATCCATCACACATATGAGAAGAATGGTGTGGTCTAAAATTAGTTTTGCAGTTTGTGAATGCCAGTATTTTGCCACAGGTGCTCTCACACAGCATGGATATACAGCATGTTACTAAATACCTTACATAAAAGCCTGAATGGAAAATATATTAACAATACTTTACTTTTATATTTAAGTGAAGCCAATTTGATCAATACCAATACATATAAAGCATGAATGTAATATCATTAAACATGAAACTGAACTTAAACTGACCAAACCACCAAACAGATGTTATGATTGCCAGCAGCTGGTGATCTATCACACATAAGTGGAAAACTGTGTGGTCTAAAATTACTTCTGTTTGTGAGTATAAACATTTTGCCAAGATTTCCACCACAAAGCACAGATGTGTAAGCTTCCTATGTGATGCATTTACATTTGCATTTACAGCATTTAGCAGCTCTCATCCAGAGCGATGTACATCAGTGTCACCACACATGTAAACAAGCATGTGTACAGAAAATATGAATACTGATTTACAATAAACAGTACCCTAGATTTGTTCAATTCTGTAACATCATTAAATCATTGAATTTCCTTAAAGTTCATAATCTGTATAATGCACTGTTATTGTGATTATGTTAAATAAATGTCGTTAGGAATATCCGCCATCGAAAACATATTAAAAACCACATCTCTAATTTTAAGTGATAATCGATTAGCTATCATAGGATAGTATAGGAAATGTTAAGCTGTAAATAAAATAAAATTAGTTCATGCTTTTTCAATGCATGGCTCGATCACATAAACACTTGTTGCGTGAGAACCTGGTTGTGTATCTCTAAATGTAGACCTTTAGAATAAATTCCAATTTATTATAAATGTCATATCGTTTAATCGTTTTAAATGTCTCTTATACCTTGAATAATGACTCTAAAGTGTTACATTTTTGCATTAAAATTGCAGTACTGTTTGCATTAGTAAGCGCGGTGGACGTGAATGAGTTACGCGTTTCGCTCGTGCTCACCTCCACGCTGCTGAACCGCAGGCACGCGGCCACCAGCGCGAGCAGCCAGAACCTCGCGCTCGTCATCGCGCCTGCGCATTTAGAGGCGCGCGGGCGAGCAAACAGCCGGTAAAATTAACGGCTACGTGAAGAACTCGAAATCTGCAGAACTGTGTAAACATTCACATTGCCTTCCACCGCCGAGCGCGTCTCTTTCCTGAGGGAGAAGTGGTCCATTTGAAGTCCTTCTGACGACTTTTTGCCCTCCTTTTGAAGTGTTCGAGTGGTTGTTGGAATAAAGACTGAAGGTAAAAATCCAGCTCCCAAATGCCTCTCAATAATACAGGGTAATTCGCGTAGATAATCCCCTTCCCGACGGCGAACGTGTCAGCCAATTTTAAAAATATATATTAATGTCCAGAAACTTCGCATCAGTCATAAACTTGTCACCAAATGTCACGGAGCCAAGTTGTCACATATTTGTTATTATTAATTTAGTTTAAAGGTAAACTCTTCGCGATAAGTTGTTCGTTGTGAACTTTCCTCATTCCTCATCATCAGCATCTCGTCCACTCCGCTGGGCAAAACTTTCTAAACTTCTCACGTATGTTACTCCATGCGTAAATGTACTCGTGCTCATCCTTGTCCGCCGTTTCTTAGAATTTGGGGTTATGGAGAATGTGTTTCTTGCAGTTTTACGATGTTTTATTCTTTTCCGTGGAGCCTTATCAATATCCGACGCTGCTCGCCGTGTTGCCTTGATTACGCAGCGCTCGAGCGCCTTTGCGGACTGGAGCGAGTTTGTAGCTTCTTATCTTTCCCGCCCCTAAAGGGCAGGGCCGCCTGTCTCATCCTTATTTGGAAGGTGGGTGTGTGTGTGTGTGTGTGTGTGTGTGTTTGTGTGTGTGTGTGTGTTTGTGGGTGGGTGTGTGTGTGTGGGTGTGTGCGTGTGTGTGTTCTTGTACTTGCTACGTAGTGAGAACCAAAATGAGTTTTTAACCAGCAGAGTGAGGACATTTTTGGGAAGTGAGGACTTTTTTAGTGGTCCTCACTTCTTTAAACTGCTTTTACAAAAAAAAAAAAAAGTTTATTTGCAAAACTAAAAGTGTAGAAAGATTAGCTTTTGGTTACTGAGGTTATGGTTAGGGTTATGTTTAGGGTTAGGTGTAGTTCTATTTAGATACAGTAATACAGAAGCCAATGGAGGTCCTCACTACTATATAAGTACAAGGATGTGTGTGTGTGTGTGTGTGTAGGCTTTAGTTTCATGTACTTAGAGGTTTGCGAGTACATTTTTAACACGTTTATTCTTTTGTATGGCTTTGTGGGGACATTGGACTGGTCCCCATATGGAACATGATTTTAGAGAGAATGCCCATGTTTTATTTGAGAATCTAAAAAGATTTCAGATTTGGCTACTGAGGTTACGGTTAGTGTTAGGTGTTGATGTAGAATTATTTTATAATAATTATATCTAGTCATTATGGAAGTCAATGGAAGCACCTTACAAATATTAGTAGGTAAGTAGTAGAAGGTTGCGTGTGTGTATGAGTGTGTGTGTGTATGTATGTGTGCGTGTGCAGTTTTTAGGTGGTCATAAGAGGGTTGAAAACTTGTGATTTGTTAGATTTTTTTGTGGAAATGTGAAGACATTTTGTCCTCAAAATGGAAAATAATTAGATTAAGGAATATTTATACATAAAACTAAAAGATTTAAAAACTTTTTTATGATCTGAGGAGATTTAGCTATTTAAGGATAGTCCTTATAAGGGAAAGTGATTTAATAAAAATAGGTGAATAAAAAAGCTGTTAATGTAAATGTAATGTAAATGTTTCATGATTCGATTTTGTGAGAACCTGATTGTACCCTAAAACATAGAAAAACCTTAGATTTGTATTAGGCTTAGATTTTTTAGGCTTTTGGCGTGAGGAATGGGTTTCATAAGGATACAGTGGATTTTTTGTAAATTTCCAGCATTTATATAAATAACTAAGAGTCAAAAAATTGCTTTTGATTATTGAAGTTAAGGTCAGTGTTAGCTGTAATTTATGCGACCTAGAAAAATGCCTTTTAGTGGTAGGCCTTTTTGGTGACCTCAAAAGTATAACAAGACCTGAATATATGTCGTAGTTCCCTAACAGAGAGGAAACAAAACATAGGAGAGAAAGAGCGTGTATATTGGTTACAGCCAAGCACATGCCTACATTTCAATAAATCTGGATGTAACTTAACAGCAGATACTGGATAAGTAATGGGAATAATGAGCAAGGTCAGGTTAGAATGGACAGAATTATAATTTTCCACTTTTGTGGGTTGTCTTATTATCATGTATCACCTGGTATCTGACAAGAATCAAAACGGATGAGAAAATCTGTTGACTAATAAAACATTTCCTGATCATACCCAGTAAACCATAACTTTCCAATTACAAACTGAGCTTAGTGTCGTCGAAAATGAATGAATAACACAATTTACTGGGAAGCATTTGGCGTATTTTGCATAAATCTAAATGCAGAAGGCACTTTATTTATCTACTGAAGTTGCTGAGCTGTGAAAGGACAATTAGCATCACCCCACGTGAGATAAAATGAAATTTTGAATACCAGCATGCTTAATATTATGACCTTTTATTTTGTACAAAATGTATATGAATGATGCCAGATGTTAAAACATCTAAGAAGGGCTATTTCATATTTCACATTAATGCAAATGGTCATATTTTGCATATACATTAATGCAAATTATTCAGAGAGACAGAACTTGTTAATGAATATGCAGTCAGGGCACACACGCACACACACAAGTAAACACACATTTGATAAGGTTGTAGAAGTTGTCATCAGCTGTTTAGTGATGCACAGTGTTGGTATTGGTAGATATGTTGTATACTGAGGCTGATCTGAGACCTACAAATTAGGACAACATGTCAATTAATATCCAGCCCAGCGGCACAGTGCTTGGCTGTGGACCAAATATGATTCGCAGGTCATAGGTTCATTTCAGGCTGTCTGTATCATGCTTCGTCTGTTTCTACTCTACCACCACTGTATTCCTGAGTTTAGCAAATATTTTTATTTCTTTTATCCATACCTTGTTTATGGCGTTTACGTTCATGTGAAATGTTGCAGGCTTTCATTTCTGTGTGGGGTCAGCTAAGGCCAAAGTTGGTTTACCACTGTTCATGCTCTGTTGTGTCCTGCTGTTACTGCAGATTAAATCCATAACCACCATAAACTATTAAGTCAATGAATTCAAATAAAAACTCAGCAAACGCAAAGAGATTGCTGCATGACAATTCATGATTTGTAAATCCCCATATTCATAAACCACAGCAGCGTGTTAGAAAACCACAGGCTGCTTCATGCTGTCGTTATGCCATAAGTCCATTAGGAAAATGTGTGGGTAGCTGCAAACAGCCATGAACAAAAGAGCACTGTGGTCACAAAGCATTACAACCACTGTCTATGAATGCTACAGAGCATGAGCTATGGGCTCTCTCTCTCTCATTCTCTCTCCCTCTCTCTCTCTCTCTCTCTCTCTCGCTCTCTCGCTCTCTATCTGTGTGTGTGTATGTGTGTAAAGAGATGATCTGTACAATTGAGGAAAAGGACAGAGGTCAAGTGTGACAAGACCCTCACGATCTCACTTATCTAATTCTTTAACTGATTCTCTCACTTATGGCTCTTGTCCTGCAACAGAAAACTGTGAAGTCCTATCATCTTTTCAAAAAATTCCTTCTGCCTCTGTAATTCATTTAACCTCTCACTCCCTCTTTCTTCATTTCTTTCATTTCTTTCCCCCCACTTTCTTCTTTCATGCCATTTCCTCTTCCTTTTATCCACTGGTATTTCTTTCTGTATTCCATTCATCTATTACATGTACAGTATAGTCAGTTGTTTGAGTGTTCATGACTCTCTCTCTTTCTTCTTTTTCAAAGCACGTTTAGTAGAAGCATACGTGTGCACTAACACTGTATTTTACTGTAGTTTCCTAGAAATGGAAATGTGTTGGAATTTACAAAATGATGTGATTTTAAGTTGCTGAACAGAAAAAAAAATGGCACGAAGCAACCTGTTTTTGCTGGTCACTGGCTTAAATTGTGTCTTAAAAGACTTTTATTTTACACAGGCATAATCTGAGTTTTCAATGTTTGAATGTTATTTGGTTTTGGTGCGAAACCATTTTGTCAAACCATCTATATTATGAACCTGCAACCAAGCCAGAAATCACCAGCAAATGATTGTGATTAAAATCTTGAAATATACTCTGTGCTATGCTGTTTTTCAGCAGGATGGACCAACACCCCAGTCTGTAATGATATTACAAGACCAATCACTATAGAGGAAGTTATACAGGGGCAAGACTATGGGGCACTAACAGGGTGATGACTGGGGAAGATGACTATTGTTTAATGCCATAGAGTCACTGCTGCAGGAAGCCAGAGAACTGAACTACAGCAAGTAACACAATGGCATTTTCCGAGAATCAATACAAAACCGGTTCCAAATCATTACTGACATGATAAAAACTAAAGTCTAAAAATATCTTAAGTGTTATATGAAATATAACATCATCTGAACCAAAATCATTTGATAAGCTTAAGTGCAGGTATTAGGCTCAATATCAGAGAAATTCTCATACATCTCATGACTAAAAAAATTGTGTACTAAGTATGTAGTCATAACTATGAAGTTTCTCGGCCAGCAGTTTAGACCACAGTGGCAAATCTATGTGACTGTTGTGAAGGTTGACATCAGAATGTTTTATTTATTGGTTCTTCACCTATTTATGCTGTGAGCCACAGTTAATAATTTACATCTTCTCTGTTTTCTTTCACAGATTTTCATGGTCATGTCTTGACAGTAACTGATTGCTTTTATTATTTGTTACCAACAGCGCCCTCTCTTTCGCCCTCGTTTTCTCCCTTTCTGTGTGTGTGTATCTGCGGATTGTGCAAATGAGAGAAAGACAGAGTGCTGGCTCACAGAATGTAGCATTGATAGATTCATACTGTTGATGTCAAGTCTGAGGACAGGGGACAGATCATGATAAATTCCTGAAATGTGACACCACTGCATGTTCATTTAGATTCTGTGTCTTTGTCGTCAGATATCATCTGGACCTTTCTGCTAGGGGTCTCTTTGCAGGACTGATGTCTTCAGTCATCACTTCCACAATATGATTAAGAAGTTCCTTTGTATTAGTCATCCAGAGGATCTTCTGGACTGTGGTATTGTTAGTGCCTCCATTTAGATTCAGTGACTTAACTGAGAATCAGTTTAGTTACAAAAGAGGTTTCCACAGTGTGAGCTGAGCGGACTTCCTCAGTGCTCAGCACACACAATGAAACTGTGTGTCATTTAGGTATTTATGTGTGTGAACCTTTCCACATGCAAAATCTGGTATCCTCCCTAAAATACCCATATTAAAACCTCTTTTGGGTTAGATAACAAGCCCAACAGTATCTGTTTTGGAGACAAATACAAAGTTGTCTTGGAATCATATTAACAATCGTTTCTTGCGGATGTGGAATACTGACGTCATGTCACGTTATGGATGAGTGTTCTGTCTGTCTGTCTGTCTGTATGTCTATTTCTCCCTATTACTATCTCTACTGCTCTCTCTCTCTCTCTCTCTCTCTCTCTCCTTCTCTATCTCTCCCTCCCTTCCTCCATCCTCTTTTTTCCCTCTAGGGTGTTTGCTTCCCAGTATGTTGTCCATCTGACCTCTTTTCCAAGCTGTTACTAGTGGGAATAAACCACAGGCACACCAAACATGGCTTTAACTTAAGATGTTCCTGTTTAATATCGCCACCACAAAGGAATAATCATCATCTTATATATTTGCCCTGTTATCATTTGTATTATCATTTTTTAGTATTATACTTTGGTATTCTGTTTGTGGCTTCTTGCTTTAATGCTATATTTGTAATTAGATGGGAAAAGCGGCTTACATCTGAGTCACTCGTGCCACGGAACGAGCCAAGAACCTTCTGACCCTTACTTGTTCTCCTACTTGCTATGCGGGGATTTGTAGAGAATGAGAACGCCATAAAGTTCATTGGAAATTTTTTAATTACATAAGATTTGTGTGTATCTATAATTTCATGGTATAACATGTTCTACTTTCCACCAATGAGAATTTAGGAAAGACTGACATTTATTTGATTGTGTGTGTGTGTTTGGTTTGATTGTTGGATCTGTACATGCATGTGTCTTCCCATTCATGAGAACGTAGAAAACAGAATGACATTTATTCGATTTTACGTGCGAGCATTCTGCAAGATGTATGTGTGAAATGTGTGTTTCTGTATGAGTGTGTACTTATTAAGCTATTATGCTGTCACATCTCCGGCGTTATGATTAATGACAGCAGGATTTGATGTAGCCGTAACTGTTGCAGGTGTCTAAGTGGAGCGGCAGTGAGAGTGGAATCCGCTGTTTGATCTTGGAACTGTGTGTTTCACTGGGAAATTCCCCTTGCAACAAAACGCCTCCCTCATAGTTCCTCCCACCCTGTTGGCCAAATAGACTTTAACACACGCACACACGCACACACACACACATGCTGAAAGAAGCTCTGTGATTTTTGGGTTGCTGGGTACGCTTCTCTTTTTTTCTATACATTGCACCATGCGGTAAAATTTAGTTGACTTTGTTTTACAGTTTGCACCTGTTTGTATTATCTCAAAGCATTTTTAAACATAAAAGCACAGGTCAGTATTAAATAGTTATATATATGTTAATAGTTATATATGTACTTATATTAATGACAACATTTTTTTGTGATAGAGAGAACAGGAGAGAGAGAATAAATTTTTCTATCTGAAAACAATATTTTTTATAAATGTCCCAACAGGCATTTGGAAAACCTAAGTCACGGAGGTTACGATTAGTGTTTGCTGTAGGATTATTTAGATTATAGTATAAGAGTAGGTAGAAGTGTTTCACAAACAAGTGAGTGAGTGATTATTTGTTCTTGTGAACACACTACAGCACAGCACACAGTGCACCACAACGAAATGTGACCTCTGCATTTGACCTATCACTGAAGGAGCAGTGGGCAGCTGACATGGGCAGCGCCCAGGGAGTAGTGCTTGGGAACGGTACCTTGCTCATGAGTACCTCAGTGGTACCTTTACCGGTCTGGGGATTGAACCGGCAACTTCCAAACACGGGGCGAACGGCCTAACCGTTGCGCTATCATCTGCCCCAATATAGCAAAGTGACTGTGTGTGGATGCGTGCATGTTAAGGGGCTGTGAACGCCTGACTGTCCCCAAAACAGAAAGACAGAAAAAAAATGGATTTGCCCAATTTATATCGATTTTTTGGAATATTTGTGTATGTTAGAACTGGTCCTCATGAAGGGATAAGCCTTTTTAAAGAAATGGATTTATGTAAAAATGTCAAAATTCAAACGTTTCAGAAGAATCGAAGAAGATTTCATTTTGGTTGCTAAGGTTAAGATTATAGTTATAAGTAATTGATGTACATCTAGATGTTTATGTGTGTGTTTTGGTTACTGTTTTTAAGCACATGTCTATATTGCCAAAAATATTGAGCTGTAACATACACTGGCTAAGCAACAGAGATAATGAACAGCATCTTAATTTGGCATGAAACAGAAGTGGTTAATATTGTAACAGTTTGTGAGGTCTCTTATTATCATTTATCACCTAGTATATATAAAAAATATTTACCTTAAGTTTAGGGTTAGGTATAGTTATAGTATTATATATACAGTATGTAGTCATTATTGGAGTCAGAGGATGAAGCTGACAAAGACAGCAAGACAAGACTGTGTGTTTGTGTGTCTGTGTGGCCATGTATTTATCGCATTGTGGGGACCTTTTGTCCCCTAAAATCACTTTTATCTGTTTTTTGGGCTTTGTGGGGACATTTGAGAGGTTCCCATGAGGAAAAATGACTTTATAGAAAATGTGCTTGTTTTATTTGAGAAACTAAAAGAGGTAAAAGATGTGCTTTTAGTTACTGAGGTTAAGGTTAGGGTTAGGATTAGGTGTAGGTGTAAAATTATGTACTTTAGTCATTATGGGAGTCTATGGAAAGACCTCACAAAGATAGTAATACATGAACTCTGTGTGTGTGTGTGTGTTTGTGTGTGCACGATACTTCCTTTCCTTCATGCCTATCTGTCCACCCTCTATTAGTTTTGGGTATAGGTTTACTGCAGCACGTGCTCCTGGCTCCCAAATGAGATGACTGAGTGGACAGAGAGCATCTCCACATCTCGTCTCCCCCATTACTCCTGTTAGACCTAAAGCAGCTCAGGTTGCCTTACAGAGGAATGCGACTTTACCTCAGCATGAAATGAAAAATGATTTCAGAAGCGCACTAACTCACATTTACGAGAGCTTCAGATGCCAGAAAATCCAGAGGTTTATTTAAATTCCCTAAACCAACACAGATGTTTGGGGCAGTTGGTGGCGTAATGATTAGTGCATTCGTCCTGTGATCAGAAGGTCGCCGGTTTGGGTCAAATGCAGAGGTCACATTCCGCTGTGGTGCACTGTGTGCTGTGCTGTGGTGTGTTCATAATGACAAATAATCACTCACTATCATTAGTTGCCCAATGGTAGCCATTTGCTGGTTAAGGCTGAAATGTATATTTATGGATGGCCTTCACCAGGTGACCACCTAAAACCAGCATGCTGTTCAATGCAAACAGAGCAAGAAGGAAACCTGTTGCACAAATTTACAGATGGTTGCCAAGACAGTCACATTAACAAGATGGTTCAGTAAAATGCCCAAATGCTCTAGATCAACTTGTCATTTGTGTAAAGAAGAAGTATGTTTTTGTTGAGGCAGTGTGCCAAAAAGTTGGCAGTGACTCTGAAGTGCAGCTACATGCTTTTAAGCCCCGGAGAGGAAAACTTCTGCAAATTATTGTTGGCAGATCATCACAGCATCTGTCACATACTTACATACTTTCAGTGGGGGTTATGATATGGAACTCAAGCCGAATAATAGATAGGGTTGTTAGATAGACAGTCTAAAAATGTTAGAAATGCTGGCTGACATGTATCTTTGTGTTGAGTGTGCATGAGTGAGTGTGTGTTTGATTTGTAGAAAGTAAATTGACCATCGCTCAGGTTATGTTTCCGAAGGTTCCTTGTCAACAAATTTTCATAGAATAACTGTGCATGTGTGCGAGAGAGAGAAAGAGTGGGAGAGATTGCTGGATTGTAAAGTAAAGAGGAATAGAGAAATAACAAGAGAATAAGAGAAATAAGAAAATTACATTATTCTCATGTAGACCGTTTAGGATCAAATTGTAGACACAGCATTTTATTGATTTAAGGACCTGCCTTAGTGTTTTCTCAGCTATCAGACTTAAATTTCCCATTTCCTTCCCAAAACTGAATTTAGTCAAAAATGTAACAAAAGATCTGCTGCAGTTTCAGTCATGTCTACCATGCATATTGACCTACTTCTTGGATATTGTTATATGTTTCCCATAATTGTGGGTTAAATCTAACTATCAGCTGCCACAATGGAAGCCATTTCTAGCTCTTACTTCAGACCATTGTATTTGTCTACACAACAGTCTGGGCCGTATCATGATTGTGGGGTTCTACTGTTATAGACTGTGCAAGGAAAACACTTATTTGTTCAAAAATGTGGTCTTCCCTCATCTCTTTCTTTCTGCCTCTTCCGCTGGTTAGATTTGTGCAAACAACGTCTACAACCTGTAATTTCACAAAGGCAAAAGTTCAGGTAAATTCTGTGTTTATGAAGCGAGACAGTGCGGGAAATTTCAGAAACGGACGCCAGCTTAAAAATCTTAAAGTACTTTCAATCGACAGGGCCACCTCTACTGTAAGGCTCTCTGTGATCTACATCCTCTCTCTGCATTGTGTTGTGTTTTGTGTGATTGTGTGTGAAGGAGGGGGACTTCCACACCGCGCGATATTAATATCTCCACGAGTCGATGCCTGCGCACTTACTCCTCTGCCAGGAAATGCGTGACCTCAACACACCTCCTTAAGATTTCCCAACCGTTAACAAAAACGCACAAGGAAACACACATGCCTACAAAGAAAGTGCACGTGCACACATATTTCATTAACACATCACATTTTTTCTATGAAGGAAAGAGAATGTCATATAACACCACCTCGATAAGACACATTAGTCTTTACCTTGAAGTTATGGACATAACCTAAAGAGAGAGAGATGAGAGAGGTGCAGTAAAATGAATTCTAAAGTCGTGCAAGCGTTTGTGTTGACAGGTGTGTTCATCGCTGTTCGTCCTTCCTCTTTTTGGCAAGCGTCACATCCCGACTCTCTCTCTCTGTTCTTCCTGTTTAGACAACAACTTCCTGTGACCTGTCCTGTGCTGTTATTGGCTAGCACTCCTCACATGCACCTAATCTAGATCAGATGATTATGACTACATTTAGTGTGAAGCCATAATTTAAAAAATGTTGAAAGCGTATAAAACTAGTAATGCCATAAGTATTTTTCCCAGCAAGAAATGCTTGGATGCATGATGCACAGTTAAAAATGTCTCCACAAATATGATACAAGACAAACCACAAATTATAATTATATATTTTCTAAACTGGGCTTGCTTTGGAAAGACATTTTTATAAGATCAGTTAACTTAAGAGAGGCGTGCAATATCTGGGAATACTAATAATATGACATGTATATGTCATGTTTATGTAAAATATGTTGTTAAAAAAAATCATAAATCCGAAAAGGATGAGACCCAAATATATACACTCTCACATTTTTAAGTCTGCATACACATGCAATTTGATGCATGAACTAAATGGAAATACGTTCAAGTTTGCGTATGTTCTCAAAAAATACATTGAAAGCGAAAGGAAATCTTTATTTCCTTCTGTGAGGTGTCATTCAGTAAGGACGCTCTCGTTGCAAAAGGGGTTGGGCCCTTCTTTTTAATTTTTTTGTGACAGGGAGATTTCCCCTGTGGGGTCTCCAGCCACCGCTCTGCCGTTTTCTCGTGTCGCAAACACAAAGTAGATTGTGTTGTGGGAACAATGTGAGCTGTCTGTTATTTTCAGGGTGGGCAGAAAGGCCTTGACTGGCCTAGTTTAGCCCACTGACAGCACTTGAGGAGAAGACAAAAGACCTGAGCGTTAGGGAACCGCTTCAACCCCATAGACGCCGCTTAGACTGTGCAGGCTGGTGGTATGACTTAGAGGTTCCCTTTCCCCAAGCTCAGGTTTTAAGTTTATCATTATGCAGTGTTCACTGCAATTAACATGAACGTGAACCGCCTGCAAATGTTAAAACTCTTGTTCTTGGTGTGTGTCCTGTTCTGACATGTCTTTATAAAAGAGCTATAAACTAAGCAATAAAAGATTTAATACAGCACGTGCAGGCAGCAATACATGGAAAGACATTGGGAACTTGGCTGCTTTAACTAGGTGAACCCCTCCCTCCTCCTCCTCCTCTTCCCTGTCTCCACATGCTCCTGGTTTTCCCATCTCCTCCTCCGCCCCTCTCCACCATAGCTTCCTGTTCTCCGTTTTTCCTCCGGCCTCCAGGTGCCTTCCTGTTCCACAATGTGCTGCGCTCCGTTCTGCAACCCTGGCCCAGTTCCCTAAATGCCAAGAATGCCCAGGTGGGAAGGACTTCCAGAAGGGGAACAAATTTTTTTTACTCGTACATAGAACGCAGCGTCACGGCAACGGCGCATCCATACCTCCAAAATTACACCGATCTCCTTTTCTAACATTCCTCTTCCCTTTTTCCTCTCCCATCTCCCGCCCAATTTTTATCTTATCCATCTATCTGGCTCGCTCTCCCACCCGATCTCTCTCCTCATCATCCAACAATAACACAACACACTGATTTCCTCTAGGTTAGGAAACAATGGGAGGATAGCTTTGATGGCCTATCTATCAGCCGTTACGTTCAAATCTTTCACAGATTTCTGCCACAGTCTTTTAAAAGCTTAACGAAGCATAATTTTGTCTAGTTGGTCATATTTAAAGCTTGTTAAATTACAGATGAGTACAGAATTGATCATTTTTGACCCATTATGCCTGCCTCACTGCGGAAGAACTTGGACCAGAAAATATTGGTTTTAGCCGATCTTCTTAGCCAAGGCCAATTCGTAAAGATTTTAATTATGACAAGCTCCAGCTGTATTTGAATTTATATTACAGCTTAACATCTGATGGCGTAGCAATAAAGCAATGGGCACTCCCTCCCTGCGGTCAGAATCAGAAATTGTGTCTTTTACAACAAGAACAGTGCTAACCGGTGGAGACGTTTTTTTGTCACAGCGCTTCATGTTGAATCCATTCAATTTTTAAAACAGCTCTGCCCTCATCGATGTCACTTGTCTCTTGCTAGCCACTCAAAACCGAGGAAGGGGCGGGGGATGCACTGTCAAGAACTCACTACAAAAGGGGGGGGGGGGGGGGTATCTGGAGCAGCTGGAGAAGATGTCATGCACCCAGTCTCATCTTGAAGACGTGTGAGAATCTATTTCAAACACTGCCTCTAATGCTAAGATGCGATTTCTCTCCATCTTGCTAAATTAGCGACCTCAAAGAAATACGTTGAAATAGGAATGAACACGGAAGTTCCTGTTGGTGCTTTTTGTGACTTGGCAATGAGAGAAAGTGCCGAGAAAGCACTCTGGAAGTGAGCTTTTGAGCGCTCTCAGCGGAAAAAAACGTGTTTGGTGGACACAGGCCCTAAGTACTGAGCACTTGAGCACTTTATCACTTTATCATAGTGTCCCAACTTTGAATGGCTATACATTTAGTTTGTTTTTTATTATTTTTATCATTTAATGCCAGGCACAAAAAGGTGGCAATTAATCGTTTTATTAACAACTATATAATAAAGTACATATAATGAATGATATAAATTAAGGGACTCTGATCTCAAGACTGGGCCTATGTTTGTTGCAGCTTTAATTCAGACTTGTCTGTGTGTATGGACCTAAGAAGAGTTCAGTGAAATCTCTC
This sequence comes from Distichodus sexfasciatus, assembly GCA_032718565.1. Classification (NCBI taxonomy): domain Eukaryota; kingdom Metazoa; phylum Chordata; class Actinopteri; order Characiformes; family Distichodontidae; genus Distichodus; species Distichodus sexfasciatus. Next base: position 584,625 of record JAVGVS010000175.1, read on the forward strand.
TCAAACAGACAATTTTCTAACATACTGCTGGCCTTCATGGAGTTCATGGAGTCCTTCTGATGTGTTAGTCGTAAACATTACACACACACTCTCCCTCTCAATGCTTCCATTTATTCCATCAGACAGAGGGTCCGCTCCAGGTCATCACTGTGTTGGTATCTGGGTTGCTAATGGCAACAGCCCCATCGCCACACCCACGCACGGTCTCTGTCCCTTTTGTCTATACATCCGACTTTTGGAGAGAAAGAGGGAAGAAATAAAGAGGCAGACAGAGAGATGAGGGGGGTAGATGAAGAGCGATTAGAGCACGTGGGCGATAGAGAGGAACGGAGAGATTAGTCACGCAAATGCCATTGAGCACATGTGCGCCCCCTAATGGTGGGGTGGAGAGCACAGCGGGTGGGCGTATTGTGTGTGAGACAGAGACATGAGCTCAGAGTGGCTCCCACTGCAGTCTGCGGAGAGGGGAATTCTCAGGTGGGGACAGAGATGCCATTCTTCTGTTCTACTGCATTTCTCTGCCTATCTCTTCCTCTCTACTCCTTCAGCCATTTGTCTATCTCAGTGGGTAAGAATTGCCCCAAATTAATGATTAAAGAGGGAATGAAACCAGTTATTCTCAGTGAATTATATAGATTTATATCATTTATAGATTTAGCATTTAACTACCATTTCCAAATTTTAAAGACAATCTCCTTGGAGTACATTAAGGGCTCAGTGGAGGTAGAATAAAGTTATTATCTGTCAAATAAATGTTTAAATTCTTTAACTTTACTTTTTAAAGAGTTAGAGAATGTTCGCATGTTTTTCAGTATGTGTTCTAATCTATTCTTGTGTTCTCGGGTACACATTTTACACCTTTAATTAGTGCCCACGTACAGATCCTTTACTCGAGAACAAAAATCCCAAGGACAGTAAAAAATACCAAGATGTTGTTCACACTGTGCCCAAATATCAAGTAGTATATTGGTTGCGTCCTTGTCAATGTAGTCCCATGATTAATTGCAATGGTAGCAGCCGACAACACTTTTTCCCTTCATTTTGGTATATTTGTAGAAATGTCATATGTGCTTGTGAACTGCACAGGTGCAATTTAGCGCCTGTTTACACGTATGCAGATATTTTTATAAACACATTTTTTCATACATTTGGTTCTTTCGTTTACATATATCCACAGAATCCAGTGTTTTGAAAAATCTTTACTTTGGAGGGCATTTTAAAAAATGGCTAAAACACTGTTTCAGTGTAAACGAAACCATTATAAGGGGTAACACATGGCATTTTAACCCAGAGTTGAAATGATGAACACTTACAAGAAATGTATTGTCATCTTCATTTGAGAAACATTTACATTACAGTTCACATTGCCAAGGTCATCAGGTGGACATGCATACACACATCACATCTCAGTCCACAGCTGGTGTGTTCTCTGTCCTCATGTTCTTGCGAGTTTGTTCCTGTAAGTCAAGAGAATTCTTGATAAACACCCAAGGTGTCTTTTTCAGTTCTCCTTGAGCAGTTTGGAATTTCAGGCTTTGCTTAAAGACTCATATAAAAACATGTCAAGCTTCTATCATTACAAAAAGTCTCTGATCACTTACTTAGATCACCACAATGAGCCACCGCATCCACCAAGACACAAAACATGTATTTGACTGTGATTAAAATATTTTAAACAGTCATTTTATTTGTATAAATCTTTCTTTAATGATCTGTGCTCATATAATACCTTACCCGGTGTTTTCTGCAGTTCAGCACAATCTAAAGTATTGACTTCCCTTAAGAACACAATTCAGCTCATCAGCTAATTATTCAGCCCTTCCTGAGCCGGTTCAGGTGTGATGGAGCACTTGAGAACAGTGGTGTGGGGTGTGGACTGGCACTAAGTACCCCACGCCTATCCCTTCTACATATACAGTATTCAGACAGACACACACACACACACACACACACACACACACACACTCCACAAGAGGAAACTGCAATACAATGATAACAGTTCAGAATACAATAGTCCCCAACAACGCACTCATACCGACAGGCCCAGTTTAGCTCTGAGAGGTCACACGCACACATACACACACACAAATGTACAACCTGCCGGAAATACCAGTAATCTATAAGAATGATTTTGACGAGATGCGATGGTTGTCTTTCTTTCTTAGACGGAGGAGGGAGAGAGAGAAAGACACACTAACGTCAGATTTGTCTCGGTCCATAAGATGTCAGTTTTATAAAAAGAAAAAATATTAGCAAGATTTTAAAGTACAGTATACAGTATATGCATGCACATGTGCACAGTTTAAACTTCCTGTCAAAGGTCTGGTATAAAATGATACATAAACTTTCACTTGTCAATTCATTATCATGACCTCTTGTGAAAATAAAATGCAGTATTAGACAGAAATTAGCCATTATTTTGTCTTTAAAAAAGAAACAGCATTAGAGTACAGTGTAAATGCAGCGAAAATGCTGTTGTCATTTAAAGACAAAAAGTAACTGAAAGTAATCAAGTTATGTTACAGCAGTATTGTGATGTATACCTTAGATATTGGGTTACTAACAATTTTTCAGCAGGTAATTAGTAATTCTATCAAAATGAATTTTTTTTTAAGTATCCCTCCCAACCCTGAACTACCAAGAACTAGAGCACAGACATTCTACTTTTAGTACGTCTGGACCTGGCCTTCTAGAAACAATCTAAAAAATGCCACCATGTTGTTACATAATCCAGTAGGTGAACATTCTGCACCACGGACTGTCCTGGACCAGAGTTGCTAAAGGGCTCTGGACAGAGGAAAGGTCAGCGCATTCAAAGAAAAAGGTCTCACCCACAAGCCTGGCGTCATGCAAAGGTTAGGACACAAAATAGAGCTTCATAACAACAGACATTTGTTTCAAAAGCTAAAGTCCTCACAAAAGTCAGTGAATATTTTGAGTACTCTATTAACAATAATTACAATAAATGCTATTTAATCACCATAAATTGATTCGCCAGAAATGTTAAAAGTTGTATAACTAGAAATATGTGCAGAGAAAGCAATAAACAAATTCTTAATTAGCTTTATGAGTAATAATCAGTATTTCCTTGTCAATACGCCTGGGACTAATTAACTGTAATTAATTTAGTTGATCAATTTCTCTGTATTTTTAGAATACAAACCAAAAAAACCTAATTTTAGCTCAGATTCTTTCCAAAACATCTGAAGATGACGGACATGAATGATGAACATCTCAGAGTGGAAACTTCATAAACGTCTTACCACACAGCTTTGATTAGTCACAAGGCTCTCCACCGAGAAGGGTTGAGAAAACCATCAACTTCAGATGTTAATACCAAGAGGAAAAATCTGAGATACAGCCGTTCTTCTATAGTGCGTAATTACTGTTTACCCTGTATCCACACAACAGCAGTAATGACAGAGTTACCGCTCAACATATATCAAGCCAGATCAAATGAAGGTATGTGAAGGTGAAAAGTAATGCAGGATGCAGGATGTAGAAACATTTGTCTGATTAAGAGGCCTTACGAAGGCGGCAGAGATCTTTATTAGCTTTGAGGTTTGTCATGTGAAAACGCTTGGGATTCAATCATCTTTTAGTAATTATTTAACCCCACTTTTTTGCTTGGAGTTGCAGTAAAGTGTGTGTGTGAGTGTGTGTGTGTGTGTGTGTGTGTGTGTGAGTCTTCAGTCATTAACAATAGTCTATTCTCTACTGTCTCAAATCACAGGCAAAAACTGGGAACACCCAGACATAATGGGTGAGCTGGGAGCAGGTCTGTGTGTCATTGTGTGTGTTTCGATATGTGAAAGGGATGCTTAGGCCAGCTGGCATCCTATTATTATTTCCATTTTTCTTCTCCTGGATTGTGTGTGTGTGTGGACTTGAGAGATGCTCCGTCTTCATCGAGTGTGTGTGCCCTGCGGTGTATTGTTGCCTGCCCAGGGTTAGTCGCCGTCTTGTGCTCGTAGTTCCCGGGATAGGCTCCGGTCCCCCTGCGACCCCAGTTCGGATTAAGTGGTTCGGATAATGAGTGAATGATTAATCGTTAATAAAAATAATATTGGTTTTGTTCCCTTCAGTTTAATTAATTGTTAATGAATCGTAAAAGGGGACAAAATCACATTTCTTTCCGCAACTTTGACTTGCTTCTGCAACTTTCCTGCAAAAATCTGATTCTGTAATCTCAACTTGTCCTCTCTCTCTCTACTCTCTCTCATTCCCCAGAATGACCCCCAAAAAGTCCCCACCTCTCTATGGCAGAGAATGTCCCTCTTCCTCCTCCTCCCTCCATTTCTTTCTTTCTTTTTTCTCTCAAAGCCAGATTGCTATTGTTGTCTCTTAACATGCCCAACATTGTGTGTGTGTGGGTCCCCATAATTATATAATTTGATGTTGTCTGATTATCTTGTGGACCAGCCCATGTGTGGCCTTTTGAGCATGTGTATGTGTGTGTGTGTGTGTGTGTGTGTGCGCGTGCACTACGGAATGTGGTGAACTTGGCATTTTTGAGCTAAAGGGCAACTTTCTGCAGATGAGTGCCAGCCCTGGACAATGAGATCACGACCGGAGATGCCTACTCACAGCAGCCGGTGGCACGACATTCACATTCTCTCTCTCTCTCTCTCCTTCTGTCGCACGTTTTTTCTCATCTGATGAGAAAGTGAAGTTTCCAACTTTCTGCTTGTTTTTACCATTGAGTTTGACATCTCTCTCTCTCTCTCTCTCTCTCCCTCCATCTCTCTTTCAAATGAGAAAGTATTCACTCGTTACTAGTCATCTCTTCTCCACTTTTCTCTCTGACCCCTTTTATTCTTCTGTCTACACTCCATCTCTCTCTTTCAGATGAGAAAGTAAAATCTCCAGCTTTTTCTCTTACATATATTGCCATGTCTTTATCAATGAGCCAGACATCTCTCTCCCTCCTCCTCCTCCTCTCTCTCTCCTTCTGTCTCACACTCTTTCTCTCTCTTTCAGATGAGCAAATTAAGTCTTTTTTCTTTTCTTCTTTATGTCCTTTCCAAAGCGCTATACATCTCTCTCTCTCTCTTTCTCTCCCTCTGTCTTACAGTCTCTGCATGTCTTTCTTTTAGCTTGACATTACTGTTCATGCCGTTGCCAGTCGGTGGGATTCTCTCATCCCCTAAGTGCGGTACAGCCTCAGGATTTGGCCTTGCCGAGATAAGCGGTGCTGCAGTAGGCAGGATGGAGCAGAGCGGCGGTTTGGTTTAGAGATAGCGCAGTGAGGCTTATTGTTGACCCTCAGAAGCCCCACAGTGGATAATAGCAATCTGGAGCAGAACAGGCCCTAAAACGGCAAAACCTGAGATTAAACTTTGGGTTTATCCTACGGCGGGCGCAAGACCTGTTGTCCTTTTTAAACAAAAGAAAGAACAAACACACAAGGCTGTGGCTTTTACGCAGGATGCGGCTGACCTCCCTGGCCACCTGCCAGTCATAGCACTCAGGCGAAGTACAGGACTCTGTATGTGCAATGTGCTGCCCTTTGCACATAGCTGCTGCCATATTTCTCACAGACACTAGTTGTTAAAGGTATTTGGAGAAGCACGTTTTTTTTGGTTGGGGGGGAGCTTTTCTTGAAGCCTTCTAATGGATCAGTCATTTTGTCAGATTTAACTGAAGAATAAAGGAGATTAAGGAAATAGAAAAGTGATGATGATCATAATCACAGTTATCAGAGCCTCATGAAATGAATAAATGAAGGTCAGTATCAGCATGAAAACTGTAAGTAAGTGTTAAAAACTAATTTCTTACTAAGAACGTGTGGTAAATGAGGCCCAAGAATCTCCCATACTGCACTGGAGCATACATCCAGATCACAGGATTTTGGATCAGACTTGAAGAAGTCCAATCCTGAGCAATTTCAGAGGAATGTTTTTGGTTTATTAAGCTACACTGTGGCCTACTTGTGAATAACTCAAGCTTAAAAATAATTTAAGCTTCTCAATATGCCAAAATTTGACGGGTATAAAATTGTACTTTTGCACTAACAAAGTGATTCCCAAAGCATGGTATACAATGAGTCCTTGAAACATTTGAGGAAATGTAGTGAGGTAGCAAAACTGTGAATAAAATATAAAGAAATCGGAAGTTGGTCTTAAATTGTCAAAAAGACAAAAGTGTAGTCAATTGTCATCAATTCTGTCTGTTTTTATTACTGGTGACTTCAAATAGGAACTAAAGTACCTGTAGTTTTCATGTCTCATTTTTATATCTATGGAGTCCAGACATGCACTTTCTTTGAACGTGAGTGATTATTTGTGAGTGTGAACACACCACAGCACAGTGCACTACAACGAACTGTAATCTCTGCATTTGACCCATTCATGAAGGAGCAGTGGCAGCTGACATTGGCAACCCCCGGGAACCAGTGCTTGAGGGTGGTACCACTCTCGTGGGTACCTTAGTGGTACCTTTACTGGTTCGGAATTGGAACTGGCGAACTCCCTAACCGTTATGTTAGACTGCCTTTGAACAGGATCTCTGGCTAATTAAGTTAAAGTGGCTAAGGATGAATAAAAGCTTATGGTCCAGGTAGCTTCCTATTCACTTTTGTGTTTTTGGGAGGAGTGTCTCTGGTGCTGATCTCTGTTTAGGCCATAACATTAGTTCTGGCACAGTCTGAATTTGGCTCTTATTTGCAATGTTCACTCAGCTTTTTTTACTGTGTAAAAATAAACAAACAGAAGGAGCTTAAATTCAAAGGCAAGAGTCCAGCAGGCAGAATAACAGAGATCATAAAAAGGCATTTAAATAGCAGGACATGATTCCCATGGCATTCCAGCACGTCTGCAGTATCTCTCTGCCTCCCTCCCGCCTTCTCTGTCTCTCTATTTCTCTTTCAATTTACCAGCCTCTGTCACTTTCACTTAGCCACTCCCAGTAATCATTCCTTTTCTATTTGAACCAGTTACTGAGCACTAACTTTACTTAGATCAATTCATTCCAGCTTTAGAGGCAAGACATCACTCTGAAACTCTTCTTTCTATTCACAGCCCCCTTTCTGACCTAATCACCCCCGTCTGAGGGTCACGGTATATGTGAAAGAATGCCTGGAGGACACTTTCCCATCAGAAATCGCAACATGACTCTTTCATGTCCAAATCGGTGCCCCATAAACATTAAGATGGAATGAAACAACTGGCCTGGTTCCTTTAAGTTTGTTTACTGGCATGCTTGCTTATTTAGGTTAGCTGAGGTTCTTGCTCGCATCGCCAGACTTTTAAGCAAATACATTTTCATTTAAGAGCAGACGCTCTCAATCAGAGTGTCTTACATTTCCTAATTACAGGGATTATAGGCAAGTATCCCACCACTAGGTCACCATCATAACCATACACGGGAATACGTTTTGAGAAGTCCCTCCAAACACAGTCTATATTGGATTTTTATTCATGATTGGAAGACTGCAGATTGTTAACAAATCAGCAAGTCATGCTAATGAGGTTTTTGATGCAGTGTTAGTATCTAGGTCTATGTTCTTTCTGCTATATGTGGTTTTATAAATCAAAGAATGTTTTCCAAAATTAATTATGGTCATGCTACATGTAATATTACTCTTCATCAGTATTTTGCAAGACTGTGCCAGTGCCATAATGTGCTATTTTGTCCATGTTGTACAGCTCTAACAGCCTGTCGTACAGACACATTATTATGGTAGACCCAATCTGACAGCTGATCCAATCAGCTGGTTTCAACCACTTGCAGGCTTTATTGATGAAATCCATGTTAATAAAACGTGTTTATACCATATTTTAATATGGTATCAAACCTGCAATAGTGCGCAAATGACCGCCATGAACCAATTCTCTATCTGTGCTAGTCAGATCGTCATTTTAGGGAGGGTTGTCACAGTATGCTCAATATCAATAGCATTTTCACCCTTACATTAGTTATAAGTAGTTATTTAAGAGGCCTTGCCAAGATAACGTTATAAAGTTTCAAAATAAACCTTTTTAAATTCTCAGAAATATGACCTTATTGCCAACAGTGCTCTCTGGTGGACAAACACGCAATGATAAGACTCATGAAGAGTCCAGACCGGCAGTAACAAACGAGAATTTAACAAAAACTGAACATTATATTAATGCTAATAAGTGAAACTAAAACACACCAATTATGCTCGATACAGTCACAAGTACATTTAAAAGAAGTTAGTGTAAAAATAGGTATGCACCTAATATCTGCATCGGTCCGATATCATTGTGCATCCCTAGTAAAAAAATTTACATGTAGGTATTTAACTGAAATTAAACACACTTGTTTCCGTTATCAGTATCTTACAACTCAATAATGGCATCAAATAAAACAAAAAGTATATAATAGAAAGATTATCGATTAACTAGAGAGATTATCATTAGAATTATCAAATGATCTTATTGCACATGGTTTCGAGTGAGTGCTGTGTGAAAGTTCTTTCAGTAAACATAAAATATATATAAAAATATTAGAACTGTTGTATATTAAACTATATAATGTAGTGATTAATTGCTTGGGCGGAAGCATCTTGTTTGACAGACTGTTGCTGTGGTATTAACCAACCAAAAATCAAGCTTTGTAACGCAGTGAAGTTTGTGAAGACGACAACACTTTTCTACGTCTGCCACCTTGTGGCTGCTTCTTGCAAGTGTCTCCCGTGTGGCAGGACTGTAGCGTGTAGAAGTGGTTAATGTGTGACCACGAGCTCATGGGCATACTTATTCGCTTTATTTATGAGTAAAACCTTTAGAAAAATGTATTGCTGAAAAATGTGGGCATATTCACCCGCAAAACTGATGACCAGAATATGGATATACTGTAGACGTACTGCACTGTGTATAATAATTATAGTGTTTTTTTTTTTACGGTGGCCGAGAAAACCCAGCGCAATAAAAAGTTTAAAACGCGCTGCAAAACCACAAAGCGTTTCATTCAAGTTCACAGCGCACGCTTAAACACACTACAAATTCGTAGACGCAACACAAACTCAGAAATCACTTTAATCAATTTCGTCATTACACGCTGCAAATACAGAAAACACATGCATCTTCTAAAACGCGCTGCAAATACAGAAAACACATGCATCTTCTAAAACGCGCTGCAAATAGCCACAACACAATCAAATTGAGCCAAATCACAACGGAAGTGTTTGCGGAGGACGCTGTTTTGGGTGGCCACATCCTTATTAGTTTTAAGTCCCGAGGAGGTGGAGACCAGTAAGTGAAATTAACATTTGAGAAATAAACGATTGGTTTCATCGTACATATTTATGTGTGTAGGAATTCCTCATGTATGAGACTTTCTGTGGAGTTAGATTGGATCTCAAATGTTAATTTCACTTACTGGTCTCCACCGCGTCCTCCACAAACACTTCCGTTGTGTTTTGGTTCAATTTGTTTGTGTTGTGGCTATTTGCAGCACGTTTTAGAAGATGCATGTGTTTTCTCTATTTGCAGCGCATTTTAGAAGATGTATGTGTTTTCTGTATTTGCAGCACATTTTAGAAGATGCATGTGTTTTCTGTATTTGCAGCGCGTCTTAGCAGATGCATGTGTTTTCTGTATTTGCAGCGCATTTTAGAAGATGCATGTGTTTTCTGTATTTGCAGCGGGAATGACGAAATTGATTTGTGATTTCTGAGTTTGTGTCGCGTCTACGAATTTGTAGTGTGTTTAAGCGTGCGCTGTGAACTTGAATGAAACGCTTTGTGGTTTTGCAGCGCGTTTTAAACTTCTGCGTTGGGCTTTCTCGGCCACCGTAGTTTTTGCAGTATTTTATGTAATTTAATGTGGTTTTATTATTTTACATTTACAGCATTTAGCAGATGCTGTAATCCAGAGTCCTAATTATAAGGACATTCTCCCTAGAGCAGCTTGAGGTTAAGGGTCTTGATCATGGACCAAATGATGGTAGTACTGGACTTCCAGAGGCCCCCCCTCCCCGCTATTTTTTAAACATTATTTTCAGTTTATAACAGAGAACTGAATTTCAGATCATTCGCAGAACAAATCACAATGAAATAATAGCATAGGAGTAAAACTTTATTCAAAATGCACATAAGGATGCACAATAAGGACACATGAGCAGGTTGTTCACCAATGAGCACCTTTGGGTAGTTGTTAAGGTTGGGTTTGTGCAACGGTATTAATTCCTCTCGTTACCTTGTTCCATAGATAGTCTTTCAGTGCTTTTTCCAGACCCTTCAGCTTGCACACGCAGCTTGAAGAAGTCGATGTGCCAAAACTCAGCTGAAAATAAAGCAAACAGCACAAAGAAGCACATGACAGCAGCCCACTCACACATAGCAGCTTCTGAGCGATGTCTCGTGATATGGAGCACAACCACTGAGAAGCAGAGGATTAAGGATCAATGACATAAAAGTAGGGTGTGTTTGTGTGTATATGTGTGTGTATGGCATACTTTAAACCCCTACTTTAAGAGAGACATTCCTAACAAACATTGACTCCAGTAAAAGTTTAATATTGCTGATTATGACACTAGTTGAGTTAAAATACTAAAACATCTATTATTAATATCACCCAAATTAAGCATTAGCTGTATTTGTGCCATCATATACAGTATATAAACAATAAAACATTTTTCCTGTCAATGTACTCAACATTATAATGCAAAATGTGACAAGTAATGCCTTTAGCCAGTAAAAAAAACATTACTTTCATTATAACTGCAGTCAAATATTGAATGAAAATTGCTTAAATTTAATAAATTTAGACCGAAATTTATTATATTCAGTCTGAGTGCAAGGTAATTAATTAAAGGTAAAAAGTACTAAAATGTGTGAGTAGACAGAAATGACTCAAATGTCTACATTGTTGTCTAAATCTAAGACTAAATCTAAAGCAGCTGTCAAAAGTAATGCTGTTTCAACAACAGCTCATAGTTAGTAATACAAAAGAATAACTTGATTTGACTTGATTATTAAACTGATTTTTTGCTGTTGTGAATACGCCACAACAACTGTACTGACGACCATAATGTGTCCTCTACAATAGACCCTTCTGTAAAGGAGCAGTGGGCAGCTTCTTCTGGTAGCAGCCTGGGGACGGCACCTTGCTCATGAGTACCGATGTGGTACCTTTACTACTGCTATCAACTGTAACTAAAGTCAAAGTCAAAGTAAACTTTGTCATCTCTGCTATGTACTGTACACGTACACAGAGAGACGAGATGACGTGGCTCCAGTCTTAACAGTGCAAAGAACAAGCAACAAAGTATACAGAAAACTAGTATACAGTACCTAACATTAAATTAAATCATGGTCTAGATTAAAGTGTCTCATATACATAAAATTTCTGTGTTTCCCAGAAGACAACTTTCTCTGAGGGCCCCTTTGCTTCTTGAGATTCCTTGGAATTGTTATAATTGTTTTGCATGCTTATTTATGAAGATATGCTACATTTATATCCTTCTTTCCCCACAACCTGTAGTCATGTTTCCATCTGGGTGCTTCTGGTTTGCAAAGCATTATGGGAATTTTGTCGTTCCCCATGATATTAAATCAGCATCGGAAACCCCTTGTTTCTATTGGATATATACAGGGTTTGATGACCTCTACTGCTCCATTTCAAAGAATTAGGACACCCTATCCTAAGTAGGAATATGAATAATGGAGGAGTCGGGTAAAGTGTAATTGGGATTGGGTCGTACTCTAAACTCATCTCTCATTTTCTGGCAATTTGAAGGATACTTGCAAGAATCAGGCAGGTGCAAAGACTGCAGAAGACGATCCGCATAGGCCCCCTCCACTTCCGGCCATGTGACGGCTCTGCGCGATAAGTCAGCCACACCTGAAGCCAAAAGTAAGCCAAACCCACAAAAAATGCCAGGAACGCTCCAAGCAGGTGGACCTGCAGCACAACGGATTGCTGAGGACAAGAGCAAGAGAAGGTGATGCATTCAGACCGGGCTGACAGAGAGATCTAACATGGTGTTATTTAGTGTGTCCATGCAGCCACATGCACACACACCTGGAAGTTTCCCAGGATTGATATTCCGATTGAGGAGATGAAACCCAGAACAAGGCTAGCGGTGTTCACACGCGACGAACATCCCAAATCCTTCACCTGCTGGAACCTTATAGAGACGATCCATAAAGCTAGAGAGGAAGAGATGAAAGCAGACGAGGTTGAAGGCGTGAGTGTGTTTAAGTGTGATTGTAGATTGTGAGTATGTTGGAGAGACAGGAAGGAGATGAGACATGTGTAGTGTGTGTATGTAAAGAGAGAAAGCAGATGAGTGTGTGAAAATGTGCATGTAAATTATATGCGTGAGCGAGTGTGAAAGAGAGAGAGCAAGCGAGTGTGGCGGTGAGTGAGAATGCGTGTGAGAATATGTTGGTGTAGTCTGAGTATGAGGACAAACGCAGATGAAAAGAGAGATGTGTGTGTGTGTGTGTGTTTGAGAGCTGGTTTGTTTTAGTGTGCTTGTGCAAGTACAAGAAAAGAGAAGGTGTTTTAGGGTTTGAGTTAATTATAGTGAGATTACACTTTTAAGATACACTCATGATTTTGTCTTCCTCATGTTGTCAGAGTGAGATGTGAGAACTCACCCAGCACACAGCAGATGTTGCAGATCTGGGAGAAGATGCAACTCTGAGGATTATATGTGCCGCACGTGCTGAAAACGAACGCCACAGACACTCAGATTTAACAGCAGATCTCACGACACATCTCACAACAGGTAATAATAATGTGTTAACACACACCTGATGTATGGAAACCGAACAGTCAGATTGACGGTCTGATTAGACACAGCTATGCCAAATCTGTCATGTAAACACAAATACAGGCCAAAGTCAGGGGTACAAAATGCATAGGAACAAAGTCAAAAAGTAAAAAAACTAAAGCAGAATGGAGTAGAAACTCACACAGCCCAGATACCCGCTGTACCGAACACTGCCAGGGTGAGAGGAAGCAACGCCCACAACCACATGACCCGCTAAACAAATCTCCTGTCATCACAAAATATTTCGACATCATTGACGCATCATTTAGATCAATGCATGTTAACTGAAATCATAATCATCCCCTTTATTCTGTTTCTACATGTATACTGCAAAAAATGAAATCTTAACATGCCAGAAAATTTTTTTTTAATCAATCTTGTTTTTTTTATATTTTAAGAGTAACTGACTTGACTAGACTTGAATCTAATTTTAAAAAGCGTTGGCTACAATTATCTTATTAAGAAAAATTTATTGATTATAACTTTTTAACATGAAATAAGAAATTTAATTAAGAGAACTGAAAGGTTTAGGGTTACTTTGCTTATTTTAAGAATGCAATGTGTTATTTAAGCTAAAAACATTGAAAAATGGAACGATTTTTTTCTTCTTTTTGGAGACCTTTACAAGATAAATTTTCTCAGTATATTGGCAGATAATTTTGCTTGATTCTGGTACCTTTTTTCTTATTATCCTTTTCTTTTTCTTATTTTCTGACACTGATTTTTTGCAGTGTAAAAGATCTCTATTGAAACCCAAAGTCTAAAGTTTCTAAAGTTACGGGCCACCAAAGGCTGTAAGTTCCCTAGTAATAAATCGTTATTTTTCACGTTTCTGTGTTAATTTTGTCCTGTTAGTTAATGTTAGTTACACTATAATGGCTGGTGGCTTTATTTTGAAAGATAATGCCGGTAGGTACGTCTTGCTAAACGAAGGAGGGAAGTTTGTTTAGCACCTGGCTGATGAGGGGAAAACTTCTGTCAATATCTCATTTGTTATTGTGACTGATAGTGAGTAATGTTCTTTTGTACTTTGCTTTGGAGAATGTGTGCTTGTAGGCTAGCGACGATTGTGTTGGCTCTATGTGCTGTAATTCTAGTTATGTTAACAAGCAATTAGCATTAGAAATTAGAAAGCTCCAAGAGCACCCTCAAATTGTGAAAAACCGCAAAGTTGTGATGTGAAGAAAATGCCTATAAATGCCTATTTTTATAGTCTAAACCTATAACCTATAACCCCTCGGAGCCGCATAACTATAAAGCGTTAAGCGCGCGTTCCGGAATTAGTGATGGTTCGTTCTTGAACGATTCGTTCATGAATCTTTAATGCGACTCGGGAAGAACGAGTCGTCCCCATTTGCGCAACTTCCTATAGTTTCTGTATTGGAATTATTGATTCACCTGTTTCGAGTCTTCGGGTTTCGAGTAGTACTGAGCCGGTAAGTGGTCACGTGACAAAAGAACGAACGATTCGAAAGACTCGAGAGACGAACTAATCAATTCTGTTTCCGGCTCAGACTGCATAGGTTAAGCTTATGGGGCTGTCACGTGATGAACGAACGACTCAAACCCGAAAACTTTTTTTTTTTTTTTTTTTACAATTTATTTATTTTTTATTAATGCTGTAGGAAACATACAGAACAAAAAACCAATGCCAGGGGTGAGTACAATTGAGAATACTCAAACCCGAAAACTTGTCAGATAAGAGGCGAGGTGAGCGAATCATAGACTAAAGACCCAGGTAAACAATGAATTAATATTTTCTGTTTCGTATAGCATTATAGTTTTGTCTTGTTTGTAGTGTGATCAACGTTTGTGTAAGCAGTAGATGTGTTAGGGAGGTAACAGGTAACGTTTTAATTCATCACGTGATGGAAAATCTATGGGAAAATCTCAATAAACGGCTGTATTGTGAGTAGAACGCTAGTTGTTGTGGTTATTTATCAGCTAAAAAATGTCTGTAACAAAGACGACGTTTTGACTGAACTTAGCGTTTTAGAGAGTAATGGTGCTTACGCGCGAGCTCATAAATACAGCGGGTGTTTACATCGCGAAAAATGTCATTTATGCGCTTTAATGCATTTACTTCTGTTTTTGTGCACGGAACATCTCACAAGTACTTTCACATGCAGAGGGATCAGGTCTTGTCTTGATCGCGCCGCTGAAAACGTTGTGTGTCACAAGTAAGTGTCCGTGTGAAGCGCATGCTCTAGCCAGTAAAAGGAATTAACCGAATTATTTTTGTGTATTCGAATAATCGTTTGAGCTCTAGTCTTAGTATTTATCTCTAGTAGTCTTTGTATGAACATGCTTTCGATACAGTTCCTTTTTTTCCCAGCAGTGTCCTCGTCCTTTGAGCCTTGCACAGTGTCCACTGAGGTGTCTTTCTATAACGGTATTGCTTGTCGTCATTTTTTCTATTTTATCACGCTCACTCTCCTGACTTACTGTTGTACACGGCCGCTGTACCCCACAGCTGTAGCACGTGAGAAGCCACTTAACTGGCGTGAGCTGTAATTCTATTGCAACCACGTGATTGGTCCGGCACGGTGCTGGTATCGTTGGCTTCTCGTGAAATCAAAATCGTGCTATCGACTTTATATCGACTATATCTATTTAGGAAAAGCTATATCGCGATAATTATCTTTACGGTTTTATCGCCCAGCACTATCCAAACCCTAAATATGCCCCCAAATCAGCTCCCAAATCATTTTACTTTCATTATACCTTCGCTTAATCCATTACCCTTAAAAATATAAAGGTAAACTCGAGATAGCTACACGCAGGAGACTGTTACGATGCGTCACAGGACAGCAGCCAATCAGCAGCAAGGGGAAATGAATAACGCTCTCGGATTGGCTACTTTAAAACCCCCCCGCCTCTGAGGACCGCGGTATTTCGCCGTGCCAAGACGCGATTTCTTTGTGTTCTCTAGACAGTGCTAAAATGTAGTTATTCTATATGGAAATTTAGCTGAATATACGTTAAGATTTTGGTGTGAAGTTGTGGCTGAATATTGCTAGATTTTTTTTATGAGGCTATAATGATATATTTTGTCAGCATATTAAAGAATGGTAATATTTTGTTATATTGTTGCTCTTCACAGCATGTTTTGGAGCTATTATCAGAACAGCTTTTGTCTTATTCAGTGTTCAGTAAGGATGAATAATTAAGTTAATAAATTATTAAGTGAATAATTAACATCAAATGGCATTCTAGCCGTTATTACTGATGTTTTATGTGAGTGTTACTATTTTGAGTATCAACAAAATGTATTGCACTTTTAAGAAAGCAATTTAATTAAATAAATAATTGTTGACAATTTGAATTCTGTGTGCTTTATTTTAGGGTAATTTCTTTGTCTGATTTTAAGACAGAAAAACTAATAATGACAACTCTTGAATTGAGAAGAATCTTCTTGTTTAGTAGCTCTGATTTTAAGAGTGTATCACTCAAAATAAGAAGGAAGTAAACAGTCATCGAAGAATTGACAAGCTAGTTTTGAGCTTATTTCAAGATATTTTGCACTTTTCTAATGCCAAGATATTTTTTTCCTATTTCAAGAAATCTTACCAAGTGTAAATATCTTACTGCACTGGCAGATAATTTCACTTGTTTCTAGTCTTTAGCATCTCAAATAAAATGTTTTATTTCTTATATTTAGATAGCCAATTTTTGCAATGTACAGTGCTGGGCAAGTCTTGAGCCAACCCTCATTTCTGCTTCCAAAGAGCCATTTATGTGCTTTTAATGTCTTGAGGGTTAGTGTTTGTCCCATTGCCCGTATGATTAATCGTAATGCAACGTCCTCCTGAATAACATACACATATATGTGTGCACACACTGCCAGAGCTGTCAGAACACTACCATGCTGTTTTGTGGGGTGTGTAGTCTTACAATTAATTTAAAAAACAACCTAATGACTGGTTTTCTTTGTCAGTTTGGGTTATGTTTCATTCTGTAACATTCTACCAATTCCTTATTCTACAGGTTCTTCAAGCTAGTCAGAGGCATTAGGTTTTGTAAGTGCTGTGGCAATAATGCAACAGTGCGGTGAGAGAACTTTTAATATTTTTTAAAACAACTACTTCAGCACTTTAATTCAAGTAAAATTTGACTGTATGACTTTCAGTTGTATTGTAACTGTGGTATCTGTAATGAAGTCAGGTACTTTGCCCACCACTGCCAAGGCGCTTTCCTAGTAACTGACTTTTTATGCTGGCTACATGTGAACTTAGGGATTGAGTGGGTTGCTTCTTTTCATGAATGTAAGACAAACTTGTTGCCATGCCCAAGACAAAACTAGTGTAATGTAATACTGATGTCTCAATTGCTTCTGTGTCAACTGCCATCTCAATAGCTATTAGGAAATAATACAGTCACAAGCACAGTTTAAAGCTGTTTGATTAACACAAGCCAGTGCTATACAGAATTGAGTTTGAAGATAATTTTCCGTCTTTGTTTTTTCTATTTTCAGAACTGCTTTCAAATAAGGGAAGTGCTAATGAAAGCTAAATATGTTCTTGTGAAGTGGTTTTACAAAAAAATAAAAGGTCAAGCACAAGATAAAATAAGACTGTCAAAGACTGTCCAACCATTTTCATAAGTATAAGCATTGCTTATATTATCAAATTCTCAGTTATATGTCCCATCATTTACGGTAATGGACTGACATTTCATAACTTCCCCACACTTTGAAAAGAGCAAGATTAATCAACAGTGTAATACCAATACAAAACTCATCTACAGAAGCATAAACTTATAAAGAGACAGAGGCACATGACTGACGTAAATAATACTGTCAAAAAATAGAGAGGGGCAGTGAGTAGCGTAACAGTTAGGGAGTTGTCTCTGTGAGCGGAATGTCACCGCTGGACCGGTAAAGGTACCACTGAGGTACTCATGAGCAAGTTTCCTGGACACTGCCCACGTCAGCTTCCCACTGCTCCTTCACAGATGAGTCAAATGCAGAAGTCACATTTTGTGTCATACTGTTGTGTGTTTACAATGACAAATAATCGCTTACTTTCACTGAATCACAATTTAACAGAATTTACCAATATTAAAAACATGGGAGAATCAAGATCATGTAGAATTTAAGCAAACTAAGTTTATAGTGATTGTCAAATTCTGCTCCCTCAAAACGCACACAAACACACCTTAGGGTAGACCACCAGACCCTCAGTGACGTTCTGCAAGGTGCTGAGGATGATGTCAGCTGTGAGGAAGGACTCAGCCAGGGAGATTCTCCTACACACACATTTAAGAACATAATACTGAATAATTGGGCCTAGTGTCTACATACTGTACCATTGGCCATAAAGTGTATATATCCACAGTATGTAAGATGATCACAGTGCTCTTAGTGATTTAGTTCAGTTCTTAAACGCACACTAGGAAGTAATCAACAGCTACTGTCATATGAACACTGAGAAAGCACAAAAACTATGTACAAGTACAATCTGTTTTAAGAACTGTAAGTATGAGACAATGTCTTACAACAAGTACAACTTATCAAACTTTTTGATAAGAGTGAAATGTACAAAAACACAATGGAGCTGCAGTGTGACCTCTAGTGGACAGACTACACAACTCATAACACAGTTAATGTCTCTTTTTTTCTCTCATTTCTCAGTCATAAATAAGCATTTGATGTATCGGCAATTTGATTATACAATTCGCGCATTGTATCAGGTCGCCTACATTGGTTAATATCAACAAAGTTGCCTTGTACCTGTTTGCACTGTCATCCAGAGTTCTCTCCAGCCACTGCACTGAGGCCGTCTGCAGAGGATTGGACACCAGCGCCACCAGGTGGCGAGCCAGACTGCAGCAGCGCTCGGCCCGCATCGGGTTCCTCTTATAGGGCATAGCGCTGGAACCTGGACAGGTTACATAAACGTGTGTTTAGAAACCAACTTATACAGAGACAAAAATTGACAGATCGTCAAACAGCCCTGACATACTGTATCTGAGGTCCACATAACACTTTATATTTGGGATGACTGAACGTTAAACTCCTGCTAAAAATACAATATTTACAGTAGCTCTTTTTAATGACACAAATGATATCTTTGTGCATTCATCACACCTGCACACACTTACCTATCTGCTCTTTTTCAAACGGTTCTTCAATCTCCTTGAGATTAGCCAGCAGTCGAATATCAGTGCAGATCTGTGTGACAGAAAAGCCGATGCACAGAGATCAATACCAACACTTCATGGATACACACTGTTAGGACAGTGATGCTTTTGTAAATGAAGTGTTTCATAGTCCAGATTTTCTTAAAAAATGGTATAAAAACTAAGAAGAAGTAGGTCTAAAAACAACTGCAGGGTCATATTTGAGAATTACCTTGTGTATGGTAGCACCCAAGCTAGCCAGTGGACATAAAGAGTCAATGTCCACTTTACGGCTATAGGTTTGTCCCGTAACCAGGTAGGACCTGAAAGGTAACACATCCTTTTAAAACATGCCGGTCATCATTACCCAAGCACCAAAAACATCCTAGAGGCAGCCCAGACTGGCACACAATCACACACATTCCTCCAACACCCACTTTTTAAAACCTGCCATCTGAGTCACCATCCAGTCCAGTTCCTCCACCTGCGAGGGGCAGAAAATTATAAAACTGCATCAAAACATCTTCTTGTCTCTTCCAACAATCATTCACTGCCATTAACTGAGAGTAGGAATCCTCAGTTAACCAGATGATTAAAATCATTAAAGTTCACAAAAAGGAAAATTTGTAGTCAAATATGAAAATGTTCTTCAAAAAGCTCACTGTGTGCTCACCTTGTCATGGTCCCCCTGGAAGAGCTGCAGGAAACTGGCCTGAGTCCCCGTAGTGCCTTTAACCCCCCGGAAACGGAGATCATCACGAGCTCTCTGAAGGTTTCGCATGTCCATGAGTAAATCCTGCAGCCAGAGACATGCACGCTTCCCTACTGTGGTCAACTGAGCTGGCCTGTGTAAGAAAGTTTTGTTCAAAACACTATTTCTGATAATAAAGCAAGTTTATTTTTAAGCTGCATTATTAAGGAATCTTAAATAGCAGATTAATTTATGTTATTTGTTTTCACTTCATCATTTTTAAAATTCCAAATTTGTTGGTCTCTAATATGAACGTAACACATGCATCTCAGAAGTGACATACAAAGCTGAAACAAACTCACTGGTAGTGTGTGAAGCCCAGAGTCGGGAGATCGGCGTACTTTTCAGCAAAGTTATCCAGTCTGTCAATAACACGGGCCAGCTACGGGGAAGGAAGGGGGGAAAAGAGAGACAACATTGCTGAAAATGAATATGACTGATCATGTTTGCACACATTACCAAGAAATTTCAGTAATATCTCACCTTGGGCAGAAGTATGTCAAACCCATCTCTCAACATGATCAGATCCTAGAAAAACATCAGTTCTCTTTTAAAGGTGTTGGTCAAAGTGTTCATTTCAGCTTTTTGTATTTGTATGTCAAAGCATCTGTATCCGATCCCTCACCGTGTTGTCTCCCACGTAGCATGAAGTAGCGCCCAGGTGGATGATGGGAGCAGCTGTCGGGCAGCAGTGAGCGAAAGTGTGAACGTGGGCCATGACGTCGTGACGAAGTTTGCGCTCCTCCTCTGCTGCCATGGTAAAGTCAATGTCCTCCACGTGGGCTTCCATCTCGCTCACCTGGGCGTCCGTGATGGGGAGCCCCAGCTCCTGCAGCATAATGAGATGAGAAACTCAACATGACTGTGAAGGTTCTGTCATCCAGCAGTCTTGAGGTTCTTGAATACATTTTGCCTCTCAACCGAACGGCTTCATCCGTTCAGCATTCGGACGAGCGGTGAAAAGTCCTCAAGAACCTAAAGAAAGCTCAGTTGTCTTCAATTCAATCCATCAAGACTACAAAATCAGCCGATCACATAGACCAAAAAGGCCAGTTCATACACACAATTTAATAGACTATTGTATACCATATCAAGATTATTCTACTGAATAACTGAAAGTGAGTGATTTTTTTTGTCATCGTGAACACACCACAGCACAGCACACAGTGCACCACAACGAAATGTGACCTCTGCATTTGACCCATCCGTGAAGGAGCAGCGGGCAGCTAACAAGGGGAGCAGTGCTTGGGGACGGTACCTTGCTCATGAGTAACTCAGTAGTAACTTAAGTTAACTTTACCGGTTCTGTATTCGAACGTGCGACCTTCTGATCACGGTGCGAACACCCTACCATTACGCTACCAACTGCCCCATATCAAGTGCAGGAAAAGGGGTTTGCTGCATTCTACTGGTGTTGGTAAGAACTGCACACAACTGATATTTACATACTTTACTAGAGCCTGACCAATAATAGATTATTTATGAATGATACCGATTTCCATATAAAATGAAACATAAAATATCTCAAATATTTTTCTTTTTTGTGAACACAACATAAGCAAAGTTTTTATCTTACCCTAGTTCTATCTATCTTTTTAATTAATAATTACAACATAATCCTAACTTGACATACTACAGTTTAAATATAAGCTTCATGTTTCGTAATAGTATTGAACAAAACTGCTGGAGTGGAGCTACACTACGACAACAGCAGTTGTCAGGGATCCTTTTTTGCCATTTTCTATCAATATAAACTGGCATGCTGATTAATCAGTAAGGCTCTGCATATTACACACATGCTTATTTTACGAAACAAACGCTGAGATCTACACATACTCTTTTCCCTTGTGTATGAGACTTAAATAACCACAGAGTACTGAAGGTCTTTGGGGAAGGCCATATTGTAGAACCCTTGGTTACAAACCAAGAGGTCATGTGAATAATTAGCTAATGTACGTTACTCTGCATAAGGTCATGTGTCTAATGTTAACTTAAATTTGTATCAGTGCTATGGTGAGAAGACAGTTCTATCCCTATGTGGCACTTTCTCTAACAGCTGACAGGAGGTCATGCATGTGACTGAGCTCACACGACATATTCTCCGGCTCTAATAGATCACAGTGTGTCAGTCATTGCAGTGTGTAGTGCATTGCTGAATATAGTTATGTTAAAAAGGGATGAACAGATCCTTTACTCATATTGGGGATCCACCAAATACTGACTCTAATAGATGGGTCGGGAAATGGGGGTCAATCTTTTAGCTTAAATTGAATCAAGTTTGGTTGCATTAATTTGTGATGTAAATTTGTTTCTTATCGGTATGTTATTGTTTTATACTAGAATTTTAATTCTTGACAAATTCGTTGCTGGATTACGTCTGAGTCAAGCCTGATCTTACCTTACACATTAAAGAACGATAGCAGTCTCTTCCACACAGTGAGATGCACATTATAGACATTCACTGATTTGGCATCACCCAAGTACAGATATCTGTATTGGTACTGAGCCTGAAAGATTAGAGCTCAAATCAAATACAAACAAAGCAGAAGGTATCCATACTGCTCAAGAATCAGAAAAGACAAAATTTTGGATTTAAGTCGACCACAGCTTAGCAGGGGTATGTGAGTATCTTCAGGTCAGGTCAAACTATGTCACTTAGTTTGTCTGATTTAAGGTCCGAACTATGAACTTTGACTCAATCCTGAGGATTAGCTTTAAACTGAGATTGTGTAATGGATGGAATCAATCTGCATTCTGCACTAGGGAGCAATTTACGGCACAAAGATGCAACAACACAGAAAGGGAAATATGTACAAATTCAGTTTCACCAAATCATGTTTTTACTCATTATTTCGAAGGTATACTGTCTCTCTGATCTCAGAAAGTGGGACCTCCTTAAAACTATTAATAGCAGCTAGCAACTTGAGATGAGCAACTCACTAAAGGTCGAGAACTGCACATTGTGAACTCACTATGCTCAATATAAACACACATACACATATTAATTATAACTTAAGCTATTCAGCAACAATAAGTAGGACTTTTCAGACCTTCTCTGCTTTGGCGAGGTAGATCCACAGCTTTCTCCAGGTTGTGAACTTTTTCTTATCGCTGAAGTTAAAAGCCATTTCTTTACTGGCGTATCGAGACACCAGCGGTGAGCGGTATTTCAGGAACTCTTCCCCACTTCCCTCCATTTCTGTTGCAGCTTTTACCCAAACAAAGAGAGAAAAAGAGAGAGAGAAAACCAGTATCTTGAGCTCCTCTGCTGCAGCACGTGAAAAGATTCTTTTACCCTCCACCTCTGCTTCTCTCAGTGTCAAGAGGCGGACAAATCCGGCGGAAAGCGCTTTACTGCCACTTAGCGAGCAGAACTAACCTTACACCTAACAATGAATGAATCGATGGAATATAACTCGGCAGTGCATAGTCCGTATTACAGCTAGTAATATGCATATTATATATAAATAGAGTTGTGAATAACGCGTTACAAAAGTAACGCAATCACAGTAATATATTACTTTTTGCTGCAATCAGTAATGTAAGACATTACTGAGGCCCCGTTTTTTCTTAAAAAAAAAACAAACAAAAAAAACACCACCACCACCACCACTACCACGATATCTTTGGGACAAGAGAAAAAATCCTCAAGTAAAAGAGTTATTTCTTACAGTCATTATACTACACCACATCACGATCCACTGAATAATGAAGAGCAGTAAACTTCATTTTAGCATTTTAGAAGGCTTAGTCCTACTTGTTTAGCTTTTTTGGTGAAAGTAACTCAAAAGTAAGGCATTAGTCATGTGACACATTACTATTCAAAGACAGTAATATTGTAATGCAATTATTACTTTGAAATAACAGTAACTAGAAATGTGTAATTACATTTTGGAAGTATCTTGCCCAACACTGTATATAAACTAGCAGAATGAGCCACTGTGAAATAATGCATATATAACATATATAACAGGAATATTGTTTGTTATTTTAACAAAAAATCTGAGTGTTTTTATCAACTAAAAAGAAGGGTAATTCGCCCATTAGGTGATTTCCATCGGATTGCATTACTTCATTTTTACATCAGAGTGAAATTATTTCTACTGGCGAATTTGACGGATGGTTTTCTTAAGAATTAAATTACTTTTGGATTACATATTAATCAACATTAGGAGTTCACTATGAGCAATATTTACCATTAAGTGTCTTTCATCATCCTCTACGAAAGCATTTTATATCAATAGGAACCATTAGAACATTTTTTATTCTATTTATTTTGTTGCAGGGCACCTTGACAGCACTGCTTTATCATGTAACAAGAGAAACATTTGAGGCCATTTTGTTCTTTGATTGGTGCACAGTTTAAGTCAAGCACGATTAAGTCATCCATTTCTATGTTATCTATAACAGCAAAATGTGAGCGAGTAATATGGTTTGGGAGATGGTGGGCCTAAATATTTTGTTTTTCCTTTAATTGTTATTATATTGTCTTTTTTATATACTGTACATGTTGCGACCATTTATTTGATCTTTTCAAATTGACCACAATACAACATAAGTGATATAAATATTTAAAGAATGTGGGATGTGTATTCACTGAAAGTGTGTCATAACTGGCACAGGACACAAGAAAAAGTCAGGATTCTTCAGCTATAAAAAAAACTACTTTTATTAAAAGTATTAAATAGGATTATGTCATATTAAATGTCACAGCATTATATGTCATAATAATCTGAGCATAATGTTATGTATCTACTTATGCAACCAACATGTAAGAATGTAAGATACAGCTAGATAACATATTATCTAACATGTTCTTTTGCACATAAAGCCATTATAATGTGCACTGTAATTACATTATAACCTTTGTATAAAAATATTGAGAAATGTGAGAGATGCTGTAACACACTAAAATGACATTTTAAAATATGACCATTCCACTTGAATCAAGTCCTGCTTTGCCATATGACGTGGTCTGTTCCCCATAAATTGCTTTAAATGTCCAGAAGCATTTGGACATTTTTTATTACAAACATTTCATGGCATTGCATTGTTAATTCTCATGATTACTTTATTTGTCGTTGGCTGATTTAATGCATGGAAAATAACAGTGTTCCATTGTAAAAAACAAACAAAAAAAACAACAACAACGAGAAACTCGGTCTAACCCAAGAGGTCCAGGCCGCCCCGGGTTTACCAGTCTGGTACTTTCAGTTTACAAGAGCATCTTATGATTGTAAAATAAAAATACAGTGTTGAAGGTTCATCAGTTTAAAATAGAAAGAACAGAGAGTCGCTCTTTATCACTGCAAACATCGGTGTTTAATGCGACTGACAATCTTACATTTTTAGTATTATGATGATTTCAGTATAATCTTAATTTACCATTTAAAGCTTTTAACCAAACCGTTAAAAGTATTTCAATGTATGAGAATTAGTCGTGCAAAAGTTCTGTAAATGTATATCCGAAAATGATCTCACCATCAAATGTCAATTCACGTTCCTAAAGCAACCAGAATAACGGGTTTACGACTAGTGCGTAAAAATGTCATTAACATAATCTCACAATCTCTCAACTCTGTAGATAATCCGCACGATTCATATATACAGTGCGTAACTGAATTCAGTAGCGATGAATAATACGTTTCACGTCAGTAACCCCGATGATATCGGTATATTGTTTTAGCTGTAGCGTCTGTTTTCCTGCTCTGTCCGAATTGTTGAGAGAGAGAGAGAGAGAGAGAGAGAGAGAGAGAGGGAGAGAGAGAGAGAGAGAGAGAGAGAGAGAAGGGGGAGGAAGGGGAGGAGGGGGAAAGACACAAGATGGCTACTGTTTCCTCTAGCTCGAACACTGGTAAGTGCTTGAAAAATATCACGTTTGCTCTCTGTGTCCTGAGACAGTCTCTGAATGTCACAAAGCTGAATTTATGTGGATTCCTTCTGCACCAAATATCTAGTCTACTGCTGTTTGAAGGATGCTTGTGGCATTTTTAGTACATAGTCTCAAATCTCTGGCTTATCATCTTAGATCAGCATGCAGCCTGCTATCTATTCATTCCAACACCAAGCTTCTGAATTCCTACGGTATTAAACACCCCTGATTAGTCACTTTGAGGGAATTTAGCTCTGCGTGTTGTGTCTTATAGCTAGTAAATATGCACATAGTTCATTTAGTGTCATTAACTCTGGCAGTGAAAGTGAGCTGCATTTGCAGAAGATAACGTCTAACATGGATTCTAAAAAGTAGTTTGACCAATTTCAACAGCAGTTGAGATTCCACGATAATAAATATATAAGATTTCATATTTATCTATGGTATTCATAACTGTTTGGTCCTTTGCTGTCTTTAAATGTCATCTGAAGGCCTACCTCTTTTACAAACATCTAAGGGGCTAACTGTCGTACTTAGTATTCTTGCTTTACTCATGTTACTAACTATAAATTAAAACTACAGAAATGTGTAATTTTCAAGTATAAGAACAAGTTCCTTCTACAAAGCACTGATATACATCTCTGTCTCAAATGCTGTAAATGTAAATAATAGTTAAACCTATAAACAACTCTGCCTACCTTTCAAAATCTCTCCCATTCTTTTGATTCCTCCTTCTTCTGTTTATTGCTTTAAATATTCCTCACCTTCAATAGGAGACTCATCTCAGTTGCTCAAAAGACATCTCCTGTTGCTGGGGTATCGTGGTTCAGGGAAGACCTCTTCCCGTGTCACCATCACCGGCCAAGAGGATCTCCGCGGCTGCCAGCCCACAATCGAGCCACTGCTCTGCACAAAGACTCTCCCCAGCGGGCAGCTTCTCCTGGTTGACACCCCGGGATGGAACTTGGATGGCGATGACATGGCGGCCGAGAGGCTGGATGGAGACAGTCCCAAATCTGCTTACATCCGACATCTGTGCTATCCTGGGGTCCACGTTCTGCTGCTGGTGGTGCCCATTGGAGAGCCTTTCACTGAGCAGCACCGGAAGGGGATGTTGGAGCGGCTGGAGGCAGCCGGGAGGCACGTGTGGAACTTCTGCATGGTGCTTTTCACCAGGGCGGACCGACTCTGGGGCAACGGTGTGGAGGAGTTCATCTCAGAAGGAGGGACGGCGCTCCAGAAGCTGGTGGAGAAGTGTGGGAACAGGTACCACACTCTGGACAACACCTGCTCTGAGAACAGCAGCCAGGTCAGTGAACTGATGCAGAAGGTGGAGGAGATGATAGAGGAGAATGCCGGATCCTTTTTCTCAATGGACGACTCTGTTCAGACACACTTGCCTGCATTGCTTCAAGGACAGGAGAGAATGAGCATAGGGGAAGAGGAGGTGATGTCGTCGATATTTAGGTCTCCACCTCGAGGTGAGACTTTAAGTTCTGTCCTTGATGATGAATGTAAGTTTTTTGCCTTCAACTTCTAATGCATGGCAATGGTAAAAAAGATGTAAAAATACAAGTCTACGTCGATACATCGACTCAGTAAGCAACGTCAGTAGCATTGTTCCAAAATGATGGCATAGCTGATGCATCATATTTTTGTTGTTTTTTGTGATTTGATATAAATGAAAGTGATTGCATTTCATCAGCATATGATATTCTCTCGTATTGATCACTGGCTCCTGTGCTCTAAATCAGTGTACTATTGTGACAAAACTTGAGTTTTACAACCCTAGGTATTACGTATTTTACTCTCTCTTTGAATCGCTCTCTCTCTCTCTCTCTCATCCTTTGCAACCCTTCTCTACTGCTGCTCTCCATTCCCCTCTTATTTGACTCATCTTTCCTGCCCGCCTTCCTGTCCTTCTCTTTCTTTGCTTTCCCATTCTCAGAGTTGCGGATGTTGTTAGTGGGCTGGCAAGGCGCCGGCAAAAGCGCAGCCGGGAACACTATTTTGGGTGGACGCAAGTTCGAGTCAGGTTGTCGCACCGAAGTCTCCCTCCGGCGCCAGGCTCACGTCAGCGGCCGCCGTGTGACGATCGTGGACACGCCAGGTTGGGATTGGTTCTCGGTCCAACGAACGCCGGATCACGTTCGGAAAGAGATCAAGCGAGGTGCGGGGCTGCTTCACCCAGGCCCTCATGCACTGCTGTTGGTGATTCCCGTCATCTCCACCCTGACCTCCAGGAAGAGGCGAGCTCTCGAAAACCATTTGGAGATGTTTGGCAAGGATGCATCCCTCCACACCATGGTGCTGTTCTCCTGCGGAGACTGGCTGGGATGCACGCCGATTGAGGAGCAGATCCAAAGGGATGGTGGGCAGCTCTTGAGCCTCATGGAGCACTGCTGGAACTGCTACCATGTACTCGACAGCACCTGCACCGTTAGGGGCCGAGACCAAGTCACCGAGCTTCTGGTGAAAGTAGAAGAAATGGTGGCACAGAATGAAGGAAGGCCTTTCCTACCGGTCAAATGTGTGTTTGACATCTCTACCTCTTTCTTGACCAGTGCATGTAGTGCAATAATGCAACTAATTCTTCTTAGCTAATACAATGTACAGTGCTGTGCAAAGGTCTTGAGAAAATTGATTGTGATTTTTGCATCATGTGCAAACGTATATGTCTCTTTCTCAAGACTACATTGAAAACACAAGAAAGTCTGGTTCTTTGGGTGGCTCAAGAGAGTGCTGTGAATGTGATGTGTGTGCAAGTAGAACTGTAGAGCTAGAAAAAGAACTGCATATTCATATATAAAAGAAAGCAAATATTAACATAGCTTTTGTTTGGCTTTAATCATCATATGCAGTGAATTTACATTTAACCAGATTGATTTGCATCAGTCTGGGGTGTGTTTGCCAAAAACATTGTTGCTAACTACGTTAGCAACTAACATAGTGTACGTTAGCAACTAGCATAGTGTACGTTAGCAACTAACATAGTGTACGTTAGCAACTAACATAGTGTACGTTAGCAACTAACATAATGTACGATAGCAACTAACATAGTGTTCGTTAGCAACTACCATAGTGTACATTAGCAACTAGCATAGTGTACGTTAGCAACTAACATAATGTACGATAGCAACTAACATAGTGTTCGTTAGCAACTACCATAGTGTACATTAGTAACTACCATAGTGTACATTAGCAACTAACATAGTGTACGTTAGCAACTAACATAGTGTACGTTAGCAACTAACATAATGTACGATAGCAACTAACATAGTGTTCGTTAGCAACTACCATAGTGTACATTAGCAACTTACATAGTGTACATTAGCAACTAACATAATGTACGATAGCAACTACCATAGTGTACATTAGCAACTAACATAGTGTACGTTAGCAACTAACATAGTGTACGTTAGCAACTAACATAGTTGGGAAACGCACCCCAGTTCAATGAGCGGTTAATGTTTGGCTTCAGAAATTAAACTTTCTCCGTCAAACTTTCCCCTCGACCTCAAGTAAGCCAACAAAGTACTACTCCCCTTGTGGTTAGATGAAAAATTGCCTGGATGTTTTCACAAGCATTTTATGATGCATGTATATAGTTTGCCATTCTATGCCTTTAAGCCTGTTCTTTCTGATTTTCAGTGAATGAAGAGCAGGACGAGGAGACAACTTGTGCAAGGTGCAATCTTCAGTGAGGATTCGAAAGAACAATCCCCTCAAAATGTAGACAAGTAGCATTTACTGAAGTTGATTTGCACTGTTTTGCATTAATACTATGCTTAGCATGTATTCAGAAGTTAAACCTCAATGCTGCTGCAGTTAATCTTTCAACGCTGTTATGAAAGAGTTGCAGTGTATAAGAACAATAAGACTGTTTGGGTCAGCCTGACCGAACCACTGTTTTGAGGATCACTAACACTACAATGAGATGTTGCACTCACAAGAACCTTTGTAACACAATCATTATTATGTATCCAAATGACTTTTTCAGTATTGCATATAAATATCCGATTAGATGCATGTTTACAGTCGACACATAACATCAACATCTTACAGTTGGCTATTTATGGATAGAAAATGCTATTATCTGAAAGACGGACTATAACATGGTTTTGCACATTTTGTATGTAATTTTCACTGAAATCATATAGAGCCTAATATGATATTTGCTATTATGTGTGTTTATTTACAATGTCTATTAGCCGAGCATAGCATCTGAATGTAAGCAATGGCCTGAGGTCCTGCAGCCCTGTAAATGTGTGACATGGCTCTATAGGCCATAGTGAAATAGCAGAGATTTACAGCACTTAGATAATGTGGACACTTGTATTTTGGCATATTGCTACTGCATAATTTACACCTAATATTTTCAATGGAATAAAGTTGGAATTTTGAAGTTTGTTGTGCACTGGGTGACTACATTGAGAATGTGTTGTGAAACACAAACAAATTCAAATAGAAAAAGAAACAATATTGTAATAAAAATATAGTACGTCAGAGTTGTACATTATAAATCATTGCGTTTATGTCTCAGCAGGTCAGAGATATTTTAACAGGATTTCATGCAAGGTCATATTACGTTGTCAGAATGTTGTGGCGCACCATTGTGTATTTCGAATATTCTAAGCCGGGGTGTCCAGTTTGGGTCCTGGAGGGCCAGCATCCTGGAGGTTTTCTATCATACTTGAGTTCTTCAGAACTGACTCATCATCTGTGATGGACATCTTCCAGGATCCGAAGTGGACAACCCTGAACCAGGCATTCATTAAGGAGGCAGAAAAATTTAAATTACTATCATGCCATCTAGTGGACAACTGCAAAAAATGTTCTTGGCTCGTGATGATGCAGTTGTGCACTATGCAAGAAACTGGCAACAAAATGCAAGTTTTATATAACAACACAGCTTATTAAGAAACTCGAAATCCTATTTTAATTTGGATTCATAATAAGACGTTAATGTAAGACATTTTGAATAAAAATGCATTTAATTAACGGAGACAAATTTTGAAAAACCTTTTTATTAAATGTCATAATAAAACATTTTCTTTTGACATATTATTAAAACAAATCAAATTGAAATCATTAAAATGACTAGGTGAGATTACTGCAAAATGTAATTTTTCAATATATAACATCAGTCAAATAAGTTATCGTATATAATGTTCTAAAGACAACTGAGTAGCAAAACAGTTTAAGGCAGAAATATGTGTAGTAAGGTGACAGTTAATAAGTATCAAGAGATCATAAGGCACCGTGGTTCATTGTATTATGTTTTTAAACATTTTTTATATATGAAGGTGAAATACAAATGGAAAAAGAAACTGAGCCCTTATAGACTTTGTATTGATATATTTGTATGTGCATATTAAATTGCAAATATTGCACTTTGCACCGGTAACCAAAGGTCAGCCAAACTGAAAATTCCTCTTTCAGCAAACGTTAATTTCAGCATTAAATTTTTGTTAAAGACTGCTGTTCCTATAATTCACTTCACTTTTGAAGCATTCCATCATTTAAAAAGCATTCCAAATACACATGTACCAAGTGCGTTTCAGTAACGTAGCCTAATCTGAAAAAGAAAATGACATTTTACACTGACAAATCTCCAATGGCAATTCTGTTATCACTTTATAAGTTTCTCCATATTTAGATAAAAGTGCCTGATATATCATATTTGTTTGATTATTAATAAAATAAAATGATAAAATATTACAGTTGTCAGGGTTGATATTGCAAAATTCATTACATGCATCACTTTGAGACCCTCATGTTGAACAATACAGTAAATATATTGTTAGACCCCCAAGGCAATAGCACTGAGTAGATCTAGATATGAGGCAGGAACTAAGCATATTGCCATTTTTGGATGCTGTGGCTCTATTTTGCTAACCAATCTCTTGAGCCTTTATAGTTCCAATGACTCCAGCACTGATGACTTTGCAATAGTCGACTCAGAGCCTAGCTCAATGTATACAGTATCCTACTAAAGAAAATGAGAACGTGTTTGTGTTTATTTGTTGGATTCCTAGATTTATTCAGCCTTTAAGAATAGCTGGATGAACTCATGTGCCTAAGTGATTTGCTGTTTGTACTCGCACATCTGCATTGGTATTTGGACCTGTGTGAAGGACACAAATGGTCTTTTCAAGCAGACTGACAATCCCATTGCACACTTTTTGCCACAGCTCTCATTTCCCTGTGTTCTGGTTCCCATGGCAAGTTTCAGATTCGGGGAACAGGTCAGGATTTTCCGCTAACGTTGCCCGGATCCTCTTTTTCTCCTTAAAACGGCCCGAGTGAGAGACTTTGACATGGCGCCCCTTTGTGGCTGTTTTGTCCACAATGCGCTCGAGTCGGGCATTGAACTGACTGTCTTCAGATGCTCCTGGGGTTCCAGTTGCTCCAGATGTAGCCTCTGCATTAGTGCTGTATTCTGCAGGTATCTCGTACTGAACTTTGGGCTCAGATTTCTTCTTGCGGAGGAAGGTCAGCTTCCACCAGGCGGGGGCAGGCTCGGCTGTAGCCATGATGCTGGGACGGTTACCCTGTGGGGAGAGGGACATTTCAGTTAGTAGTGGCAGATAAAAAGACAGAAGTAGAGTAGGCCATAATTATTTAAGTTGGGTTAGTTTGGTTATATCTTGTTTTGATGATGGTCAGGAATTTTAAGCACAGCTCAGGCATTGTTTACATTCTTGCGTTTCTGGCATTTAGCAGACACTCTTGTCCAAGACTTTAGCATAAGGATTTGAGTCACTTTGACAAGGGCCAAATTATCATGGCTAGACGACTGGGCCAGGGCATCCCCGAAACTGCAGCTCTTGTGGGTGCTAGAGTGGTCCGAACCAAAAGTGGTCCAAGGAAGGAAAACTGGTGAAGTGACGGTGACAGGATCATGGGGATCATCGATGCAAGACTATTGCTCAAACTCATGAAAATGCTAATGATGGTTCAGATAGAAAGGTGTCAGAGCACAGCGCATTATGGCTGATCTGTGTACAACCGGTTAAAGTATTCATTTTGCTTTTTATCATCCTGAGCTAAAGCAAATTGACTGGGAAAAGTCTCTGGTGAGTACGTTTAAAGAGCAGGCTGGGTCACCACGAGGATGTAGAAACCTGAGGTAACCTGTGGTAGCAGCAGCAATACTCCTGTAACGTAACAGGGACAAAAGGTTACAGCACCCACTGGAAACTTTTCATTAAAAAGCACAGCAATCCCAGGTGAGAAGACAGAGTCATTAGTACGTACAGTCCTCAGACACCGGATTAACCTTCCTTGATGTTCCACTTGGGAATTTAACAAGAACTCCTGGAGATGCTAATTGAGTTTACTCACCAGCCAGTGGCCTCCTGAGTTCAAAGCCAAAGCCACGCTATTGCTCATGGATGTTAGCAATAAGAAAACCTGTTGCGGTGCGTAAGCCGAGATCCCAGAGGGCGTGGGCTGGAGCTAATGTTAAGATCTGCGTCTATGGTGTGACAGTGCTGCTGAATTTTTCATTGCAATTCAATAGGTGCCATATGGCAGAGCTATGCTAAGGTGGGTTCTGTAGATCTCTGGTTACAGGAGTCAAATTTCATAGCTCCATGCTAAAGACAGGCTACATACTTAGCGGATGCTACAGCTAAATTCAGTGACATAAGATGAGGTGTTGTTTGCTAGAGAATGTAAAGGAGAAGTGTGTGGTAACCTAACATGTAGCCTCTGCCACACACAGCCCAACATGCAGTAGATTTTTTAATGTATCACTTAAATTTCTGGCTTCCGTTCAGAGGACAGGATTTAGACCTTGACCTTGTAAAGTTGACGATCATTTGTGACTCAGAATAACATTTTATGAAACATTTTTATGAAAAGGTTTAATAGTGGGAAAGCTCTGTAAATCTCTCTTTTAAAATAAGTGTAGTTATATATTACTGATGTATTACTAGATCTTTAGAACACTTCAATAAGAGTAAAAGTGATTTTCATACATAGATTAAATTACTGTTTCCGATGTGAGCCATTTTATAAAATTAAACGGCAAGATCAACTTCAGATATAGTCAATAAAGTTACAGAAAGCAAAATAAGATAATTCTCTGATGTACTGATATTTCACAAAGTAAATATACCGAGATGTTTCAAAAGGCATTGGTTCTGAGAATGATCGTTTTACACTCAAAACCTTTCTAGAGCGATTGCTATTTGCCAAAGCAGTAGAAATCCAATCAGGCCCTGGTGGAACACTAAAGACCAATACAAAGTCAACTTGCTGTGCAAGTGGCCTCAACTCTGACTCATCCTGTCCTTTATGGGCCTCCTTTGTATCTGCTTGTTTGAATGAGTCTCACAGAGCGTTCAACAGGCAAAGGTTAGTCATGTTACCAGCAAAAAGAGAGAGAGAGACAGAGAGAGAGGGGCTAAAAGCTTCGCAAGAATACAAGGAGAGAAAAAAGCAAACACAAATTCAGTCTCTCGCTCTCTCTCTCTCTCTCTCTCTCTCTCTCTCTTTCTCTCTCTCCCTCTCTCTCTCTCTCTCTCTCTCTCTCACACACACACACACACACACACACACAGATAACACAGATAAAACTGCAGCATTGTGCCCATGTCTATTAAAAGAGGAGTGGACTGTGTGTGGTTGTTTGCTCAGTGACAGAGCAATCATTTCCATACTGCATGCTAATATCTTTGTAGGTTTGACTTTTGGCTTGATTCATGTTTACAAGGATTACAAGAATTTCTCATCATGCACAAGCTTTGTGCACTAAGTTAAAAGAGTTGTAAACACGTCTGTAAAGATTTCCTCGTGTTTTGTTTGTTGGAAGTCATAGCTGAAATGTTAATATCAAATGTAAGGTCATGTGTGTCATGATGGTGATAAGGTAGCCATAAGTGCTTCAGCTGGAGACCACTGGAATACTTTTAGGTTCTTGAAGCACTTGAGACTGCTATGGTTTTTGGCATTATGGTCACTGTACATATTGGAATTGGTGAACTATACAGTTTTTATATGCAAAAATATTATTTATTATTTATTATTTATCATTGACAAATGTTGAAAATAGAATATAAAGCTTGAAAATGAGTCTCATGAGAAAATAAGAGGCTGGCATGGTGGTTACGGTTAGTGTAACGTTTAGGGCGTTTGCCCTGTGATCGGAGGGTCGCCGGTTCAAATCCCCTACGAGTAAGAGTATCACTGAGGTACTCATAAGCAAGGTACCATCCCCAAGCACTGCTCCCTGGGCGCTGCCCACGTTAGCTGTCCCCTGCTCCTTCTCGGATGGGTCAAATGCAGAGGTCACATTTCCTTGTGGTGCACTGTGTGCTGTGCTGTGCTGTGTTCACAATGACAAATAATCACTCACTCACTGATGGGGTTTAGAGAAACTTAAGTGATTCACTTTTAAAGGCTAAGAAGCTCTAACACTATGATGGACAATGTTAAGTTGCTGAAAACAGCATATCCAACAATCATACCTTGTCAAGTTCAGATCACAATGCTATATAAAGCCTGAGCATACGAATCTATGAGTTACTTATGTCGCAACTCGCATTTTGTGAGTGATTGGGATGCATGAAAATCATTGTTTACTAGTGATTTGAGATCACTTTGTGTTTGCCATTTAATAACTGTGGGTCAGTGAACTGAGGACCTCTGCTGAGCATGACATTGACCCACAAGGAAAATGTGATTTCACTCAAATGGTCTGATAAGTGTGACAGGTTATGATAAGCGGCAATTGCTTCCGTGCCCCAGTTTCGGTGACATTACGGTTGCCAATCACATTCTCACATCTAGCTAATCATGCAAATCCAATAAAAACAGGTCCAGTCGGGCCATGCAGCCGCCCAGCTATAGTTCTTGCAAAATTTATAGCGGCTGAAGAGAAGATATTAGACTTCAAATTAAAATCACCCTCTCTATTCTTTGCGCATACATCATGGGAGATCTTACACAAAGTAATATGAATATTATTAAGTCTTTAAGGTTTGGGTGACCTTAGCCATTGACAAATCTCGATGATAAGTTACATTTTTCATCTTTGCATAGATAGCTATCTACAGGTGGTGATGAGGGTGAAATCAGAGATAAGCTAGTGTTAAACTGACACCTTTGATAGAGTTTCAGCTGCTGTTTTTGAGAGAGAAAGAAGAAACACTCCCTTTGAGCAAACTTGAATATGTGGCATCATAAAGTGAATCAAAGCTTTGAAAAAAGCATTTTTACAAGCACTATAAACATCCAACCTTTCTTCTGGACTCCTGCTCCTCTTATCTCTGGCGGGATACGGCCACTGTAAATATTTACTGAATGTGGGGCAGAAAAGAGATTGCAGAACTGAAGTGAAAAGCTCTGTGTTGAGAAGGGATTGCGTGGAAAGCCGCCTCGTTCACTTGCATAATGGCTTAGAGAAGATTTACCTCTCATTTGAATATGAATCTTTGGGGAAGGCTTTTTGAAGGCAGAGGGAACAAATCTAAAGCTTAGGCAGAAGTTTGAAAAACAGTTGTTTAAAAGGATTCATATGTATAGTGTATTGTAGATTGTGTAAAATAAAGACTTGAGAGGTCAGTCCTAAAACCTATGATTCATTATTTACCTGATATGCCCTATAAAGACTTTATGGAGTATGGGAAAATAGTTCCCAAAAACACTGTTGATAGAGATTTATATGGAATGTATTATTCGTATGGCATTTCTTATATAAATTACACTTATCAGAATCACATGTTAATCACATTACCAGAATCAGCAGGCAGACCAACACTTCTGAGGTGTATAATTTTTTTCTGAATTTTATTGATTCATCCATCAAAATCACTAGACTTGCACATTACTAATTGGAGATTAACTGAAAATATTTTGATACAGACATGTAGAACTTTTCACCAACTTAATCTTGCTCGTACCAATTAATTTGATTAATACTCTCCCCAGTGCGTGCAGTCATTAACTCTTCTCTTTAAAAACAAACGTTCAGTCACTTGCCTTCACCTCAACTAAGAAAAAAGGCATATTAAATAAATAATCTTTTATTGAATAATTTTGATATTGATTTGAAGTCAAATCCCCCAGTCCTTCTGTACATTACTAGATATTAAAAACTATGTATAATATTTTGTAGTTATTACCAAGTCTCATGAAGTCAATTAAATAAATTTGAATTAATTCACTTGCAAGCTCATCTCAATAAAAGTATGAGAGTAATTACAGAAAGTGAGGCCGCCTAAATGAGAAGGCCTGTAATAAAGTCAGGTGTGAAGTTTTCCAGTAAGACTTTGCGGTGGTTAGTGGAGGTAATAGAGTCAGGAAATGTTAATGTGTGAGCAAAACGCTTCTTTGGCCAAAGGTTATCAGCACACCATCTCTGATCACAAGGAGCCTACATAAATGACTATATTTGTTATTTAGTCATTTATTCATAAGTTAAATTACAATGATCTAATAGCATTATGGGTTGATATATGTAATTCATAGAGTAAAGAGAGTGGAAATAAGACAGGGGTTTAGAGAGCTCTCATTGGTGGATGCTTGCAGAAAGTTTCGCTCACCTGCGCGAGTAAAAGTGCGTCACAGGGGTGGTGGGCGCCTCGGTCTTCCCTCAAGTGGTTTGTGGCCTTTAGTTCAGTCCACTCAATCCCAAATATAGGCTTTCCCAGTGAGTGCGACCATTGCCCCGTAAGGTTGGCCTGAGACCTCTTTTCCACACTCTGCGTTCTTGTTCCTGTTCTCTCTCTCTCCCTCTCTTTCCTCTTCGCTCTTCGCTTAGGCTCTTCTCTCTGACAACCAGGTGCAGCTAACAGGTGCACGCTCCTCCTACTGTATCACACACACGCACACACACACACACACACACACACACAAAGATGCCCCACCCCCCACTCACGCTTGAGTAAATAGGGCCATAGTGACCGAGAATGACGCTACAAACAAAACTACACTTGTTTGATCAATCCTGTCTGCACTTGGATCTACACCCAGTATGTCCGTCCCACCTATAGAAAGTCGGAATTGACTAGCGAGTCAATATATAACCCAGAACTAAACTCACTTTCATATACACAGCTGAGCACAGGACTCTAGAGGTCAATCCAAATTTACACACCACTTTTCCCCTGCCTTGGCACAAGTAACTGTGGTTAACTTAATAGATTTTCAGGAATTCTTTGTCAGGTGGTCTCCTAGGATGAGCTGATAAGAGGCTGTAGTAAAACCATTTTTTAAATTTGGTGGGATTGATACTGGAGACTGGGATTTTTGAGGTCAGTTTGGAAGTCATAAGTGTGTTGAATGCATAGGAACACATTTTATAAATGTTCTAATTTTTTAGAATTAGTTTCTCATAAGGCTTCTGTGTTCATTGGTAATTGCTAAGTTCTATTTAAATTTGTACAGTCTTGGAAATGTAATGAAGTGCATTACCCTACATGTTGTATAACTATGTATGTAACAAAAATAAAAATCAATTCAGAATCTTAAATGTCCCTTAGCAAAAAGTAGTATACTTGAAGTTCATTTTATTAAGTATGCTTGAGTATAAGTATAGCAAGTATACTACGGACCATGTAACATGTACCTTGTAGTGTACTAGAGAGTATACTAATTTAATACTTCTTCAGACTAAATTGGAACATTTTTAAGTTTATAAAAGTATACTTTAACTATACTTTATAAGGTCATTTTCAGATTACAAAAGTATACTTTTAGACTTTAGTAGACTTTTCT
This sequence comes from Distichodus sexfasciatus, assembly GCA_032718565.1. NCBI lineage: Eukaryota > Metazoa > Chordata > Actinopteri > Characiformes > Distichodontidae > Distichodus > Distichodus sexfasciatus. Next base: position 622,841 of record JAVGVS010000175.1, read on the forward strand.
TTATACTTATCGTTATAAGTCAAGTATACTTCACTATACTATTCTTAAGCATATAAAATATAGTATATAAAAAGTAAACTTCAAGTATACTGCCTCAGTTTTAGTATATAATAAGTATACTTATATAAGTATACACTTGAATAAACTACTTTTTGCTAAGGGGTTGAATGATTTAATAAAATGATACAGCAAATGAAACAAAAAGTCCAAAGTATGCATGCAGGCCCACTGAATAATTGTAATGTTGTTGGGAAAAAATGATGGAGATATTAATTAACATAGTAGGGGAAGGGTTTTGTTGTGTACATTTAGTCTTGCAACAGCTCTATTTATTGTTTGGCTTTCAGAGGATATCACACATGCTATCATGCTGTACAGTTGCTTTTTGAATTAAGTGCTATTTTCTGTAACAGGACAATCTATCACGTCTAATATCTGGTTTAATCAGGTAAAGCCTTACACTACCGCTAGGAATCATGCTAAGATCCCAACTTCGTCCAGCAGAGGGCAGTAAATTGCTCACAACTACCATAGACTCCGACAGGAACAAAACACCTCCCTAACTGGCACGGTGCACTGGCATGGGCACACATGTAGAAGGGTGGTCAGTGACCGGTGACTAGACTTGTGCCAGGGGTCAGAGTGAGGCCATTAGACAGAATTTCTGCTCTGTGGTGGATTGCTGAAGGCTGTCCGGCCCTGCTGGTGAGGTGACCTCTGAGTTCCCAACAGAGCCTGTATGCCAGCCAAGCCACAGTGAGCGGAAAATGGAAGTTTGTAAGTAAACTTTAGGCTGGTTTGACAAAGGAGAGCCCAAAAACTAATTGGTGTTAATTGGAGTTTGACAGCTTCTAGACCATTTCTACAGATATTTTCTGTTTGTTAGCTTCTAAAAGTCAAGAGGCCTCGTGATTAACATGTGAATGTAAACTTTTATTTCTTCATTCTTCATTTAACTTTTATAACTTTTATCTTATTTACTCATTGTATCTGAAGTTACAGCTTATGTTTTTCATTTTGCATAATTTACGAGTTGCGTGACAGTCTTCATCAGAATATAGCTATTGTATTTCTATGGTTGTTAGGTTGATCTGTAGCAAAGATCAAAGATGAAAAAGTGAGTAACATCACACGAGGAGCGCTCATAAAAGTACTGTTTTTCTAAGATTTGGTAGTCATAGGTTACTCAAGAACTTGAAGAAATCAAAAGATATTAGACAATTATATGAAGTATTAATGTAGTTAGGCAATACAATTTGACTCAACTGCATGACATAAAGTGGAGACTATAATGAACTGCTAGGTTTTGTGTGCCATCTTGTGGTGGTTTCTGGTAACACAACCTAAATTCTCTTCCTTCTCCAGTGCAAGCCGATGAGACTGTAAACTTTCACTGATAGTGCAGGTGTATATTTTCACCACAAGGTGGCGTATAGGATTAAGAAAGTTGGTCTGCAACAAATCAGATTAACAAACTGTTTTCTGTGGTTAAGAACTAGATGAAGACTGCTTTCTTCAATTTTCTTCATTACCTTTCCACCCAATTGATTTTTTTCTTGCTCAGACTAACCCAATTCCACACCTGTTCTTACACAGACACACACATTACACATGATCTGTGATCACCGTGGTTAGTCCATATTGAGGGTGGCGGAGGAGGGACAGACAGTGATAATGTCCATCTATCAACTCTCTCTCTCTCTCTCTCATCCTGTTGTCCTTTCAGTTCACTGTTATGGCCAAATGAGGGGAAAAGTAAAGACCAAACCCTCCATTCTCCTCACCTGTGTGACTCGCATGTAAAGCTCTGACCTTCCTTGTTTATTAATTACAATTCATCTTCAAATACCTCCTAAAATAAAGAAAACCTGTCAGAAATATACAGAAAATATGCTGCCAAAATGATTAATCTTAATGCCATATTTAATAAGAGAAAAACTAGAATAGTATGTGTCTGCTAATTTGGTTGCATTATTTTTGTGTTGTTGGTCTTTTTGCATGGGCTTAACGACTATCCACAATTATCAACTTAAACCTTTCCACGTTCTTATTAATATATATATATTTAAAAAGGTATCGTGAAACAGGGTTTATTTAAGAAACAGAGTGTTAGTTGTGGTTGGAATTCGTAGATGAGAGATGCTGTTTTTTGCCTCGACCACACCTAGAGTCGAACGCGGCTTCCTCGTAAAGGGTTAAAAGCGATCGTCAGCCATCACTTTAATCATAATCAACGCGGCTAAAGAGGAGTAATGGAGGCCTGTGCCTGTGTTCCGCCGCAGATTAGCCCGTCATTTGCATAGCGCTTTTCTTCACCGCCATCGCCGTCCTCCTCGGACACAGTCAAGCGTAGCCTCCGGGGCCGCTTTGACAAATGGCCAGCCGCGTAGCGCTGTCTCTGCGCCCGACACGGGGCAACTCGAGCGGCGGTGATTGATGGCCTGACGGGGGAAACAGTGCAGAACTTTCTCTTTTTTTAATAGGAGTACAAGAGGTGTTTAAAAATCGGCGTAATGGAGAAATATGAAGCCGTAAAGAACTAGCCGAGGAGGAGAGGGCGAGCAAGGAGAGCTGGAAGAGTGGGTGGGTGGGTGGGTGGTCAGTGTGTGTGTGTGTATCTGTCAAGAGTGTGAACACAACAGGGGAATCTATGTTGAGTTGACGGATCTTCTGCGCCATGCCATCCTTTAGTCTCGTCTGGATGGCACTTTCACCATAATCCATCAACTTTCATCATCCTCTCTGTCATCATCATCATCATCATCATCATCAGTTCCAACGAGCTCAGCTGCTGAAGGCCTGTTGTGTAGACTAGTCTGACTGAGCTTGTTTGCGTTCTTGTCACGTCTTTCCTTGTGTTGTACATGACTGTCGTTCATGAATGTACAACGTACATTGCATGGCCTTTACCTCTCCACTGGTGCTAACCTCACAGAAGAGAGCATCCTCTGTGATGTCGAGCATTTGGATTGCAGGACTTCAGGCTGGTCCTCAGATGGTCGAAATTTGCCTGTAAATTACACCTGAAGTTGTCTTGCTTGTTGGTTGTAGTTTATTTGAAACCAAATCAAGGCAAAATAAAGTGGGCTATGGCAAATAATTTTATGAATACATATTCCAATAATTTACACATGCATTTACCAAAACCTACACAACACCATTTTGCTTTTATGGTTGCACACGTGTCCAGCACTGCACGGACCACATACACATTGTTCATGTAACTGTATGTCCCCCGAGTGTGCCTGTGTGTGTTTGTATGCAGATGAGTGTGTAATAAGGCGGGATAATGAATTCATTACATGCTATCTGACACCATTACCATAATAATGCCAAACACATACATCAGTGCGCCTTCAACTACACGCTCTACTTCACTCAGCTGGACACATGGATCATGTGACAAACCTGGACGGAAAAAGAGCAGAAAACGTAGACGAATCATAGCGGTAACATACCAAGAGCCATTGCTGGTTTCACAATATGTTTAAATGATATTTGGAAAATATTATATAAAATTAAATTATAGTTATAAATTTAAATCAGTCAGATTTTTTAGGTGATCCATACTAGAGTTAGTAATGTTTTTTAATATTTTGTTTATTATCTGAAGATTGTTTTTTGGGCCTACCACTTTACTTTTGTCCTTCACCTGAAAATGTTCAAGGATGTACTATACATCATGCCAATAACTGCTCTTTGGGAATCACCTTGTTGCTGCAAAAATACTATTTATTGCTTGTCAAACTGTCTGGCATCCTGAGTAGAGTGGATTAAATTAAAGAAATGGGATCAAATCATGGTTCCTCACTGGTTCGTGTCAAGTTAGTCAGCTTTGTAAAAAAGCTCAAATGATTCATATGTAGATTCGATTACTGTGTGGCTTAACAAACAAAAACATATAGAAACTGGTCAGGTACTGGGACAAAAATGAAAAATGGACTGATAATGTGAGCCAAAAGCCTTTGAAAGTCTGGCTCTTTGGAAGCAAATTTTCAAGACCAGCGGGGCAGGTCAGGACTTTTGATAGTACAGTATTTATACAGTATGTGTGTATACATTTTAGCACATTTTATCTCTTTATTATAAAACAAGAGACGTTCCTTGTGAATGTTTAGAGATAGGTTGCATGTGTGCGTGTCTGATTTGTTGATGGCATGTAGGGGCTAAAACTCTGACCTCATGTAACAAAAAATTTGGCCGGGCTCATCTACAGTACAACAGTAAATGGATAACAACAGCAGGGAAAACCCCACACCACCAGCCAGAGCCGTTGGGGGAGAGGGTGATGCTACGCAGAGACAGATAGGGGACATTAGGAGGAAGAATGGTGTAGATTTTCCTGCACTCTCATCTTTCCTCAGTGCAGTTTAATAATTTGCTCACAGAGTGACAGGGTTAAACTCCTATCTGAGCTATCTGCCTTGAGTGGCTGAGATCTATTGCGCCCAGAAAAACACTGCATCACTCATTTATTTTAAAAAATCTAGTGTCATCAGCTCCTGAGCAGTTTGTAGGCAAACCGGGTGTGTTCTTGCAAAAGGGGAAGGCAAGATGCAAGTTGGAAACGTGCGAGTTCCATTTTAAGATGATTAGCAGACAAAGCTAAATTCAGTCCTGCTTGGAATTCCCTTGGTGACTATTTTTTAGTCTGAAAGACGATATTGAATAAGATGCTTTCGCTGTAACGACTCATTTTGATAAGTAGCTAACGTCTGAAATGACAGTTCTAATGTTTCCAACTATTCTTCCCTGACTGTGTTATTTTAAAATCGGTTTTGCATGAAGAAGTAGGTCTGAAAGAAGAACTTGTGCTGGTGCTGCTCCACAGCAACTGGAGATTTGAAAATCGTTTGGCAGTGGCTGGGAAGTCAACTCAAGCGATAAACTAACAGCTGTATTCATTAATATGACTAATTAAAATGCAACATCCCTTATGGTTCTGTTATAAGATGTGATTGAATATGACAGTGATCAAGCTGTCAAAAAGTTTGGGCTTTGAGTTGGATTTAGTCTCTCTCTCCCTCTTTCTTTCTCACACAGACACGCACAGATCTGTTATCTTTGTACGATTTCATACGATTAAAACATCTACATCCAACAACACTCAGTCCACAGCTTAACCTTAGTGACCAAGAGCACATCTTTTGACTCCATAAATAAACCGGTCCCATGTTGGACAAATCTCAATCTTTTGGACATCCAGATCCATAAGACTTGTCCACGTACACACATACAATAGTCTGGCTATCTTTTTAAGCTGTCTTCGACTCATAAAATGTATATATGTACGTAGAACCGCATCTAGTTCCAACCTTAAACCTCAGTAACAAAAAGCTGTAACTTTTCTAGAAAATTCTTTCCCTTATGATGACCAGCCCTTACAAAGCCACTTCACTATACTTTTGAGGACTTTCCACAGACATAACACATAAGACACATACTGTAGTTAAATAAGTGAATGCCTTTGATAGGTCTGTACCCCGTTTCTACAGGTGCCGTGTCTGAAATTTGTCCCCAAATAATCTAGGTCTGAAACACACATACAAACAGGAGCTTGGTCTGCACTACATCTGAATGTATACGCCGCTACACACACACCGGAGACCAGTGCACTTCCAACATACATCCTGTCTCCAATCAGCCTCCTAGGTGTCATGTTTCTTTTTTCCAGTTTCCAGAAACCCTGCCAATCAGTAAAACCGAAATCTGTGTGTGTGTGTGGGTGTGTGTGTGTGTGGGTGTGTGTGAGTTTCAGAGACATGGAGTGAGACATTGCACACATGGCCTGCTGACCTGGCACTACCATTTATTACACAAGTGAAGTTAAATTGACCGTCATAAAGACTGTGTGAACACGCAGGCAGCTACTGACACTGCCCAGAGCTGACCAAGTCTACACGTGTGTGTGTTATTCATGCATAACTCACACACACACCCACACACACTCTCTCCTGACGGATCACTTGGTCAGCTGTTGCTGAGGCTGTGGCATAGCTGTTCTCCACGGGTTTTATTGCTGTTTTCCGATGCACATTAACAGCCGAACCAAAGATTTGATTACCATCTCCGAGTTTAAGATGATATACTAGCGTGCTTAGTAATGTTTAATGATGGCAACATTCTACATGCAGCACACACACATACACACACACACACACACCCACCAGATGTCTTTTCCAGCCTCTCGTCGCCAGCGGGACTTTCTGTACAAACAGCAGGGGTCACTCGGCGACCCTCCGAAAGGTCAGAGGTCAGGTTCCCAGCCGAGGGTGGCTATGGAGACAGCATCTGGAGAGTGGCAGCTAGGGTGGAATTCTCTTGCCCTTTCAATCTGTCTCTCACCCCTTCAAACCCCTTTTGCGCGCGCGCGCACACACACACATACACATACAGGTAGCCGTTGTATGTTCCCTTTAGCGGTTCAAGAAGATTTAACTTGCTTTACTTTGAACTTTAGTGTCTTTATATTAAAAGAGACATAGTGTTGCTGTGTTGTGGTTTTCATCTTAAAAGTTTCAGACTCAGTACTGGGCCAACATTTTCTTTAAAATGAGATGTGTAATTTGATTTATTGCAACATAACTTGCAAAACATGCATGTAAATATTATTCCTTAAGATGAAAACGTCTGGTTCTTCAGAAGCAAAATATACCAAAAAATTCCTGAACAGTAAAACGTCTTGAGGATTTTTGGCGCAAGGCCTTTGCAACAGTACTGTATTTTATTTTTTCATGTAACTGGCACAATATGGAGACTTCCAACGATGGGTGAGTTTAAGAGCCTGTTTACACGTATGTAGATATTTTTTATAAACGCATATTTTTTTAATACACTGGGGCCTTTCGTTTAACTTACTACTTCTATTGATAACCCTGGCTATGTTTTTATGCAACGTCAAGCTAACTTCACAACTGCCTCTCAGAAGAAATTTAACAGACAGTGATTTAGTTGAATTTCATGAGGAAATCTTCTCCACTTTTCTGACTTTTAGGCAAGTTGGAAAGTGGAATTCTTATACATGTGCCCACATTCCTACATGAACAAGTCATAAACAAGATAACTTCATTTTTGCCCTTTCCAGTGTTTGTCCAGGTGACATTTCTTTAGCAGTAGGTTGCAAACTGAGTCTAAACCCCCCTACATGTCCTTTACTGCTCCAGCACAGTGGGTTTTTCCTCTCTCCAGGCTAGAACTGTGAAACAGAGCCGCCTTATGCCTTTTGCTGAGGAGCATCTACATCCAGGCGCCTGGAGCGCGACATTATGACGGGGGTCACAGTTCAGGACTGCAGAGTTTTTGTGATAAAAAAGTTGCAGCGTCTCACTGGGTGGCCTTTCTCTGAGCAACGGCTATGAAAGAGCACTACTGTCCCGACTCTAACAAACCAGATTAGAGCTCCATCCAGTTGATTTGTGTTAGCGCCTAATGCATTGACATGCCGTATTTATATGATTAAATGCGTGCGTTCAAACACACATCATAGCTTGTGAAGAGAATAGAGGAGGCATATGCCACCAGCTGGAACTAAATGTGAATTTTTTTGGCGAGCACATGTTTAGCAAAGATGTGCCCAATTCCCGGGCTGCAGTGTCGCCACTGGAGTTCAGAATGTTATGTGGTATTTAAAAGTCTTGCTGACAAATTAGTACTATGATAAAAAATTTAATAAACTGGAAATCAAACAATCATTAGTCACTAGTATTCATTCAGATATTAAAATCACCCATAAATTTGTGTAAAAGCCACACATGTTTAAACTGCGCTCAACAAACAAAGATGTGCTGTGTTCTAGTGCCCACTTGTTAATACAACTGTGATTTTTGTTAACGCTAGTGGAATTTGGAAGCACATTCTGCAAATATTTTGGCATTTAATATTGGAAGCTGGTTTCAGTAATCCATGCAGATATTCACCTGAATTTTTCGATGTTGTTCTTTTCATTTAAGAGGTATATACAGCCGTTGTTAAAAAATTATATAGTATCTGACATTTTGGCATTATTATTATTATTATTATTATTATTATTATTATTATGGCAAAGGTTTGTAGTAAAGACCACTTTAAAAAACACATGACCATTTTGTGTTTGGGTGTTGGTGTGTGTGTGTGTGTCTGGGGTGTATCAGGTGTCAGGTACGGTCAGGGTCTCAGACAGCAGTATCAGGGGTCGTTTGATGTTACTGTTGTAAATTCAGGAGGGTTGACAGTGATGTCCATGACAGGCCTTATAGTGTGTGTGTGTGTGTGTGTGTGTCTGCAACCAAGCTGTAATTGCTGTAACCTAAGTGTTAGACAAACAGATCTTTTGCCCTGGTGCTATCAGATAGCAAGATCCCCCCCTCTCACTCACACACACACACACACACATTTTATAGTCTTTTGTTTCCAATCTGTCTGACAGCCGTGTTTTTTGGCTCAGCGATGTCAAAATGGCTTGATGTTAGAGTGATACCCCTCTACACATACACCTAAAACCCACACACCCACCCACCCACACACACACACACACACACACACACACACACACACACACACACACACACAGAGGGACAGAGCTATCTGTGCTGCCTTCCCTCCATGTCACACAAGCCTCCATATATCCAGCTCCAAAAACCTCAGCCATTCTCACATTCCAACATGTAATTTCCATTGACGTCTTCAGCACGTCTCTCAGCTCTCCATCTCCGCTGTCAATCACACGGCTGACTTATGGCCTGTGTGAGACGCCGTTACACAAGTCTGCTGAATTCTGGCTTTGTGAACTCTCTCTCTCTCTTATTCTCTTTGAGCCACTCTCTTTCTCCTGGCTCCTCTCTAGGGCTTGACCCTGTCCCATAAAACATTGGTTACACTCCCCAGAATCTAATAGAGAAGACAATGCATAGTCAAACACACACACACACACAAGCATGCATGCACACAACATACACACACTCCCAGCACACATCCACACACGTAAGCACGCTCACATACCCACACACCCAAATGCATACACATAAAGGCACATGCATGCATGTGCACAACACACACAGCAATGCACACAACATATACAAACACAGCACCAATGGAACACACACACAGAGACACAATGCACACAAACTCACACCCACACACTCGTAAATACAGACACACACACACACGCACTCAAATGCATACACATAAAAAACATGCATGCATGTGCACAAACACACATCTACATATACTGTATGCACACATGCACACAAATATATACACATAAATACATAAGCACACATTAATATACACAATTGCGTACACACACACACATATGAACGCAAACACACACACACACTTACTCGCATGCATTCCCACACGCATACAAACAATCACACATGCATATAAGCACACAAGACTACATATATACACACACATGCTTACAAACACACACACACACAAATATACACACACTGACACATATACACATATGTGGACACACATGCACAAAAATTCACATAAACGCACACAAATTCAAACACTACCACAAGCTAACACACAAATGCACACACATTATGCTCACATATACACACACACACACACACACACACACAGGCATAAAGACCTGGCAACTTAATGCATACATTTACGGCTTGTTTCTTGCTTATGGATTAAGGCTAGTCTTGGGCTAAGTTGTAATACCACTGGAGATGTACCATTCAAACTTAAAGTTAGTCTAGGACTAGGCTTAACCCATGACTAGGAAATTAGCCAATAGTGAGGTATATAAACATGCAATGCTGAAGCCATTTCCCTACGACACGTTACACTCTCACAAACCGAAATAAGGCCTGAATGTGGACAAAATCTCAAGCGGTTTGTGAGTGGACGGCAACATCGGCCTGCATGTTGTCGATACAGGAGGAGTTGAGCGATGCCACGCTGCTTGTCGAAGCACGGAGACACAGCTGGGCACCTACTTCATCAGCACCACCGTCGCAACGTTACCATAGCTACCTTCGCCATGCCGCTTTGACTGGCAGCCAATGGGAAAGGCCGATTTGATTGGATGCTCTGACTGGATGCAATAAAGCTACGAGAGTCTTTTAAATCCCAATAAATGACGGCGTTTTCTAGCCGAGCATCGGATTTGTGTTGCCTCGCACCGTAACACAGCCAGTACGGAATTAGAGGATTCAGACGCAGTGTGTGTGTTTGTGTGTGTGTTCATGCTCGTGCATGTGTGCAATTTGAATTGAGAAGGCAAAGATGGTCCCAGCAGTCTACGGCGCTCGCCAGGAAAATAGATATCATTATGGAACTGTTTGATATGCATACTGACATGCTCAGACTCCCCATCCTCTCTCTCTCTCTCTCACACACACACACAAGCACACACACATGCACACGCACACAGAAGCACCTGACACTCCATCATGATGTCGTCCCTGCGCCTCCCGGGGGGCTGCAGGCGCGAGCCGGCGTCAGAAACACATTACAGAGGAGAGATTGAGGAGCCAGAGGCCATTATCTCTCCTCTACAGCACAGCACAACTCTCCTCCTGCAGAGAGAGAGGGAGAGAGAGAGAGAGAGAAAGAGAGGGAGAGACGCACATAAGTGAAAAAGGAAAACCAGTTTATACGCGTGCGTGTCCATGTGTATGTGTGTGTGAGAGAATGTAAGTGAGTGTGAGTGTGTTTCTCACCAAGACTGTTTTTGGGGGACTCTGCACCTGCGGATTGTAGACCTACTTTTGGAGATGAAAAAATTTAAGTGAATTTAAGGGAGTGATTATTTGTCATTGTGAACACAGCACACAGCACACCATAATGAAAGGTCACCTCTGCATTTGATTCATCCATGAAGGAGCAGTGGTACCTTTACCAGTTCGGTACTTGAACCGACAACCTTCCGGTTAATAGACTGTTTATACTGCTGTTATAATATTCACACATATTATTGAATACCTTGTGTAACTTAAATTGCACATTTTTAATGATCTAACTCCAGTTTAAACTTTATATTTTATTATTTATTTATATGCTGTATGTATATTCTGTGTCTTCTTTGTAGTCTGTAGAAACTGAAGCCATGCCGTCCCGTCTCTATGTATACATGTATATAGATGATATGACAATGTTAACTTTTTAAAGATCATATCGGTGGTGGAAAAGGTGAGTTTAGAGTTTATTGATTTCTGATGGATCTAAAAGACCTTTCTTTTTCTCATTCTTGTAATTCCTGTGTGTCTTCTTATGGTTAGTCATGCCTAAAGCTATTAAATCACGTTTTATAACATGTTTCTTTTAAAAATAATGCAACAAATGTATAAAATAAAATAGATTATTTCAATATTTATAAAGTAAAACAGTAAAAAGTAAAAGCATGATACATATTTAATGTTTCCCCCTCTACACCATTTTTGAAAGAAATTGATATTTCGTCCCAGCATTCATGCATGTTTCCATAATTACATTAAGCTTTTGTATATTGATAAGTGTAATGACACTTCATTGATGTGTTTTAGACTCATTAGGCTCTTTAAGTATGCATGTGTATGGATTTGGTCATGTGATTCTTTTTTATTCTAAGTTGATGTCATTGATTATTGGAAATCATTGCCTAGAGTCAATGATTTTTACTTTGGTACACATTCTGTAACAGCATTCATTAACAATATTTTTATTATATTTCATTTTAGTGCAGTTTAAATAAAATAAATAGGCAACGGAAATTACTGTCTGAGTGTTAACATTATGGTATAAAGCTAGATATCTAAGTTGATGCTTTGCTGACATGTTTACTAACATGAGCATGAAAGGGTTAGAAGGGATTTTTGTGTCTTAAATTTCCTAAAATATCACGTAAACACTGTTTTAACTTGTATGTAAAGAGGAGGATATATTGATAAATTATAAATACACTTAATTACAGTTTCTTAAATATTACATTGCAATATTTAGTACAAGGAAAAAGGTAAACAGTATATATAAGTTTGCAAATTGTCTACATTTTTTATTTTTTAAAACTCGTGATATCACAATCCTTGCAACATTCCAGAACACATTTAAAGTTTTGTTCAACCAATTTTGAAGTTTTCTTGCCTATTCCCCATAGCTGTGTAATGTAATGTGTGTATGTGTAATGATCCGTGTGTGAGTGTGTGTTTGTAGCCACTGCAGTGGACAGTTCAACACCAGGCAAAGGGTCAGAGAACAGATCTGGCAGGCAAGACAGATGTCCTCTGTGATTTCATTTCGTCTGGAGATGAACTGCACAACACTGTTCAGAGAAAGAAAATAGGAAGGGAGAGAAAGAGAGAAAGAAAGCAGCAGACGGCGAAGGAAGGCCCCTTTTTATGTCATATAAACGCCTCATTCGCGGCTCTGACATATACAATGACAAATTAGGATTAACTGAGGCCTCCCATGTTTCCAGCAGAGAGTGATCATTAGACAGAGCTGGAAGTTGTCCTGCCCTCTGCTTTAAGGCCACTGTAATGAATCGTTCTGGATGGCCTGATTAAGGTTTGTTTGGAAACGCGTGGCGTGGTGATGAGAGAACGAACGATGGAGTATTTTGACAATGGCGTCAGGAACTTTTCTGCCTTCAGTGACTGCAGAACATTTGTCACAGACTTTGACTTTGTTTGAACCATTTTCTGGGTTAAATCTGGTCTGTGATGAGAGAATGACAAAATAAAATCCCACAAAACTCTGACTGAACTCAAATTTCTGGAGGTTTCAATGAGTTCATTGCTGGCTAGCAAGCGTAGTTCTCAACACCAACACTGGAAAAGTTCACACTTTCATAACGGCAAAAAATTGGATTTTGAAATGTGAATATCAGTATCATTATCGATGTACTGCCCTTACTGTCTAAGGAAATATCGAAATATTTCAAAACAAAATAAGTTTTAAAGATCTTCAGCTGGTTTCAGAGTTTAATATTCACTCTGTCAACTCAACTCCGTTTCACTGACACGACATAATAAAATTGTAAACCCAAAAACGACAACTGTCATAACTGCTCATAAACAGGCAGCCATGTTCGTCACGCTCAACTTCACCCCGCACAGCTACAAAGATCTCAGAGTTTTGACTGGCCACTTGATAAAAGTCATTCATCACGACTGGACATAAACCAACAGCAACGCTTTTGACAGCTGCCATGTTCTCTTGCTGTATTAGGATCACGAAGTGACAGAGTCTTTTGGCGAAAGTGTTACTGACAAACGTTTAATCAAACCAAATGCAACATCAACAGCCAGAAGGGCCTTCGGTAATGAGGAATAATGAAACTGGCCTTCTGGAGTGTTTGGAAACGCATTTCGCTCAACGTTTTAACCCTGCCACGTCATGAGTGTTGGTGCGTAGAGCCCTGGGAATAATCACAGCTTTGGATTTGTGAGTTAAGATGTCAAAGTTGGCCAAATGATAAAGTTACTTTATGTGGCTGTAAACTGGGCTATAGTTCGCTGAGGTATATTATTAAATCAGTCACATTTGTTGTACCACCAAACTGGCACACTGGATTTTGCAACACATAAATACTGTAGACATAGAGTACTGTGCAAATGTCTTGAGACATCACTCAATTCATCCAGCCAGATTTACTTGTGGTTTTTGTTTAACAATGTCTTGAGGTATAATATTTACATATATATTTGCACTGACATTGCTGTCTCATTTTCCTAACAAAATATAATTAAATCAGAGTTGGCTCAAGACTTTTGTACACTATTCTGTATATTCTGTTTTATTATAACATATATTTTATTGCACGGTGTATTACAGTTATAATATTTAATTTGGGATATATTTTCAATATTTGTAATAACTTTGTACATTTACATTTTACTATGTTTTGTACTTATACAAATAAAGAATCTTAAATTTTGCTGATATGACCAAATAAAAGCAAGAAAGGTGCAAACTGTGGCTAAATATAAACTTTAAAAATGTAATACAAAAGATAAAAAATGTTTAAGATTTCTTAGAGGAAAAGGGGCGAGCTCTGAAATGGGAACACGTTATGCACAGTGTTGCATCCTCCAGCTGTTTCATTGCATCAGGTGCACTAACATGGCAATAATGGGCAACTAAATTTGGGTCATTCTTTTAAAATCTGACCTCATCTTTTTTACTCTTTTTATTATTATATCTTTTACTTTTCCCAGCTCTTTGTTTTTCATGAGCAACAGAGGCTGAAATCTGTAACTTTTCACATGCTTACGTAGCTGTTAGACCTCTGCCTTTATTTTCCTTTTGTGATCCAATATCACAAGACCTAGAAGGACAAAGTGCAGAACAAGAACAAGAGGAACAAAGTGAATGACATAAACAGGGAATCTCAGAATAGAAACAGAGGGAACTGAGATTAAAAAAAGAGGTAAACAAAGAGGGGTGCAGCTGTACTGCCCTAAACATTCAGAAGGTTCTGAAGAGCGAGAGTGTTTGGGGCTGTAAAAAAGCAGCATTTGCCCTCAGGGGTATGTGGTAGGGCAGGGGGGGAAGGTGGGGGTCTCGACCCTCATCAATCTCACTCAAACCCACAGCAATGAGGCCCAGCCCTTAGGCACAGACAAACCCCCATAGCACCTCCATGCACACGGGCCGAGGAAAAGACCCCGCTATTGTACACAGCGGGTGGATAACACACATATATAGAGAGAAAAGAGTGAAATAGTACTTTGTGTGTCTCTATGTGCCTCCTAAAATATGGGAAAACCTGAGATTTGTCAGATTTTTATGGCTTTGTGAGGACATTCCAGTATGTCAGGACCTCATGAGGTCCTCACAAGGGAAAGTGCTTTGTAAAATATTTAACTATTTGCTTTTAGTTATCATTAAGGGTTAGTGTTAGGTGTAGTTAGGTGAGACTTTATTATAATCAATGCCATTGTCGATTCTGCTTATCAATCCAATTCCTGAGTATTTTTTTGACTGCAGAAAAAGCAGTTCTACACAGTGTTCTGTACCAAAAGCAACCATTTTATTTTTCCCAAAATGATGTCTGCACAAGACTGTACACCCCATTTTTGAGTCATTTCTGGGAGAAAACACCATTTTTTAATTGAGGGCGTTCCATATGAGAGCCGCAGCACAATAGCCTGTGGACGTGCATAGAGAATAAATAAATATCAAGTAAATGGCTGTGCTGTGAGTAGAACGCTGGTTGTTTGGTTATTTATCAGCTAAAATGTGAGTTTATATCATTTATGCATCATGATTCCTCGTGGTCGAAGGTCAAGTCGCAGAGTGTGACGTAATGTAACGTCGCAATGGGAAATGAAATAGTCTTAAGAAGAATCGATAACTTTGGAGGTGTATAAATCCGATGGAACTGATCAATTGGAACCGGTTCTGACGCCGTTTTAAAGCAGTTTTCGATTCCCACCCCCTAGGTGTAGTGTTGTCCTGATCTAGTTGTTAAGGGAGTCAACAGAAGTCCATTACAAGCATTAGCAGATCATGTGACAAATTTCAGGCTCTACAGCTGCAGATTGGGGACGACCCTACCTTTGGGGAAGAAAAACATAATCTCCATTTGATTTATTTGTATTAAAACGAACATAAGAAAAGCAGAATGGTTTTATTTTTTTTAATACTGAGGTTAGGATCGAGGTTAAAGTTAGACACAGCTATCATAGAGTTAGTTCCAATTATCATTATGCCTATGGAATGTCCCCTAAAGCATAGTGAAGTAAATGTGTGTGTACCATGTTTTTATGCATTATGGGGACCTTTTTGGGCCTTTTTGTCTCCTAAAATCACTTGTATTCTTGTTTGGCTTTGTGTGGACATTTGAGAGGTCCCCATGAGAAAAATGGACAATGTGCATGTTTTATCTGAGAAACTAAAAGAGGTAAAAGATGTGCATTAGGTTACTGAGGTTAAGGTTAGGGTTCGGATTAAAAGGAGCTCAAGAAAGTTAGGAAATATTCAAATAATATTTCTTAAGTTGCTAAGTTGTCAGGCAGAGTGGAACTTGAAAGCGAGTACATGAATCCTGATTAATGTCATTTTAAATACATCTGATAAAACCCATATTAGTGCCTCAAGGTTTGCTGCCCCAAGGTTTAGACTATCTGTCTTTAATAAGACATGGCAGATGCCAAATCTGTTTAACGAGTTTAAAAATGAAACGATAAATGTGTCATAATGGGCTGCATATGAGAGAGGTGGTATGTAGGAATGTGTGCAAAGTTAATGAGGAGACCATTTGGTATTTTCTATAACAAGACTAGTATTTTTTGGATCTGCTGATCTAATATCAGTGATAAAATATTACATAAGTTTGAGCTGTTGGTGGTGTGCTCCAAACACAAATGTAAGAGCTGTCTGTACAGTCAGGTCTACTGATTGCATTTCACAAAATATTTACAAAAGAGAGGGAGAGGGAGAGAGCGAGAGAGAGAGAGAGAGAGAGAGAGAGGAAGAAGAAAAGAGAAGAGGAAGAGAAGGGAAAAGATGGCAGAGGACAAGGACCAAAATGCAAAAATCAATTTGCCAACTAAAACAGATGACCCTAAACCCTGTATGGGGCCGGTAATGGCGGGGGGCCCTCCCATGGTAAATTCAATTTGCCCGGCCCCACCAACTCAATTTGCGCTTCCATTTGGGGGCAGGAGAGAGAAACGGCGCCACAGGATCAAACATCCCCACGGCCCCCGTGGCTGCTCTACATATGTTCCTCTTCCCAAACCTAATCAGAGTGCTTTCATCTGGAGGAAGGTTTTCTCTCTCCCTCTTGCTCTCTGTCTCTGTCCCTCTCTCTCTCTGTCTTTCCCTTTTTACCTATCAACCTCAACTATGTCTCACTTTCTCTCTTCTATATATATATAGAAGCTTCAGAAGTCTTTTTCTGATCTAGACTGCAAATACATTCATTTCTTATTCATAAATAATTAATTATGAATGACATTTTTATTAGTTTTTTTGTATTTGTGAGTAAGACCTCCTGTTGCCACCCAGAATAATAAATGCGAACATGTTATGAAAACAGTGTAATTTACTATTTACATATTCAATATTTAGCGTTTTAATAAATTATTCTGTTAATATATGATGGCACAGTTAAGGTCAATTGGAATAATTATTTTACTTTTAATGTATTTGGATAATACAATAATGAATGTATATATTTAATAAATTAAGTTAAGATACACATTTACAATACAGGAGCAAAAGAAAAACAGTTATGTGGAGGCAATTGTTCAGTTATGCAGTAAAAGATTAAGAATGAGTTGGATTTAAGAGCTGTCAATTAATGTCAATTAACAAATAAGAGTACATGGTTATAAATTCACATTGGACAACATTCAGAAGTGTGATAATTTTGTTGGAAACAGATATTAAATGAAGTGATGAAATGTGCCATATTGGCTTTGTTGTAACACCACACATGTCACATGTTAATAAATATCTGCTTGGGGGGGGAACTAGTAAAATATGTTTGTATGAATGCTGTTGTTACATTGACAGACTGTTATATCCATATCCATATATATATAATGGAGTCAAGTCAGACAGACTTCATCTAAATCTCCGCCTCTCTCACAAACTCGGCCTCGGTTTTCTCGCCTGCGAATGGCGGATCTCTCTTGCTGTGATTGGATAAAGGGCAGTTTTTCTCCATGCTCATTGGACACCTCTCTCTCTCTCTCTCTCTCTCTCTCTCTCTCCTCCCATGATGCCTGAGCTCGGTGAGCAGGAGCCAAAAGTCTGTCCAATCATTGTCTGAGCTATCAATCAAAGCTGACAGGCCCAAGTGACATGAATAGAACCCTCAGCGGCAGCCATTAACCGAGCGCACCCCCCCTTTACCTCCTTCTCTCTCTCTCTCCTTCTCTCTCTCCCTCCCTCTCTCTCTCTCCCTCTCTCAGCCCCCCACGCTTTGTTTTCCTTTCAACGGACAAAAACAGACTGACAAGATGGAGGGCTGGACATTAATCAAACCGCCCCATGGAACCACCTCTTCCTCCAAGATAATAAATAAATTCCACTCCTCTCATTGGACAGATGCTCATGGTGGTTGCACCTCTCTCTCTCTCTCTTTCTCTCTCACTCTCTCTTTCTCTTTCTCTCTCTAATTTTAAGGGTCCTCATCTGCTCTCGGGCAGGGTAATTCCCTACAGATCAGGGGAGGGCAGGTGTTCCGCTTGCCAGCCGAGACCAGGCTCCCCCTTTTTCCTCTCCAGGGGATGGTGTTGCCCTGACAACTGGCCAACCTGTGCCCCCACCTCGCTCACACTCTTCTGCCCTCTCTCCATCCCTCCTGCTTTCCTTTTCACTGTTGAACAGGGTTTATGGTGTTCGGTGATAGCCAACAGTCACCCCTCTCTCTCCAGACGTCTGTCTTATTCTTTCTTCTTCAAACACAGATGCTGTCTGTCCCTCTCTTTCTCTCTCTCGCATGAACCGTCTCTGTCATATTGCCCTGCCGTTATCTTGCCTGCAAACGTCTCTTTTGGAGATATTCCCAAATCACAATACGTACAAAAAATAATTAATAGATTTGCTAGACGTTGTGGCGCACTTGCCTTCCATTGGTCTTTCCCTTCTTTGTCGGGAACAGAGTGAATAGTTTAAGGTGAAAATGACAGTTTGATGCTTTAGATATATTTTTATCTAAAGAACAAATAACACGTTTTTGCAATATATTGTTCTGTGGGTCTACAATATACTTTTGCTCCCAAATCTATCTACGGCAAAAATATGCAGGTAGAGAAGTCTAGATGCAAAGTAGGAATCGGTATCCTTGCACTTTTTTATTTGTGCTTCAGAAAAAAACATTCTAATGTCGACCTTGGCATGCCTGGCACGAAACCTTGAGTCAGTGAGGGCGTTGAGCAGTTTTAAAACTACTGTTTGCATAAAGCGATGTCATTTTCCCCTTAAAATATTCATGCTGCTCCCGACAAGAGAAGAAAGACAAATGGAAAGTTAACGTGGCACGCAGAGGAAGGCGAGTGCGCCACAACGGGTACCGCGGCACCCTGCCTTGCAGGGCATTCTGGGATATGTCCCTTGCCAGAAGTGCTGCGCGGATGACATATTACAGCTCGGCAGGAGTTGCACGGCTCTCCGGGAGGAGGTGTAACGCCGGCGTTCTGCAAACGTTTAATTTTTGTTTTCCTTCCCCTTGCTCTTGACCAAGTTCACATGGAGCCCTGCTGTGCGCCCACGTGTGTTTGCGTTGGCCCCATTAGAGGTGCGTGAGGAGTCTGAGAGGAAGTCTACAGAGCTTCCACCACCTACTACTTCAGGAACTTTCAGGCTGTTTTAACACTGTCTAAGCACTTCTGGGGACATATTTTAAAATACAAAAATCTTGTAAGGCTTTATTTTGATAGTGGAGTGCGTATTATTGAATATGTCAGTTAAGGCAGAGCTGAACATTTAGCAAACTAGCTGTAATACGTCAAGATACTTTTTAATTGCAGTCCTAAAACTGGTACTGATTGTCATAAACCTATGCAATGGCTTATTCCTGGTCACTTTTACACCAAAGCCTTTCAGTACATGTCATAATTGAATAACTAAGTTGGTTGACTAATAAAGAATCTTGAAAAAACACACACAACAGCTACTATAGTAGTCCACACTTCACACATCAATATACTGTTAAAATTACTCATTAGAAAGACTAGTGAACTGAAAATCATCTAAAAATCTATGGTTACTAGGAGTGGGAATTTATATGTTTTTATTAATATTAATGCAATTGTCAATTCTGCTTATCAATCCAATTCCTTATCAATTCTTTTATCAATTCCTGAGTAGTTTTCTTAGTACAAAAAAGTAGTTCTACACAGTCTTCTGCACCAAAAGCAACCATTTTATTTTTTCCAAAATGATGTCTGCACAAGACTGTACAACTCATTTTTGAGTCATTTCTGGGAGAGAACTACATTTTTGCTCTGAGGGCATCCCATATGAGAGCCGCGTCACAATAGCGCTGTGGATGTGCGTCGGGATTAAATAAATATCAAGTAAATGGCTGTAGTGTGTGTAGAACGCTGGTTGTTTGGTTATTAATAAGCTAAAACATAAGTTTTGTCTGTAATAAATGGGAAGATTTAACTGAACTGGAACGTTTTAGTGAATTTTGTACTTCCCTGTGAGAGTCTAGCATGCTACCAACTGCAGCGCGTGTTTACATCGCGAAAAATATAATTTATACGTCATGATTCCTCATGGTTGAAAGGCAAGTCGCAGAGTGTGACGTAATGTACCGCGACGCAAAACCTGAAAAAGTTGTGCCGAGTCAGAACCAGTTTTCGATTTGCACCCCTAATGGTTACAGTTCTAAAAACGCACCGACCCCCAAATTACAAAAAACAACTAAGGTGTCGGAAAGCTCTCTGCGTAATATAACCCAGAACAAACGAGACAGACGAACAGCACAATGTATCAGAATCAATTCTCCGCACACCGCACAGTAGATAAGAAAACACCACAATAAGGATGTCCGCAATTGTAGCTACAAAACCAGGCCATTGATTTCCTGTTAGCAGATCTGCTGTCTGAAAATGGAGGAGGGGAGCCACCAAGATGGCTGAATCAGTGGTGATATGGCTCCGTTTCCAAACCGCTGTATATTGCAGACTCTGATCTGTTGTATCATTGACACCTAAATGGATTAGCTTCATGTATCACTGATAATGGCCGGGCTCGTTGCTCGTATGTCAGGGAGCCAGTGTGTGTATGTGATAAGGCCTATTGATTATGTACCATATGCAGTTCCCACGCCATCCTTTGTCCCCAGTCTTCCTTCTTTCTGTTTTTTTGGTGGGGAGGGGGAGGGGAAAAGCGACACAGCTGGCTTCTGGAAGGATGAGTTACCTCCATGAACCTACATGCAGCAGTGATGAACCTAAAAGCTTTCCGGGCATTTGGAAGTTGGATGCACATCGAGATTTTCAATGTAATACTCATTACAAATGCAGACTTACATTTTGCAATGAAATGTGAGTCTATAAATATGTTCCCCTTCTACAATGAGTATTCCCAAGATATTTATGATAAGTTCATGACATTTTATGTCTATAGAGAACATTATTTACCATGTCTACGCCAAAGCTACCTCTAGGTCACATTTCACATTTCTATATATTTAGTCATTAGTCTTTCTGTTAGCAAAGGTTAAGACAGTGCCATTCAAAAAGGTCTTGCAAATTAACTCAGTCATGCAGAAAATTAATCCACAGTAATGTAATGTGGGCACATACAAACTAAAATCTGCCACCGGTGTTTTGCCATTTTGGTTTTAGTTAATTCTGGTTTGTGCGTGTATAATTCCATTTAAAAACAGATCCTAAAATTATCCAAAAAAATGAAAATGAAATACACAGCCCCATCTTGTGACTTCACATTTAAAAGTGGACCATTATTTCCAATGCAACAATCATTCAGCATATATACAATTTAATTTTAAATTTCAAATGATTATATGTTGATGGTCTAATGACAATTTTTGAGGAACATCACTTTCTAATGATAACATAAATATAATGTACATTTACTGTATATGTATAATAAATAGCCAAAAAACAACATCCAGTAATACTTCTTGAAACGTCACCATTCATTCATTCATTATCTGAACCGCTTAATCCCAAGTGGGGTTGCGGGGGGACCGGAGCCTATCCCGGGAACTTTCGGGCGCAAGGCGGGGACCAACCCTGGGCAGGCGCCAACACACCGCAGGGCACACACACTCACACCTTACAGGGCCAATTTAGAGTCGCCAATTAACCTATAATGCATGCCTTTGGACTGTGGGAGGAAACCGGAGCACCCGGAGGAAACCCACGCAAACACGGAGAGAGCATGCAAACTCCACACAGAAAGGCCCTACGGCCGTCCCTGGGGTTCAAACCCAGGACCTTCTCGCTGTGAAGCGGCAGCGCTAACCACTGCGCCACCGTGCTGCCCGAAATGTCATCATATTACTGTCTAACCATCATAAAATCCTATCATAAATTATTTGTAGGGGAAACACAAATATGCCCAGTTTTACGTCAAAAATAAGCAGTGCTATGAAACCTGTAAGACAATGCATCTCACACACAAAAAAAACAGAATCAGCAGTTCCATCAACATTATCTGGGAACACAATAAAAAATGTACTTTTTGCTTCCTGTGGTCCATAGCTGCCATTGTTTTATTTGGCTGTCAGTCATATTAGGAGCTTCTTCCTCCTAGAGCCCAGCCAATGTCTGTACAGAGAGGTTTGGCTTCTTTCTTAGCCTTTTGGCTTCATTCTGAAGCTTCTGACGAATGTAGCCCTTAATCTCTGAGTCTGTCTTTCCTGGGAAGTAGTGCTGCACTGCTCCTGTTGAAAACATGGATGTGGCTTGGTGTCAGCTACCTCAAAAACATAAAAAGTACATTTGTAGTAGACCCTAACCAATAAATCATAAATGCTGATATTTTCAGGTTATATTTGCTTAATGCAGATAAACTGGTATTGATGATTAAGACTGGCCTAAGATTGCTATCCGAGTTGTCATGTCATAGTTTGTTCAGCAGAGGACACAATGCAATGCCATTGTGGTACTTTTATACATATGCTGGTAATTTATCAACACTTGAAAATATTTTATAGTACTTTAAATTACTATTTATTTCACAGCAATTATTTTTGGAAACAGCACTATGTCATATCTTTTAAACAACTCATAAATAACTACTGGCATTTTTTAAAATTTATATTACGTGCTTTGACCCTCTCAAAAGCACATGATATTAACAAAAATATGCATAGTTCTTTATTAATTATTTAATAGATAACATAATGCAGTTTCCAGAAATATCTTTATCACATACAAACTAAATGTATTCTTATCAAATTTTAATATCCTTGAATACGTAAATATCGAAAACATCTTAAAAGTCGTTTGGGCTCTATTTAGTAGTCATTATAAGGTCAACAAAATTGTAAAAACCACTGGGTTTGAGGGTTATTAAGAGATATTTAATGTACTCAGGATGGCTTGAATCTCGTGGGCGGGGAGAGGTGGCTTTGGCTGGCCTCTCTTGTTGTTGATGACACCTGATATGGAGTGTGAGCCCAGGCAGTCCCTGTCATATAGGCCACGGAGGAGCTCATTGGTCAGCTTCTGTGCTGTAGTTCCTGTGTTGCAGCGCTGCAGAAGTTCTGCTGGAATTAACTGCCAGAGAACAGTGGAGAAAATCATTTCTATTTCTTATTCAGGCAGGGGTCCAATTAATCAGATGTCCTCATTAATGAGTTTATTTGGATTCCAAACAACTTTATTTGGATTCAGATTTGTCATGTTACCAAAACTTAAGTAAAATAAGATTTCTAACCAAGTAAAACACCAAACTAGTATTCACCAAATTTTAAAAATACAAGCACTGTATTTGTTGAAAGAAAAAAGGTACATTTGGATAATATAATACAAAAAAAATGAGAGACAATTTCAAACAATTTATCACAAAGACTTCAACTAAGATTCATTATGTATAGATTACCTCTTGATAAGAGGATGTCTCGCTCCTTTCTATACTCCCATTTATTTCATGGCCACGCCCTTGATGGGAGGATCCCTGTTGCTCCACTCTTACAGCACTTTGTGCAAACTTTATTTCATGAGTCCTAGAAAAGCCGGAGGTTGCATTTACACTGCAAAAGTTCAGCCAGTCGTCACTCTTGGTGGCCAAATCTTCAAGCCTCTGTGCCAGTTTTCCACATGCTTTACAGGACAGGGCAATACGGATATGCAAATTTGTTAATGCAAATTCCATACAATGTTTTCTATGTATTAATTTATGTATTGCATTTGTATAGTGATACATATGTGTGTGGTACATAAGGGTCATACGTACAGAGCAACTTTGCATGATTTTGGGCCTGATGTGTAAAAAAGAAGGTGCACTCTGGATGGTACTGAAATGTGAAACTCTTCTTTGTATGGCCTAGAAGTTTTATTCCCTACAGACTGTGCTAGTTCACACGAACAACTGTGACCCATTGATGAACCTCTTGAACTACTTTACCTTCTAGTAATACATGCTTAAATCTCTATGCGAATAAGTGAATGAACATTTAAAAATGCAGAAAAAGACCTGTGAGAGTCTTGATTTGCTCCCTCAGGCCGTCCGCCTCCCTTTGTATGCTCAGCACCATGCCGATGAGTTCTGCCCTTGAGCAGGTTTGTAGATGTCCTATCACCTGGAATAATGGAGTGACAACAGGGTGTTTAATGTTGCAGAATGGTACATATGCTGCAGCATACACTGCATATGTGTGTGTGTACATGTGTGTACTTTGCGCCATACTGTTAAGGGGAAAATGTACATTTTTGCTTGAAAATGAGTAAAACATTACAGTCTGAACAACAGATATTAAGTTACCTCCATAGCAATGTCTCCATCTTCTATGGTCACTTGTGCCATGTCATCAGCTTTAAAAGTCTGTTAAAAGTAATAAAGTAGAATATGAAAAGAAGATATTTTAAGTAACCTGTCCTATCTGTATGCATAGTGAATAGCTTTAAAAAAGTTTTTTTTTTAATTATTTTATTTTTATTAGAGATCATGGTAGTGTGACTAATTAAAACCTTGATATGAACTGTAGAGGATGCGAAGCGATGTCTCAAGACTAAGTTACGATGTCACATCATTTGCACCATTTGCCATTTAACAAAAACGCTGATGTTTACACTCCCCGAACGCACTCACCTCAGCTGCTGCGCACTGCGTGTGTTCTCCGTCTGCTTGATACGCGAGGTTTAAGTGGCGTTTTGCGGCCGTTTTCCTCCTCATCTTCTCTCCATTATGTGTTTTCTCCGCTGGAACGCATCTCGTTTCTTTATGATGCTGATCACGGAGCTCGCGCCTGACACCTCACACGCGCACATGAGCGAGCTGTAGTCAATTAAACATGATCTCAGTGTCTCTAAAAGGCAGAATACATCACAGTAAAATAAAGGAAATTACTTAATAGATTAAGATGTAGTAATGAGAAGAAGGTCAAGAAATTACACTAAATTATATCTGTCTTACGCAATTCAACTTATATACGTTTTATATATGTATACATAATTATATGGAGAAATATTTCTTTTAAGTACGAATCTACGAATTACATATTTATATAATATGAATATAGTTATATTTAATAAGTAAATAATGCATAATTGCTATTGTGAATTCAGCACAGAAGTTCAAAATCTTGTGAAAAAAAGATTTCATTTTATAATAATATATGTCATTATATTGCAGAATGCAGTTTTGGTTTTCTCATGTAAACAATGAAGTTTAAATGTATGTATTAGATGATTTCATTATTAAATTGGTGTACATTTGCCAAATAACAAATTAATAATTTATTAATTAACACTATTGTTATTAAACGCAATCCGGCTTTGAAACCTACTTCCTACTTTTATTCCCAACACAATGGCTTTCCAGATCTCTCTCTCTCATTTTGGCCATGTGCTTGAGATAGTCCGAACAAAACTTGACCCCAGCTAGTCTCAGGTGACCAGAGGGTGAAGACTAAGTGTGTCCGGAAGCACCTGAGGTTCTGGAAGTGGAAGCTGAGCAGAGATTCTGCAGGAGAGCCAGAGGGGATTAGGGGGGCCTCCGGGACGGACTGAAAGGGAAGCAGGACTCTCATTATCACACCCACAATCAGAGAGGCTGGAGTCAAAGGCTAAGGAAAAGCTAAGGAAAGCTAATGGTGATCGCTCCAAGTCTAGCCTGAGCATGATCATTAATAATGCATCAACAAGCATAAGAATGGCTCTTGCAACCACCTCATTACCTTCAACAAATTAGTTCACCTTCCTCTTTGGAGTGATTGGAGATGCTTTGTTCTGGTGAGCCCAGATCAATATTTTTCTCTTTAATCATAGTGTCTTAAAATATAAATAAAATACCTACACACTACAGGGGGCAGACTTCAGATCTATAAAACAGAAACAGATAGACACTGCTTAAAAATGTAACAAACAAGAAAGAGTAGAGTATGAAATTATATTTTAGACATTCTTAAGTACCTGGCTAAACTTATAAAATGTTTGACAGTTAACCACTAGATTTGTGCAGCAGCACTGACAGCCTCTTTCTCTATCTATGTCCCTCCCTTCGTCTCCCTTCTCTTCTCTTCTCTTCTCTTCTCTTCTCTTCTCTTCTCTTCTCTTCTCTTCTCTTCTCTCCTTCTGCCTGCAGTGTTTAAGAATAAATAAGTAGAAGGAACCATAAAGAAAGAGGCCAGCTACTGACAATGAGTGAGTTTTGATTGACCAGACGGGGTTGTCGAGCACGAACTTTAACCCCACTCCCATCAGCCAGAGGGAGAGCATAAACCATTTAGGTGACAAAGAGGAGAGACAGTCGTCCTTCCAACTCTTCACCCCAACATTCACTCACACGCACAAACATTTCGGCATCAGCATCTCTAACAATAGTCAGTGGTTCTATAAGTATATATATTTTTTATTAAAATGTTCTCAGCAAATTTCACAAATGTATAGCATTTCTGTAAATAATGAGAATATAAATGGCTAGAACTTGTAAAGTTTGTGTCTGTCTTTGAAACTGGAAATACTGGGGTGCGAGCATATTTTTCAAAAAAGCCGACTTCACAAAACTGTGGGCTCACACACACACAGAGCTCCTGACAGGCAGCTCGAAGGCATACTCAGCAGTCTGTGACTCAGTGAGACTCCCTGCCATGCCAGTTCCTCCTTTCATCGCCAATGTTTTATCCTCTTACTGACTTCATGAATATGCAGGGCCTGCAAAGCACAATGCTTTTTCATGATCCCTGGCATGGAAAGAGTGAGGATTGACACTTGGGTTCCCAACAATGCAGTCCAGTCCGTGTCCAGGGCGCCGATCTGGACATGATGCGGCAGCGGGTAGATTAGTGAGCACAATGTGACAACAAGTGGCAGCATTTGGTTAAAAGTTAGTTTCTTTGAACTCTGTAGGGATTCATTAAACGCTGGTGATTTGACTAGCTTAAACACCCTTGAAGTGTAATCCGTCAAGCTACAAATAGGTGCGTCTTAGATTTGTAATGAAATTATGGGGTAATATTTTGAGATTTGAGCTTTTTCTTATACAACCTGTAAAAAATGATTCAGTCTGACACAATGAAAAGTATTACGTTGGAGATAAGCACACAAATTTCAATTTAAATTTATTTTTAAAAGACTTTTCTTACAATTTCAGAGGAAAAGCAAAATATTTCATGCTGTCTCAAAAATACCTAGGTCACTATGCAACATTCTTATTACAGATTATATAAGATATATACAGTTTCAGTATATCAGATAAACATGTCAATTTTGTTGAGTAAAAACCCCAATATCACACGTTAATAAAGACCTGTTGATGAAATCAACAATCTCTTCGAAACCTTGTTTTACAAACGTCAACTGACAGACATGTGGAAGTATCTAGAATGTTCCCATTTATTGCAGCCTGGAAGTGCTCACCCAGACAACTACCCTGCTCTGCATCAGCCATTTTGGCCTTTAAGGGATTACAGTGATGTCATTGGCAGGGTCTCACCCCTATTGGCAGTCATCCTGTGGCGGGTCACATTTAAGTCTGAGCACTCCGACATTTGCATGTGCGATAGTTTGGTTTCTGACTTTGATGATAATAGCTCTAATAATGATTTGACAGTGATGGATGGGTGCAGGCAATTTGGAGGCCTGCGAAGTGACCTCCGCTCCAATCACAGCACTTCCAGGTTAAATGTGACTCCAGGCAGCTTTAGAGAGGTTATTTTTTGCAAATCTGTGGAAGAGAGGATGTAAGACATATAGAAAGATAGAGGAAAAAAAGTGAGAGAAATGTGAAATGGAAGCACACTGAGGTGCAAAAACAACACAATATATACAGTGAGTCCACTGTACCTTTGTTCATAACTTTGGCAGATGTTTGGCAAATCACACTGACAACGACACAGGAAAGAAGTCGCCAACACCACTGGTTGATCTTGTTTTCAATGGCACTTTGCTTTAGACACCTTTTGGGTTTTGCAATTTAACACAGCATACAGTGCACCTCAACGGAATGTGACCTCTGCATTTGCCCCATCCATGAAGGAGCAGTGAGCAGCTTTTAGGCAGCGCCCAGGGAGCAGTGCTTGGGGACGGTACCTTGCTTATGAGTACCTCAGTGGCACATTTACTGGTCCGGGACTTTAATCAGTGACTGTCTGATCATGGGGCCAACTCCCTGGCCATCACACTACCAACTGCTCAACTTGCATGCTACTGTAGCAGCACCTATAATAAACCCTTAATGCAGGTATCATTCTGAATGCTATAGTGAAAGACTTATGGATAATGGCACTTGCTCCCTTTTTGACTCAGTGTACATACGTAAACACTGCATTTTCAAACCATTTTCAACCAAAACAGCAATTTCCAACAGAATTGGCATGATTAACCCATGCCCAATTGTCGCATTCAAAATGATGCCTCCATGCTTTGCCAAGGCCCAATAATTTCACATCGAACTCTCTGGCCAGAACGCATTTCTCGATCAAGATCAACCTGAGCACCACCCTTGGCAATGGTTGGAATGTTCACCCAGGCCATGTGTTAGACATTAAACGCAATCAGCAAGAGTGTTTTTCCTGAGCGTGCCGAGAGGCTAAAGGGGGAATCAGATCTAGGTTGATGAATAGCAGAGCTCCTCTTGTGCCCATTTGCTTACAGGGAGCCTGGATAATCAAACCACGGCATGTTTTCTTTATTTACGCCACACGTCAGCATGGGAGATTTATCGTTATTGCACGACGACTCTTGATTAGTAGAAGTACGTGGGCAGCTAACTGCAAAACGCTTCTCATTCCGGAACCAGCTTTTGTTGTGTGTCATGAGGAGCAGAAACGAAAAGTGCGTGATGGAAAGATGTAACTGTTTTGAAAACAGAGAGGACAAGATGGTCCATTTGGGACAAAGATCACAGCAAATTTGGCATTCTCTGATGCTCAACCGTCAGCGCTTCAACAGACAAACAGTTGACATCTGATTGCCAAATGTGCCAAATCCGAACTATCAGCAAGTAAGGGAATCATTAAATGTGTTACATGACAGAGGAAATATTTCAGAGGGGATGTTTTGATTAGGCCTGGACCATAGCTCACATTTTCATACCAGGAGATCACTATACTGTAGGTCGATAAATCAAACGAACAACATTAAGAAGCGTATGGTTTCATTTCTGAGACACAATGCTATCCAAATCCTGCCAAAGGCATGCAGCGCAATAAGAATAATCGACACACGTCCCTTCCTACTCTATCGACATTAAGAGTAAGCCATTCTCTGCCATTCCTGCACTCTTCCATTGATCCTCCTCTATCACCCTTAATCACCTCCACAGCCAAAGCGACTACAGGAGTGCCAAGTAACACGCTACCTGTCAGATCCGCTGGGGACAGAATTAATTGAATCCTGGGGGTAAAGTTTGGACAGCGAGAAGTGTGAGTGGGCCGAGTATCGAGCCCTGGGGCACTCCTGTAAGTCATAACTCAGAGCTTAAGAGCAGCAGCCTGCCTAAGGAAGCACCATCTGCCAATTGATTTAGTGTCATCCCAGGTCTCACCTCCTCCATATGATTATGTGCCTTATTAAGTGATTTGCTGAGCATGACAGATTTAGTTTATTAGCTACTTTCTCTGGCTGCTTTTTGCTCTCACTCTTGCTCTCCTGGACATTTCCGCAGACATTTAAAATTGGCTCCTGGTTCTCCCACTGTGTCCTTCAACTTATGATGTATTCAGCACATAAAATAATGCGGTTTTTGAGATTTTTTTGTACCAAACCCAGATAATGACTCTTACTGTAATATTATTGAAAAACATTTACCAAATATAGCTGGAATATAAATGTTTTTCTATCAAATCTCTATTAACGAATCACATGCAGGGGAGGTGCCCTATTGGAAATATTGATTTAGCATCACCTTGGTGAGCTAGGGCAATTAAATATACCTATAAGTATGCTTCAAAAATAAGATGTATTTGCATGATTTTGGTTTTAATGAACATGTTCATCTATTTTATGTTCAGCATAACATATTAACTATCATAACCACAAGCATTAGTCAAACTCAACAATTTCAGCTTAATTTTCACAGCAAACTCGCCAGTTCTACACTGCAGAAAATCAGTGTCAGAAAATAAGAAAAAGAAAAGGATAATAAGAAAAAAGTACCAGAATCAAGCAAAATTATCTGCCAATATAGTGAGAAAATTTATCTTGTAAAGATCTCCTAAAACAAGAAAACAAGAATCTTTCCCTTTTTCCATGTTTTTAGCTTTAATATTCTTAAAATAAGCAAAGTTGTCATGAATTTCTTAACTCATAATGGAGAGCATGAGAACCTGTCCGTTCTCTTAATTAAATTTCTTATTTCATTTTAAGAAGTTCTTATAATCAGTAATTTTTTCTTAATAAGATAATTGTAGCCAACATTTCTTAAAATTAGATTATTTATCTTACACATACAAGTCTAGTCAAGTAAGTTATTCTTAAAATAAAAAAAAAACAAGATCTATTTTTTCTTTTTAAGATTTTCTGGCTTGTTAAGATTTCATTTTTTGTGTAGGGTACTTTTTTTCAAAATTTTTGAATTATTCTAAATACATTGAATCAATAGAAATAAAACCTGTATCCAGCCAATTACGTTGAGAAATGTAAAACAAACTAGAAAATAACTGTAGAGTGGCAAAATTGTATTTAAAAAGCCAACAAATTTAAATTACCAGCCATATATTTTATGTATGTATTCAATTTTATAAATTCATCACATCATACATGTACGTAATGTTCACCAAACCATGCCACATATGTTATTATTACAGTGGTGTAAATGCAATGCATGGAATTTAGTGTGTGCATTTTGGTTGATGGGAAAATGTCATCTGTATGGTTTAGAGGTCAGGGGTGGGGGGGAATGTTTGACAGTGTGCCATTATGTTTAGTGCATATCTTACTGCATTGTGTGTACATATTGTGTGTGCGTATTTGGTGTGTGGCCCCCATCTAAAGACAGCCATCAGAGATTAGATCAGTCCTGACACAGATATTTCCCCCTCACATTGCAGCAGAGAGGGTCATTCTGTGGCCTGTTTACTAAATGCTTACTCACCAAGAGCTGAGTGCTCAGGCCAGCAGCAGAGGCAGCCAGTGGCCCTGAATGGCCCGATGCTGACTAGACTCCAGCAGCCAATGAATGGAGCTGTCACTGCTGTCAGTCTTTTTGGAGCACAATCGCCCCATCACACCCACGCTGGCCATGCTGTCTGCCTCAATTACAACCAGTGTGGGACAGCTCTGGGGACAAGCCCCTCCCCTGCTGTGACATCAACACATCAACCAATCAAGTTAGACTCCGCCCAGGCAGAGAGAGAGAGAGAGAGAGAGAGAGAGAGAGGTGTACCTAATTCATATAATAATAAAACATAAAGAGTTTATATAATTAAAAAACATTTATAGGATTCTTAAAACCAACTCATCACAAAGAATCTGACATTGACCAATGTTTTCTTATTAGATGTAAGAACGCAAGCATTCTCTTTTGCCTACATGTCTGTTTAAAAAAGCACAGTTGTATAATATTATACTTTTTTAAATGTCATAATTTTGTTACATTTGAGAAATAAAATTGGTGAATGAAGCTGAATTAGATTTAGGTTGATGTGACATAGCCGTCCTGTTTTAACTTGTAGTTTATTGTAGTATTTTATATATTAAATACGTTTTAGTTATATGTTTTTACTGTCATTGACATTTGATACACACAAAAAAATTCTAAAATGCAGTAACGCATATATTTGTACGTATCTGAGTTGCCCTAAAGCGTCATAGTGCAAAGATCATACAAAGCAAGAGAAACGGTACTCAAAGTGACCGAGTATCTGTTTGCCGCGACGACATTAGGAGACTTTAACCCGTGATATATGATGTGCCGCTGCGTGATACCTGCGCGCCCTCTGCTGGCTGAAACATGGCTGCGAAGCAGTTTTATCCGCTGTACGTGATGCAAACACGCAGCGTACTGGGCCTCTTTATTAGGACACTTACGGCATCACAAACATATATGTTTTAGGGTTAAAATTATGTAATCACGTTTTTTTCTAAATGATATTTTCATTTTATTTCTATATTTTATGTTTTATTTCTAAAATTAAAATTAAAACCTATGTCGAGTCTTTATAAAGTTTTTAATTACGATTAAAAACAAACATTTCGTCAAGCCACACATTTTGCAGTTTTTATCCAATATTTCCAGACATAAATGTTCATTTTACATTAATAAAACAACAATCATTTAAACATATAAAACGTGTATATATATATATATATATATATATATATATATATATATATATATATATATATATATATATATATATATATGTGTGTGTGTGTGTGTGTGTGTGTGTGTGTATATATATATATATATATATATATATATATATATATATATATATATATATATATATATATATATATGTCGCCATGACACAAGCAAAAAGCCGCAGTATTTCAAAAGACATTTTACCAATAATTTACAGGGCGTTTAACGTTTAAAATAAAATACAAAAATCAAGTTTTGTTAAAATAAATTATGCATATGATGATGTTTGTTATATAATTTGTGGAATGTCTAACATAAACTCCTGGCAAGTTATGTCAGCATAAATTCGCGAGTCTCAAATGTACCTGTCTAACAGAGTTTCACAAGCTAGACGTTTCGTGCTTGGAATCATTTATTTCTCCAAACGACATCAACAACTTCACTTTCCCGTGATTGCTTTCCTGTTGATGATCTATTCTGCGAAAGCGCTGCGCTGCGCTCCACCCGTCGGCGTATATTTTCAGGGAACCTGTCGCCATGTTTACTCTTGGTGAGGATAAATTGATATTCTTTCCCCTGCCCCTTCCTTCCCATTTCTACTAAATTGTGCTAAGCTCTCGGCTTCATTTCGACAAGAGTTTATTTGTTTAGTAGAAACGGCATCATTTATTTCTCGACTGCTCTGTTTGGGCAGATGGCGGCTTTGGCGATGCCAAGTGGACGCGTGCTATTTGAAATGGTCTCATGTGGGTTCTCCAGTCGTCCAGGACCTGGTAGTCTTGAGGTTAGAATCGAGAAACCTTTCGACTTCTTTTCAGAAATCTTTAAGACGTCACACCTCTCATCCGAAAGGCTTCAAGAATTTTGGCATGAGGCTTCACTTTCTTTGACGAGAACCAGGAGACAAATGGCTCTGAATGCACCAGGGCAGAGCTCTCTCGTGTGAACTCCGCCGTGCTTTCGCTGTCTGGAAGCCCTGGTTGGCTTCATGGCTGGAATAATTTAATGAAGCATCGTGCTCTCACATACAACATCTATTCGGCATATTTTTTTGCATAATATATTATCGTAATACAGGCAAATGATGAGAAGCAGGCCAGAAAATCTCATAAACGTTTCTGGTTTAGTCATTCAGTATATAACACGGGGGGGGGGGGGAATCATCATCTTGCTCCACCGCAGGTCTAATTTTACACAATTCTTGGACTGGTTTGGCAAAATAATCAGTTTAATGTTTAGTAGTTTAAAATCGCGTTTCGTGGACGCAGTACCGAGTATGCAGTGCTTTATGAAAGCCATATTTCCATAAGCTTGGCATTGACTGATCGTCCTTTTATAGCTGCCTTTACCACTGTGGTTAGCCGAAATCAAATAAAATCTTGCAACAAATATTACGTTGCCACCACAATTTCTTGAAAAGGCCGCTTTGTGCGAAACATCCTGATGATTGACAGCCCACATTATACGAGACACGCCCTGAAAATCTGGCCACGCCCATCATAGCCGTACGTCATTTCTGGAAGGACCAATCGTTAAAGACTCGATCCATCAATGTCTTCAAATTCACCAATCAGCATTGGCCCATTGAACTGATTTCAGCCTATCAGATTCTCTTTGCTTTCGTCACTGGTATATATATGCACGAACTCAGACCTGACTTCATATGCGATGGTTAGAGGTTGGAAGCCGAAAAGACAACTCAAGCACCGATTGATATAGTACATTATCACTTTTTCCATTGTAATATTATATTATAAGATCCTAAAGCACTGAGAAGGGATCAAGCAAAGCATGCACAAATGCGTCAGTTTAATCAAGATATTGGCTCACATATACATATTATTTTTTTAGTCCGTGATACCCACCGCAGCACCATAACCTGTCTTTGCAACAAAGACAACTCGTTACCCCGCCCCTTCCACCAACAAAACACGCACAAAACGTCAGTGACGACTTACAAAGAAATGAAAAATGTAGAGGAGTTCAAAGGTCTTACCGTTTACCAGATGACTCTATGGTGTAAAATGACACGCGAGTTATCAACTTATGCCGCTATGGGGGAGGAAATGTTTTATAAGCAGATGGGGGTTCATTAGGAGTGCGGTATATTTTTGGATTAGAAAAAAAAAAAAAGTTTTTTGGGAGATGCTGAGAAGTGTAACTTAAGTGACAGCTGTCTGAGGGGGCGCTGAAGCTGTAAAGCCTGGAAAGCCTGAAGTTCAAGAAAGTAGTTCATAAGACATTAACACAGCTTTGCGTGTTTTTTCAGGCTCTTTTCCAAGTGCATTGACATTTTCCTAACTTATTCTATAGACAATAGACCCTAATTCACCAATATTTTCTATTATTTTTCTTAATTTTGTTCTTTAAAAAGTTAAGATATTTACACAGTACTATTACATTCTTGAAAAATTAGCACATAAATTTGTCCTGTCCTAACAATAAATCACAAATAAGAAAACATGAATGTCAGAATCTTCATAAAAACTATGTAACTTGGTTTTCAGAACAAATTTCTTCTTAAGAACTGTTGGTGAATGAGGCCCACTTTTCCTGGAGAAACTGGTGTTAATGTTTCCCTGTTACAGGGACAGTGTCTGTGGAACAACTTAATGATTTGGGGAGCCTTGGATCCCAACAGGTTATTTTTAAATATTTGGTGGTGTTGAGATGAATAGGTATGGTTGCTTGCAGAGTTATGTTTATGATCATATTAAGCTTATCTAGGGCTGAACATCAAAACATGTGCAGGGATGTCCTGACCTCGTGCACTTTTCTCGGCTCATCTTCACTCATCCTCACTCATGCTGTATGTGTCTCATGCAGCAGCTGTGACGACGTGAAGGTCCTTAATGTAGACCACTCAGCTGAGTTCCCTTTGAAGAGCTTGTGACAGCTGGAAACGGGTCTGATTTCTGTGCTACCCTCCTTTGCTCTTTAATGGCGCACTTCCTGGGGATGTGGAAACACATGTGTCACATGCCTACAGTCTCACCAGTCTGCAGAGGGCATCACTTACGAAAGGAAGAAGAGTCCAGATGGGTGAATGAGGACAAGACATGGGCGGGTCTGTATAAACATTCCGCTTTGTGGGTGGATACATTTCAACAATGAAAAAGAAGAGGAGAAAATATGAAGGCTTGCTTGTACACAGTTTGGACAACGTCCAGGAAAATGAATGAAAGGCTCTGAGAGTTTGTTGCAAATTTAGATTAAGCCACTAGGTGGCACAAATCGAGCGCGTTCTTACCACTTTCTCCATCTTTCCAGCAACATGAGCATAGAAATATAGTTTGTCAAACATTCATAATGTTTCAAAGATAATTACAATGGGTATATAATTTTGAACAGATGTAAATAATAATATTTGAAACAATAAATAATAATAATAATAATAATAATAATAATGTGAACTTTATAGATTTTTCATAATCACATTTATCTAGACTATCGACTACAGCAAATCTGAACCTGCTGGTGCAAGACCATTGTTATATTACTGCTTAGCGTCTCCTGGAGCCAGAATGATAAACAATTAATGAGGTTGCGAGATCGTCGCAAACAATGTGCATGTGTTGAACAGTTTACCATTCGTTACATAATAATAATAATAATAATAATAATAATAATAATAATAATAATAATAATAATAATAACTATTGTATATTAATATTAATATTATTAAATATTATTACGCCATGTGTAACATGTATGTTTTACTAACTGTTTTAAAATGATTAACATGCATATTTATTATTAATATTATAAAATGTAGCCACTGTTGCATTTAATTGTGCATGGTGAAACGATTAAAGATTTTTACTTTAAACTGTAACCCTGTAACCCATAAGGATAAATAACTGAACCTGTAATTGAGAGTATAACATCTAGTTCGTTATGGGCAGCAGAAACATAGAAGAAACCCGTGGATTTATTGTACTGTTTAGTATTGCCAGTATTTTATATGTATTTAATGATGCCTGATATGTTAACTAGTGCAGTCTTCAAGTCTCCTACATTGTTGACTGTTCACTTGATGCGATTTTTATGTCCAGTTAAACACAACCTCTAAGGGCTGTCACACCGGCTCATTAGGTTTGACAACCGTCTCCTGTGACTAAAACCAGTCATGTTCATCCACAGTTTCTGTGGACAATAAAATACTTTCGGGGCGGGAGTCACTTTTGGCCTCCAGATTCACATCAACTTCAGGCTTCCAATAGCAGTGTAAACCACGCCCCTTAACTGCATTAATATTAATGAGGCACATAGAGGAGAAGAATATGTATTATATGTACGATGTGCACTACGTGATTGGTCAGTCTGTGTTTCCAAGTCACCAATGAGATTCGTGATCTTAGCCGTGTATAAACAGACGAAATAGACTGATAATATGTATGAAAATATCATTTTATTAACACCCAGTGACAATAAATATGAAGTGGGGAGTTAACAAAACTTGTAAATGTGAAGTTCAGTTAATTAGATTTATTATTATTATTATTATTATTATTATTATTATTATTATTATTATTATTATTACATAAAGGGGGAGCAAAATAAATATCTGGGAGAATATTCTGGGAGCATTGTCCCAGAAATCTTTCAAAATAATTAAACAGGCAACAAAAAACTGCATGTGAAACAGTCCCACCACAGATATATAGTAAATTAGACTGGAAGTCCAATTAGTAGCAAATTAGTACTAGTCTACATAAATAAATGTTTAATGCAAGCTTGACATGATGATAATTCTAATTAAAAAAAAAAAAGAAAATCAGCAACTTTTGCAATGTGCATGCAGAGACCCTGTCAATTTAGAGCCAATTTGGTCTCCCCAAACCACTTTTCCCCGTTTATGCTCTTTGGTTTCTGCACCTCTTTTTTTTTTATTATTTTTTTTTTTCAGCTTAACCCGTTTATACATGTTAATCTTGGGTCAGACTTTTTGCAACATTAAAATTCCTGCATAACAGGATTAAGCTAAATCACATAGGGTGCTTTTTCATGGCCTGATAATAGACCAAATTAACATATACTACAACACACAGCTAGTTTTATCTTGACCTTAT
Source organism: Distichodus sexfasciatus (assembly GCA_032718565.1). Classification (NCBI taxonomy): domain Eukaryota; kingdom Metazoa; phylum Chordata; class Actinopteri; order Characiformes; family Distichodontidae; genus Distichodus; species Distichodus sexfasciatus. The sequence continues at coordinate 660,238 of JAVGVS010000175.1, forward strand.
CTAAAATTTAAATTAAATTTAAGCCAGCACATACAGATCTAGAAAGAGAGACCTATAGTGCATTAAAAGGTTACATAAAGTAAGTTTAAACGAGAAAATAACAAACCACTCAAGTTGGACTACAAACAGAAAGAAGTGGCTCTAATTGCAACAATACTCAAAGTAACATGAAGTAAAACAATATGGAATTGACAATATTAATTTGATGGCTTGTTTTTACAACTCAGTTGAACCTTCATGACAGCTGGCGCAAAGTTATGCAGATGTGTTAAATATTCAGTGCAAACAGGTGTTCCTAACAACCTTTCTTGTACGCTAGAAACTTCTGTTAAAATGCCATATAACGTGATACAAGCATATAATCTAAATGGCTTAAACAGTAAACCTACTATCACAATTTATTAACTTAGTGTCTTTTAACAACATATACAAAGCTGCATAGCTAATGCTCCACCAGTCCCTTTTGATAATTTACAAATCCAGTCTGATTTCAGGGAAGATTATTTCAGTATTGACCACTTGATCTGTTCTTTTGCTGACTGTAACACCTGAAAAATAGGAAAAGAGTATTAGAGAATTAGGATGCTTGAACTATTGTGAACATTTTGGTTCAAAATACAATCATATGTCAGACGATTTCATGCTAGTTTTACTTTGCTGGTAAAAATGTTACTTAAACAAAGTACACTACCAGTTAAAAGGTTTTACTCATGTTTTTTAATCACTTTTTCATTTAAATCGTAAACTGTCTTTTTTATTACTGTTAGGCAAAGAAAGTTGTACAACTATAAATGACAATATAAACCGAATTTCCTTTATATGTATAGATGTGGATGTCTGAGTTCTATTAATTGGTAATGTGGTGATAACTGCAGGCTGTCCTTTAACTTTAAATGCACTACTTAACTGTGTCATCTTATTAGCAGTCACTAAATTGCTTATATTCATACTGTTATTTTAATGTCTGTTGATCCACATTATTATATTAGAGGGTGGGTCTTTGTAGGTCAGTAATAAATCTAACATATGATATTTTTTTGCAAATATGGTGAACATACTATCATTTTTTTAAACAAAGAACACTGAGCTTGAGTAACATGCAAATGTAGAAAATCTCAGTATATGCAAAAACTTTCGACTGGTAGACTAGATTACCTAAAGTCACAAAAATATTCTAGAATACGTAATAATATTTCAATAGCAACGCTCTTAGGCCGGGGAACAATGAAGTATTTTAACCAGCAGGTGGCGCTTGGAGCCTATTATTAAGAGGAAACTATTCCACCACACGTAACACAGTCTACAGTTAGATACTGAATTTTAACCTTTGTAATAAACTCTAAAGTCTGGTATAGAACGTTTTTTTAAACTATGACTATTAGGGAACAAATTCTACTTACATACTAAGAAGTATTTATGCAATGCAAAGTAAATATCAGGTGTAATGTTATATTTTACTTTCAGCTCTTAATTCTGTTTGCCAAAAGAATCCCTAGAGGCAGGTGTCACTTTTTAGGAATACCACATTGCACGATCTGGAAAACTGTTCCAACTTGTGCATGCCTGCTATTGTTGTGGTAGTGTGTGTGTGTTTGCATATATACAAGGGTGTGTGAACACTTACGTTAGAGGTGAGAGCCAGTTTCTCAGTGATATGCTGAGTGAGTCAGGGTTAGAGAGCAGGGTTAGTAGGTAAAGATAAAGTCAAGCAGAGAAAGAAACAGCTAAACATCACTAAAATGTTAAAGACTACTTTAAAGGCAATATTATCAAAATCATGCAGATCATTTAATTACTTACTGATTAGTAGGAAGCAGCCATTGCTTAATACTTAAAAGTGACTCACTAGTTATTGTTTGTATTGCTTGATATAAATAGCAGTTCATATCATAAAACAAAGAAAAAATTTAGAACTTTTTATTTGCTTAAAGGTGGTTAGTTGAACTGTTTGCAGCCATTCACAAGCTTTAAACCTTGTTATCTAAGCAAATCTACAACAATGTAAGCAGTCACTAATTCAAGATTTGCGTGTGTTTGTGTGTGGGTGGTGCACAAGTTTGTGTGAAACAGAGAGAAACACAAAGAAACAAATCTCTCTCTCTCTCTTACCTGAGCTACACTCTGCTCTGACAGAGGATTGTCATCGGCCTAAAAAAGAACAAAGTAAGAGAATCATAAAGCAACAGAGCAAAACTTCAAAACAAACACACACACACTAAACACTCCAAGCAAAAACACTGTTCGTGCCGAGACAAAAAACCAGCAGCACATAAATAGGCGTACAATAGCTATTCACACTTTCATATTCACGTCAACCAAGTAAGTGTGAAATTGAACATTCATAAAGAGTTTCCTAAAGAGCGTCTCTAGAGCGCCTAAAGAGCGTTAAGTCCTTAACGTTATGTTAGATAGAGCATGAGAATTCTGAGAAAGGTAAGAGGTTTGGCAAGTGCTTTAGATGTGCTTTTCTATGCTTAACATGTTATGAAAAAAAAAATCCTGACGGCCTTAGATACACCTCAGCGATCTTTGAGGGTGTGTTAATCTGCCCGGTCCAAAAGTACGAGTCAGTGTGAGTCTGTGAGAGTGCCAACATGCCCCATTAAATACTGTTTACGTGGGTTTTGTGAAAAGGAGTTAATGCAAAGCATTGTTCCTGCTTCATAGACAGAGCGAGCACACACTTGCCCACGCCATGCAATTACCTGCCCAAATCCTCTCCCTCTTCCTCCTTCTCCTTTTCCTCCTCCTTCTTCCTCTCCCTCTTTTAGCAAGAGGAGGATGAGAAGAGGAGGAAGAGGAGGGAAGGGAGTCAGAAGAAGGTTAAAAAAGCTGGCTCTTCTGTCCCTGGCCCTCCGTGCTACCCGTGATGTAATCAAACAGGACAAAGCCCAAGGCCTGCTCCGACACACACTGACAGGGCAGAGGGGTGAATATGAGAGCCATGTGGAGAGACATATATTTATATGTGTGTGTGTGTGTGTGTGTGAATAACTTGTGTGACTTCGTAATGCATGCAGAAACATATTACTACACATTTACAACACTTATCTTGACTTCCATTGTAAGGAATGTAAAGAATAAAAAAATTATCACATGGACAGTCTTCATGGAGCAACTTATGTTTAAATCCCGTGCTGAGTATTTTTTAGGCTCTTCTGGGATTTATGCTCACCTGAAGCGAGTGTCGTTCACGGCTAAGTAACTACTAAACTAAACTGCCTACACACCCCATAAATACTCCACCCTTGGTGATGGACAGCTGTGAACCCACTGAGCAAGCAGATGCAAATAAAACATCAGCGCTGACTGTCCACATCACTGTGTACTAACTAGCAGCTCATACGGAGAGGCTTCAGCTGCCACGTTGACTCGTGACGGTTAAGTTTGATCGCTGCGTTCCGCGTCCACACGCTTCTTACCCTGTAGTTGACCTTCTCGACAACTTGCTGAGGGTCGCTCTCCAGAATCACCCTGTCAACGGAGATCAGGGAGGCGTCAGAGGGCAAGAATGATTCACATGTGCAGTACAGACAAAAGGGGAACTATTAACTGGGACTCAGTGTTTTAAATCGAACGTTTCAAAGCTGTTAGACATTTTTTACAGTTTATTTTATTTAACTTATAGATTTTCATCAGTGTGAGTGTGTTTATTCTCTTTTCGTTTTAACCCTTGGCCAGCATTATTAATGACAATACAAATGTGTTTCTTTTAAACATTGCAATCTGAAACAACGTTGTAGGGTTCCACGTACTAGGGATGTAAATCAAAAGTTTCTTTACAGTAAAATATTATATTGATTCAATAGACAAGGATTTGACGTTGATATCATGGATTGTGCTATGATACAATTTTGATTCAAATTGACACAGGAGAATGCCATGAATATCATATGCTGATTTAAAACTAACTTCCATTCGTATCAAATCGCAAAAACTAAAATATCAAATCATTTTTATTCCTGAGCTCAATCAGACCTGTGCCACACTTGCTTGATGAGGGGTGTAAGTCTGATCAATGTTTTAATTTTGGATAAATGCTGTAAGCGTTGATCATTGGATCGACGTATCAATGTAGAACAATGTATCATTACAGCCGTAGCTGGAATCATTAATGACAATCCAAATGTCTTTCATTCAAACCTTGGCTTCTGAAACAACACTATACAGTTCCACATACTGCATATTAAAGTACTTAGAGTGTGACATAACGTTATCATGTTATTTGTGACACAGCTGTTGTCTTTTAGGTAGATTAGCTTCATTCACAGCCTCAAGCTCTCACCCGCCATCAATAATCTCATCCACCACCAGAAAGACTCCATCCAGATTGTCCAGCAGGCATCTTCTCTCCACATTTTTCCTTAAAAAAGAAGTTTAAGCATTTAGTGAGGCAAAACAAAGATGTCATTGTATTTTTATGATGTATTTTCTGGTTATTGGACTCGATATAAGTCAGGGCGTTTAATGCAAACTCACCTCAAGATCTGATTCAAAGACTCAAACAGGCAGTTCAGGACTGCCATCAACATGAGCTAGATGAGAGAGAGAGCTGTCAGATATCACTTCTTTTTCTTCGTGTGTGTTATATACAGTTATGGAATAAAATAACAGACCACTTCAAAAGTTCTGGTATCGCTGGCCTTACAATCTGTCCCTTTTGTTATACATTTGTTAACTACTGACCACATTGGTTTGGAAGAAAATGACAACCTATCAAAATAACTAAAGATGCAAGGTTGTTATAACTGTAATAACACAAAGCATATTGCAAACTGCATAATGATTACAATCATTTAAAATTTATTAGGAATATATTTATAATATTCCTCTTGATTTCCACCCAGTTTAAGACTGTTCCATCAGGATGTTTATGACCATAGCAGTGGCCTTTCCTCATTTTGTGAAGTTTGGTGCAGCTGAGCAGAAAATCAGATCCTCATTAAGCTGAATCAGGTGGTGGAATTTGACAAATACTGCACATGGAACGAGTGCCTCAGACACAGAAATATAGATTTAAACATATGAAGTGGTCTCTTTTTTTCCAGAGCTGTATATACTGTACAATTGTGCATGTGAAACATAACTCTGAAGGTGATCTAAAAATCTGACCTAGAAAGCTGTTTACTTTTGCTTTTATACCCTAACAATGTTTAGCTGTGACCTCCCATTTAGATAAATATTTCATTAAGGTCACATGATAGTGGCTGAAGCAAAAAGGAAAAGGCTGGCATATTATTTTAGTTAAATGAAACTCAAATAGTGTGGTTATACTGTATGACTAATGTGAATGTGATTGCTATTCGAATAACTGGTTAATATAAAGATGAAACCTTTTTACCGCATACTGTTCTCATTTAATCTTTTGGCCTCACTTTAATATTCTACTATTCTTTTCTTAGAATCAAGTTCACATTCCATTATGTGTTGTATAACCATGTATGTGACTAATTAAGAAATGTTAAATCAACAATCTGCTCAGATTGCGCAGAAATAGACAGATGCTCACCTCATTCTCCTGGGCACTGCCCACCACATAGAAGAACAGGTCTATACTGCTTTTGTAGACTATGGTCATGCCCTCCAGGAAAGCTATTTCATCTGAGAGAATGTGGTGAGGGAAAAGTTTGCATTTAATAACATTTGGCTGTTCATGTACATGCAGACAGACATTCTGGAATTAAGAAGTAAAACGTAAAATAATGGGTTTAAATTTGATAAGTTAAAACCACAAGAAACAAAAACGTGAGGTTCACTATACAATTTCACCTCTTTTGGGGCAAAAAAAAGTGTAGTATACGAGTGTCGTGCACCAAAGCTGAGCAAAAGGGTGGGAATGAAGGGGAGTTAGAAGTATTAATGTCCCACAGTATCGCCCCATGGGGCAGAAGGGAACTTTCTATTGTACCTGCACTGTGTATCTCATTCATACTATTTAACAGAAACAGCTGGGAGTGGGTGAACTAGTTCCCTGCCCTCTTGTTAAGCTGTAACCTGAGATACATGCGTAAAAAGGGCAGCCTGCAGGTTGTAATGACAATCAGACCATCACAGACAATAGTCACTCAGTCAATGAGGACACTTGCGATAGGGAGTTCATTATAAGAACAATTTATTATGCTCTTTCAAATTACAGATTCCTACTCCACTATATCTTCCTGAGATTTAATGCAAAACTGTTATGACATCACGGTTCCCATTTGGGTTGATGTTAAGCGTCTGATAGATGCATTCTTCCATGAAAGAGTTTCACCTGACACCAAAAAGGTCCTCTAAAAAGGTGTCAACAAATAACAGGTTTACCAGGGCAACTACATGAATTTAACCCTACTGTCTCCTGCTGTGTCTTTCATTTATGTTTATTAAGTAAAACACGCAATAGAAACATAACCTACTATCTGCTTTATGTGTTTTGTTGAAGACATTCTTCTCAAAGTTCTTCTGCTCCTTCATGGAAGGGTACAGCTCTGGGTCATAGTACTGAAATTACACAATAGCCATTTGTCATACACATGTATTATACACACAAGCCACCAAATATGAAACAAAAACAAACCACATCTGTTTCGCAAACCATTCTGTCCTCATTAATAACAACGTTCGCTACTGTTTTAGACCACATATGAGCTTTGTTAGGGTAAAACTAGCTTACATAATAAAATGATTTTGGAACATTTTTAAAACTTTGACAAAAAAGGAGACATATAATTACCTTTGAAAGTAACCTGTTTCCATCACTGTCCAAGATGAAGACTGCCTTCACCGTGTATAGCGACGGTTCCTGGATGAGTTAAATAAAAGGTTAACAACTTAACAAAATGGAACACTATAGCATATAATAACATAGTACAGTAATTTCGGAAGAAAATCTTCTTTACTTTGCTGGAGATGCTGGATAACAGTACAAAGATTTCTCAACATAATCACACACACTGTATACATACACACACATTTCACTGGATCATGTAGGTGTGGGAGCGCTTAGGACAGCAACACTCCACACTTTTCTCCCTCTTCTCCCATTTCCATTTCGCAGGCCAGGTTTGTCCTGAGCAAAGTTCTGTTATGCACTGACTGCCACTGATCCAGAGTCTGAGTGTACCACAGAACTTGGGCCAGGAAAACGTTTCTGGGTGAAGATGCAGATCCAGTGATAGAAGACTATGACTTTCTGTTTGTTTGAGATGTCTAAAAAAATCTCAGGATCAAGTTACTTTCCAGAACACCTATAAGGTCCAGAACAGACTCCACCCACAGCTGAATAGCCATACGCCATATCCAAATATTTTACACCCAACATCAACCTGGAGAGCTACCTTCCTATGAAGTTTAATTCTATTTGTTATTGGTCACTTAGGCTCCAGCTAAAAGTGCATTTTACCAGCTGCATGAAGCACTTTTGAGAGTTTCTGAGTTGCTTGGTAAAAAGAAGGAAGATATCAATGCTTTTGCCATAAGGTTACATTAAAGTATGCAGATTTAAAAGCAAATTTAGGCCTTTTAACTTGTTTATTCCATATATGAAATATGCACAGTGTGACCAAGTTTTAAAAAAATCAGAGCATTTTCTGTTGTATTTTTAAAGTATATATTTGTGAAAAAGCAACTTTTCAAAGTTTATATAAATAAAACTAGTCATATGTGGTGCTTTTAAATGTATGTACAATTACGTGTGTACATAAATTAAACAAGACGCATGGAAAATATACGACGCTACTTTTATTTATATTCGCTGAAAAAGTGGTGGTGTATATTTGTGGCATAGTATTGTGAGGACGTAAATATAATTTTACACGTCATTCAATAGAGTAAACACACCAAGAGAAAATCGTGCTCCAAAACGGTGAAGAGATCCACCTGTGGAATCTATCAGGGCCGCGGTGCGCAGTAAAAGCGCAGACGCTCGGCTGCGCATCGAGGACGTGGCATCCACGTCTCACTTGGGCTGCGCGCAAACAGCGCAACTTTTATTCTAAGCTCTCGCTCTGCAAGCAAAAACTAAGTACGAGTTGGATACAGATACATCCCACTTTGTTATCACCATTTCCACGACAATGGACCTTCAAACCCGCGCAACAACTTATTCTTTGCATAAATGCATAAACGTGAACTAGATTTCTGCTCTGCCGTACAACGAACATCTGTTGCCTTCAAGCCTACAAATAATTTTCTTCGCAAACAATGTCGAAACATATTTTGTCTGCCACGCTACAGCGCTTGTTTCTTTCCACAAATGTAAATAGCGAAAATAATGAACTCATTCCCATTTCCTATAGTCTATTTCTAACAAGACGTTAAAATAGTGTTCCAAGTTAGCACGCTAGCTTTTCAACCTCAAAAACAACGTATGTGTTAAAAATATCCACTTTGACATACGAATGGAATCCTGCTAAAAATGGCTGACACGTAAAGCGCTTTATTTGAAAACGACATGCAATATACACGTTTGATTTTAATCCAAATGAAAATGAAATCACGAATAGCCTACCAGAGCTCCGGAGTCCATAGTGGTGTCTAGTGTTGACGTGGACAGCTTTGAGCTGTCACTACTCGAGCTCTTGTAAAAGCCTGTGACTCATAAAGGGGCGGGTTTAAATGGGAGAATAAGACGAGTGTGAAACTATTCCCTCCCGGCGGCCATGTTGGCTCTTGGTTATTCTTGCAGTGTATAGCCGTCTCGCTCATGGTTAGAAACAGAATGGCGGCAGTTGCGCCGGAGCTTGCGACTAGTGCTTTACTGAGTTGGAGCTAATTTCTATTTTGTTGGACTGCTTTTCTTCAATAGACAGCTTTTTGTTAAATGCAGACATTAAGAGATACAGTGAACACGATATAAACTATAGCTAGAATAACTTATTTTAACTGCTGACATGAGGAAATAATGTGTTCTCGAACCGAGATTGGCCGAAAGCAAGGTCACAAAACGTGTGACCAAAACAGGTATCCAAGTCACTCGGAGGTGGGATAAAACGACAGACATGTTGGTCTGACCGACAGGTGGCGTTATAAACACATATTCCAATAGGTAAGACTTTTCCAAAAAAGGTGTAAAATTTACTATATATTTTTTTGTGCGTAACAAGCAAGAGAGGTTCAACCTTGCTAAATCGACGAGTAACTTTCTCCACAATAAGTCAATTGAGCACCAGCTAACTTCTATAAAGATAGTTCATATAATATTCTAAAGATAATTTTAAGATTAACTAACTGATACGTTGAGAACATTAAGAACATTAATACATAACTTGTATATCTGGTTCACGTATTTTCATATTTTCACGTATTGATAACTTAAAATGTAGCATTCAGGATCGCGGAAAATTAGTGTTTAGTTAAGAAGAGTTAAAGTAGCGTTAAAAAATAAGCGATCAATTGATTAGATTTAGGCTAATCAATTATAATATTAAATCAGGATCCTTGGTGAACGCTTTAGTGAAAGCTAAACCTTAATCTGGTTTTCCCCTTAAAGTTTTGCCCTAACCACACCTACTGAAAGTAGGCGGGGAAGCAGAAGTTGGAAAATGATGGTCAGAAATGTCTAGCACAAAGGCGCATGCGTGTTTTCCTCCAGCAACAGCAACTACAACCAACATGCCAGCTCACAGTCATCAGTCCCAAAAGCTCAGGCAGCAGTTCTGTGTCGAGGTCTTATTGGTTTAACTGGCTGTCAGTCACTTACGGCAACATTAAACAGGACTTCAGGGAGGGTCTGGCCACTCATGTTCAATTTTTTCCATAAATCAAAGTTGTTTTTGCTTTTGACATTGTTAAGACACAGTAGCACAACCCGCTGGACGGAAAGAAAAGCGAAACCCACGTCACGCTGGGAGGAGACCATATTTGCCGAATAAACGCGCAGAACGTATAAATACACACCCACTCCGAGCGCACTCAGGTCAGCTCGCCGGTTACTTAGAAAGAAAGATCTGGCTCTACTTGTTCGCTAGCGATAAGGTAAGAAAGACTTAATTTATCACAGTAATAGTTGTATATGGTATATTGTGTAGTGGTATATTTGTCATCGATCTATAGTTTTAACAGATATTCTGAAGGTGTAACGCGCACTTTAGCAACAGTTTGTTGGCGAGTTCTATTGTTGATCAGAAAGATGTTACAGCTCATTTCCTATGGATACAAAGCACAGATATTTTTATTTCCTACAATCATTTAAAGTTTACAGTTCAAGGAAGTAAAACGGTACCTTGTTAGCGGAGAAACACGGAAGACCTGAGAAATTGCGAAAAGTTATATATTGTCTTGCGTTATTTAGCAATCAGATTAATTTAGTGGATTTTCACTTCCTTTAGTGTATAGGTGAACTGTGAGAGTTTTAACGGGATCAGAGCAGACTCGGTGCTCCTTAGCTCATGTTACTTATAAGCGGTAAAGTGCAAGACGTTTTGATCCCAAAATGCTGTGTTTGTTTCCCTGGAAATGTTCAGATTACATCATGTGCGCTGGGGATCCGGGCGCTTCTGTAGTTAACAAACACACACAAGTAGGTCAAGGATTGTGACATCACTGGATGATTCACGACTTTATGGTTCAATCTTGAGGTCTTGAGGTCTGTTATCTTTCAAACTTTGAAACACAGTGGTTGAAGAAAGTCAATAGTGAAGTTCTAGCACTTTCTGGAAGCGTCTAAATTCAATTCGGCACGAATAGTTGGCTGTGTTCCAAGTCAGTGATAAACAGATCTCACAGTTCACCTGTACACGGAAGTAAAACTAATTTAAATTAATCTGATTTCTAAATACCGCAAGACATAAGGTCTGTCTTTTCCCAACAAGCTGTCTTTAGTGTAATTTAAATTGATTTAAACAACAAAAAAAATTATATTGCTGTTATATGCTATTCTTACCTTAGTATGTTTTTTTCTCTTTTAGGATCGTGAGAGACACATTATTGTTATTTTTAAGTCTTTTTTTTGTTTGGCAAATTGACGTGTTCACTTTAAAACTTGACTATTGAATACACAAACCCCCCCCCACACACACACATAGTGGGATTCCTTCCTGCCACCTGCAGAATGCAATCCCTGAAGAAGTACTTCACGGAAGGCCTAATTCAGGTGGCCATTCTCCTGAGTCTAGCCGGGATTCGGGTGGACGTGGACCCCTACCTCCCTCCCCTCCGAGAAATAATTCAAGGCCAAAGTTCAGCTCTGACCCAGGCCCAGTTCCACAACCTGCGAAACTCCCTGGACGGCTACGGCCTTCACCCAAAGAACGTGGACCTGGATGGGTTTTTTACGACCCACCGGCTGCTGCGCTGGGTGCGCTCCCTGGATCACCTGCAGGTTCCAGCATCGCAACTTGAAACCTGGTTGGTGCACAGGGAGCCCGAAGGTGGCATAGTGACAGTGACTGGTCAGGTTGGAGCCCTGGATGGTGACAATAGACTGGCGAATGTGGAGGAATCAACAGGCTTGGCAATGAGGATGGGAGGTGGAGGGATGGCAGAACTGGGATTCAGTCCAGACAGGGATGAGAGCCTGGTGGATTCGTCCTTACTGTCAACAAGTCAGATGGAGAATGAAGACGTGAAAGAGGTGAGTGGAGTTGACCAAGAGTTGACTTGGAGTAGTTTGCCAATTTCATGTTTGCAAAGTTAAAAAGCAGGATAAATGCCTCAAGTGTCACTTTTCTATATTCGTATCTCAATTCTTTCAAAGCCAGTCAACTATCACCCAGTGGCTTATGCTTTTAAATTAACTTGAGGCAATATAAACCGTCCTAGAAACCATCACAATATTGAGACTTTGCTCTACATTGTACAGCACAGTCTGTCCTAAATACTTGCCATGCCTTCTGGATTACTTGGAAATAGGCTATCGTTGTCCTTTGGCCTGTACATTATTATAGCCAATGTTATTTGAATAAATTATGCACTGGACATTTGATTAGGAATCCATATTTTAGGTCACATATTGGGTGTAAAATCACAGTCAATTACGTCCTGACAGAGACAGTGTCAGGTACTCTGCATTATCTTAACTGATCAGTTTCTGTGGTTTTTGAGAGAGAAAAAACAAATATCCAGCCAAGAATGTGTCTGTGAAGGGCCAATTTAGGTTACAGAAACTCCATGACAAAGAAGGGCCGAGTATACATAGAAAAGGACTGAACTACAATATTAAAGAGAAGACCTTTATAAGCAAAAATTTGGTTTAAAAACTAATATGCTCACTTTGAAGAAAGAAACAAAACTTAATGTATTTTGTCACATCTTCAAAGTGAGACATTGAATTGCAGCAGAGATTGGACAGTTTTATTTTAGTGCGGGCTTGAATGTGATACTACAGTGGATCCTCAAGTGAGTTGTCTTGTTGAAATTGTTTATTTGTCTTTGAGTAATGTGCATTTTTGGCAGAGTGCCATAAGCATGTTCTCTGGTGGTAGGGATCAGTGTTGCGCAACAAGATGCACTGGATAGAGCTGTGTGCTTCTGGGCTCTTGTGTTGCCCGGGTTTCTCCTCGTTACTCAACAGCTGAGAGGTGCTTGTTGTGTTCCACCAGCTGTGAGAGGCTCGCTAGGCCTGGGGTGGGGTTGTGGGTAATGGGGGCTAATATGTCTACATGTTTGTGTACATGTTTTGGAAAGTTGTCTGACATGCAGAACCCATTTTCTCCCACGCAGATATAAACAGTTATTAGTTATTTATATACAACTATTATATTTATAGTTATTTCTACTGCAGATGCTTAACAGTGTGAACAGAAATACACTTAAATACTGTGAGAGCCTTATACATCAGGACTCTATATATGTGGGTGAGAAAGCCTGAGGGTCTTTTTCTGAGGTTTCATTCCACAATGTCCTGGAGAAAGACAGCAGCTCCAGGTTGTGGACTTAAGTCACTGTCAGAGTTGGAGAATGCAGTTGGCTTTAAGCCTGAGTTTCTGGAAGTTGGGTACATTATACTCTGTTTTTCTTTCTCTTACTCTCCTTGTACAGTGTTGGAGAGCTGGGGAAATTTTCCATTGTTTATCTTTCACTTTCAGTGACAAGGATGCAACTTAAAATCACACACAGACACCCATATAATCATTTCCCAAAAGGCAGATGCTATTGGCTGTTTTGTGTCACTGTCCCCATCACAGGAGTATGACAAACAATGGAAGGAAAACAAGGAAAATGGAAGGTGACAGTAACTATGGCCTTCAAATTCCCCTCTTGCATAAGCAAATGTGGTCTTCTATTTCAAGGAAAAGGAGTTGTCATGTGATTTTCATGTCTACATAGTTGCAGCCCTGGTCAGACACATTTGCCTGGGCATGTACATGACCTCCAGTGCTATTTTTGTATTTCTGGACTTCACACATTGCTTGTTCGTTAGTGTGGTATGCACGCATGATATTTTTTTGCAAACTAAACATACTAGCTGTTTATTTTGTAGTCACCTTGCTAATTCTCATTTATGTAGTCTTAAAACATTGGCACTTGGAGTCTTTTTTTTTACTTCCCTTTAGCCTGTCAGGAACCTCATTTGACATAACTCTGCCCAAATCTTTGTCATCCCCCCACCTCTTTCTCTATTCATCATTTTCTTTGCCGTCCTGCCGTAGGGGTTTAAAGGGCGTCTGGTTTTAACAGACAGACTGACAGACAGTTATGGGTCACATGTGTCCGAACCTGTGCTTGTTTGCAGCGTGGCTTGCTTGACCCTAGACTGAGTGGTTTTGCAACCTGAGTAGGCATCACTTGGGTCTATGTGTTCACTTCACATTTGCTTTCGCAATGCTTGTTTACCAGCTGCTGATTGAGTGACCCTGACAATGTTAATAAACTCAAATCCAAAGACTTATTTTAATATTGTTTCATTGACTTTACAGTTGTTCACATTTACAGTGTTTTGGTGGATATCTTCATCCAGAGCAATTTATATTTTTATTTAACAAGGACATAGAGCAATATATGGTTATGTACTATTCTCAGAGGCACCACTGTGGTAGTCGAACAGCCGAACATGAACCTGTGACCCTCATATCCATGCATGATAACTCCTGCGTTCACCTTATGCTTTTAGACCTCATACCCTGAAGGAGATGTCATGATTTATCAGCAAAGTTTTGAAAAAGTTGTGTAAGTGAAATGGACATTGGAGCATTCTGGTCATTAATATTAGACGCAACTTCCCCACAGTGTATTTAATGCAAAACAAAACCACAATTTACTGAAAAACCCATTTTATATATATTTTGATTATTCGGTGAGCCTGAATGTGATGGAATTATTCCATGTTAAGCAAAGATATCTTTGTATCTTCATATGTACATATATATTCATATTATAGTTTTTGAGAAATTAAGACTTGCCATACACAGCATACACTGATTTTTTTTTTAGAAATTAGCTACTAGTGCCATCATTACTGACTGAGGTATCAATTCACAGAAGGCAGAAAATGTACCTAATTAATTAATCAACAGTATATGGGTAAGCATTTATAAATAAGGGAAAAAAAGTCACCTGATCACGACCACTGAATGACGAAATGCTCAAGTGTTACATGTTGGTATTCTGCAAGCCTTACGGGTTGAATTGTGGCATTGTTGGCTTGCTGCTGACACACTGACCTACAAAATCTTTGAACTGGTCTAATCTGTAGAGAGAAAGGGGCCTTCGGAATTAATTATGGTAACGCAGGACTCACTCGGACAACCATTTGCTTTCACTAAGGCCTTGTGTATGGAGTTTGGCGTATGGCATGGTTTATTTATAGTTGATATAGACACCCGTCTCTCCTGCATCCTGTAGGGAGGTGTAGAAATAACAGTACTTAAATACTTCTTAACCTAAATGATGACCAGAGGTGGGCAAAGTACCTAACTTGATTACTTAAGTGAAAGAAGAGTGTCAAATGTCAAATGTTACTCCAATACAAGTGAAAGTCATACAGTAAAAAATTTAGCCATATGTTTTAGAATTGTTTACTAAAAGCGTGTGGATTTCAGTTTGAAATGGAGTTTCAATTTGTGGCAGATTTATTAAAAAGAAAGAACCAACATTTCTTTCAAGGTGGATTTTCTGTTCCACAAGGCGTTTACTGTGTTTTTTAACCATCACAGTGCTGTTTTAAAAAAAGAAACATTTGCTGGGCTTTGAGAATAAAGTAGAAATTGTATACTTTTGTCCTCAGGAAATGGATGAACTATTACTTTGGCACCAAGAACCAAACCATGTGGAGCCAGAGCAGGTCCATCAAGGGCATCACCAGCACCTCAGTCTGTTAAATGACGACGATGAGGATGAACTCATGGTGGACCGCTGGAGGAATGCAAACCCATTTCATAATCCAATGACCACCACGCTGAATGATGTACAGGTATAAAAATAAATAAATAATAATCACTGATTAAATGAAAAAATGTTTTGGTTGATTTGTGGACTTATTTCCTGTAGTCTAGCTGCAGATTCCCTCAAGTGAGAACTCGGCCACCCAAAGGTCAGGGGTTTTCCAGTGTTGGTCAGATGGCCAACAGCTGACTGAGGATTATGTTTCACAAAACAAGAAAACCCCTATTTTCTAAAAGAAGCATGCATAATGGACTAGTTCTGTTCAAAGCAACATGTTAAGAAAAATATATACAGAATTAATTGATGGGTACACAAGGACAATTAATGTCATCTGGTACAGACTTCAAAGGTCTGTTATCCACCAATAAACAGCAGATAACTTGTAGAATGTCAGGTGTCATGTGCTATTATTTGCTAATTTGCATTCAAATATAATTTTGCTCAGTTTTGCTTTCAGTGCACATTTTAAGGTTCATTATCTGGTTTCTGTCTTCACTCAGTCTTTTAACATTGCAGATGTGTCCTTGACATACACCCAGCAATTTGCCTAATACTTCAATTCTCTACCAGTTTGCAGGTTTACAGGAAGATCCTTCACTATCCATTGAGGATTGTCTGCAATTACTGGAAACAAACTTGCCACAGAGAGACCAGCAACATGTAAGTACTTTGGAGAAAACGTACACTTTTCTTTGTGAAAATTTAACGTAGAATATGTAGCCCATAGTCACCATCAGTCATAATTTGGAATTTTGCCATCTTGTACTAACAATGCATTTTTCTCAGTTGGGAGATCATGACATGGGCAGGGTAGATGAAGACCCTTTACAACGCAGATCTTTTCTCTTGTCTCCATCCACTTTTAATGAACCTTTGATGGACCTGGAACAACAATGGCAAGATGCTCTGGCCATCATGGGACCACAGGTACAAACAATACTGAGGTTCTCTAGATCTCAGTTTAGACCATTCTTTTTGAAGTATACTTATGTTTTCTTCCCAACTTTCATCTTGTAGGACATGGATGTAGATGAGCCGTTAAGTGAACCTGAATCCATTGCCAATATCACAGGACAGACTTTAGAATCTACAGAAAATTCTGTTCACCAAAATATTAGCTTTCGCCAAAGCACCCTCTCAAACCCCAACCAGAACTTCTGGACAAGCAACAACACGCACCAAGAAGTCGGTCGCCTTTCCAGCCAGAACCAAACGTCTCAACTTGTTACAAACTCCTGTCCCATAACAGATTTAAATCTTAACGATAATGAGATTATAGATTTTCTTCTATCACCCGCCCAAGACGGATCCATTTACAACGATCCCAATTCTCCTATAGAAGATCAAAGCTTGTCCAGCCTTTTTGGCCCTCTCCTGGAAGACGCCATGTTTGATGAGATCAGTTTGCTGGATCTTGCTATGGAGGAAGGACTGATACAAGCAGAGGTTTCCCAAAATGTTGCGCAAGACCAGACTGACTCTGACTCTGGACTGTCCTTGGACTTTAGCCAAAGTCCTGCTTCCCCAAGTGGATCTGAATCTTCCTGTTCCTCGTCCTCATCTTCTTGCTCTTCATCATCTGTGTCATCCACAGAGTCGACTCCTGAGGATGGAGCCGTAGGATACACCCACATCAAAGAAGAACCTACTGATGATGATGATGATGATGATGATGATGAAGAAGGAGCTGTGGGAGGATATAGCCCAGATCAGAACAAGATGTTTCAGACAAATTACCTGGAGCCTGGTCAATTTCATCATCTACCATGGCTGGAACACATTGACCACGATCACACCTACAACCAACCCCACTTTTTTATCCAAAGAAAGTCCCCAAAACAGCGTTCAGAAGAGCATCTGGAAGCAGACGTCCAAGACAACTTGTCCACCAGGGATGAGAAGCGAGCCCATGCTATGAAAATACCGTTTTCCAACGACATCATCATCAACTTGCCGGTGGAAGAGTTCAACGAGCTTCTGGCCAAATACCGCCTTAGCGAGGCTCAGCTCACCCTCATCAGAGACATCCGTCGGCGTGGCAAGAACAAGATGGCCGCCCAAAACTGTCGTCGAAGGAAACTCGACGTCTTGCTAGAGCTGGATCGCAGCGTGGAAGGCCTGCGACGTCACCGCACCAGGCTGCTCAGGGAGAAGTCTGAAGTGCTGCGTTCGGTTCGGGAGATGAAACAACGCCTTAATGACCTTTATCAAGAAATCTACGTCAGACTCAGGGAGGAGCAAGGGATGCTGTGTTCCGCCAGTGACTTTGCTTTGCAACAGGACAACGCCAGCCACGTCTCGTTCTCCACCAAGCACGGCTCTCAAAACAGAAGGAAGTCTGGAAAGAGGCAGAAAGACAAGGACTGAAGAGCGGAATGAGTGGAGAGGAGGATCGTTAAAAGTTTGCTTTAATGCCTGCAGGCCAGGCCAAGACACTGGAGCGTAGACGGTGGAGAAGCCAGTGACGTGGATACGAAACTTGACGCAACACTTAAATGACAATTAAGTGCTTCTTTTCCACTAGAAGTTCTCCAAATGTATTTGAAGAGAATACAAGATGTGGCGCGAGCAAACAAATGGGTAGAATCAGCACTAACGGCTGAAGGACCCAACATGGACTCTAAAGTATTGAAGTGGTGGCACGTTAAGGACAAACTGAAATGTCTGAGGAAAGAGAAAATACTGTTAATGTTTGAAATGAGCCAAAGTAAAGAGGATTCTGCTTCACTGGAGAATGAGAACATTAAAACAGTGCCTTGCTGGAAGAACATGGCTGGTTTCAAGCCGATCAAGTGCTTTATCTAATGGAACACGTGTTGAAAACTTGTCAATCAGAATGTAAGACATTGTGATACTGATAAAGCTCCTAGCAACGTGTTTTTGCTCAGATTGGAGTGTTTAATAGTCTGTAGCTGCTGTTTTTAATTATTTTTTAAGAAGCACCTTTAAAATACCAGTACTGTGTATTCATCCCAAGGCCCTGATTACCACTTTTAATAAAATATCAAATTCACTGACAAATGCATAACTTGACCATGATATTCATGTATTATATGCAGCAGCATTTGTGCCATTTTTCTTGTCAGGGAATGGAACCATAATAGTGAAATTTACTGTTGTTTTTGTAATATCTGACATCTAAACTTGTTTTTCACTATGCACTGTCCTATGTATTTGTAATTTGTGAATATGAATCTTGGTGACAAGCTGGGATTGTTTCCATTGTGTAATTAAATGTATTTATTATCTAATGTCAGTGCTTTATTAATGCTTAAAAAGACTGGTCTACACCAAGTAAGACTTAATTTGGGAATTGTTTGAAATGATGAACCTCACACACAAGCACCAGTCTTAATAAAAACAGGGATTTATTTTTAAAAAAGAGATTCAATACCAAGGACAAACATGCTGTCACACAGATAGTAATGGAGGAAGAGACAGGCGTTACAATACCAGCACATTTGGAAAACAAAATGCAAAAGTCGAGCTTACTAATGCAGACATACATCAAATAAAGCACCCCGTGTGAATCAGTCCTATACTCACAAAATCATACACCAAATTAGCTGACCAAGTCTAGGAAACTCCAAATCCTTAACATGTTCTTATGTTGGCTTTAATCCTTGTGCCTTTAATAAAGGAGCTTTAAAAATGATCACAGCTTAAATTTGCAAAACAATGATGAATCCCGTCACTCATTCAAAAGCAAAGGAAAAATTAAAAGCTTAATTTCAATGAATATTCCCAGTGATTCATCCTTTATATTTTTGGTGTTTAAATGGAAGGGAAGGACATGGAATTTCTCAGAGCCACCTGAAAGTGATGCTAAAGATGAAAATCATCAGAGTTAGTTATTTAACACAACACTTAAAACTTGAAATAACAGAATAAGTCTTAGTTTAAAATTCTGAAAGGGGAGAAAAGGCCATTTTAAAGTCTATGGTACAATCTGTTCAGTGATAAAGGACATCAACAACTGCTTTCTCCAAACAGTATCTTTTTACATTAGAGGAAAAGAAAAAAACGGGCAAACAAAATTTCTCTTCTGCCCATTCAGCAAAAAAGAAAACCCAGCGGGATTATGGGAAATGTAGTTTCCAAAGAGGAAGTCTGAGAAGATTGCTTTGTAATAACTAGGGATGCACCGATACCACCCCCTGTGCAGTTACTCGTACTCAGAATAAAATTCCCCGATACCTACTACCGATACCACACGTGGAAGATATGATGTAGTTATATTTATCGCCACACGGAAGCAGTGTAAATGCCACAACACTGGCCAAGTAAACTGTGGACTGTGCGGAGATAAAAAATGTCAGCAGCAAAGCAGACTAATACTTTAAGATTTTATATTTTATTTAATCGTTGTTGCTTTTTTATTTTTTGACACTTATAGGACAAATAAATGGATTAAAAAATAGTTTAATTTATTTTATAAAATGACAAGGCTCAAGTGTACTTTAATTTATATTTTGTTTTTTGAAAGTTTTTTTGAGTTTAGACTACCATATTTCCCCAACGATAGGCTGCGGTTTATACTGTACATCGATTTTACAAATCTGCGTATTGTGTGCGGCTCGCTTAAATAGGGCGCCCTTTCTAAAAACACAAAAACGCATTCGCTAAAATGATAATTCAGTGCACCAAAAAGACGACACACCCAAATGATGTTGAATTTAAATGTATTGTTTACTGCAGCAACGAACAGTTCGAAAAGCAACGCAAAGCAAAGATAGATCAGTGATGATGTTCTGTCATTTAATCGGCGCTGCCGCATCCAGCCTCGTTGCTGCAATGTAAAAATGACACTTTTTTAGGCCTTTGCTACATTACATCCTAGTATATAATACAAGCCGGGCAAACCCAAAATGTAACAGAAATAAAAGGAACAAAAGTTTATTGTTGGCTGGGAAAAGATAAGTTTTAATTTCCGTTTGAACGACTGGAGGGTGGGGGTACAGCAATGTCAATCATCTGTCTACAAGTAAATTCTTCAGTATAAAATTGGCAACACTGAAATACAAAAATTATTAGGCTTATTTTTCTTCAAATCAGATCGGTAAACGTCACTATCGTCGAACAACTCGATTGTGACTTGTGCTGCTTTGCTGTCGCTGATGTCGGACACGCTTTCGTCACCGGTATCGCTCTCGGATATTGCAGACGTTGCTTGGGCTGCTGGTGGGCTTGTAGGTGGAGGAGGGATTTCGGCTTTGCGAAAACCGTTCTGTACGCTTTCTGGTTTCACGTTGTTCCACGCCGAAATAACCCGTTCGCACGCTTGACTGTACGCACTTCAGGTTGGTAAATTCAGTAACGTCATTACTGAGCATTTTCTGCGGCTTATAGAATAGGGCGGCTTATCGTTAGGGAAATACGGTAATTGATATTGGTTTAAAAAAATCGTTAAAAATCCTATTATTGTCATTGTTATTAATAACAGACTTCCACAGGTATCGGTACTCGGTATCGGTGAGTACCTAAAACTAAGTATCGGTACTCGTACTCGGTCTCAAAAAAATGGTATCGGTGCATCCCTAGTAATAACTACAAATTCCAATGTTTCCTCGTACCAACGTACAGAACATCATTTCCACACTGTTTTAAGAACCCTGAAGGAAAGTGACAAAGTTGTCCATCTCCATAAACGTGAAATTAGATCATATCAACTGTATCGGTGGATTCTGTGTCTCGTCTTTCTGCGCGGGACTACACTTACATCATATAAATGGATATGATCAAAGTTGCTGGCATTTATTCAGCTTATAGAGATGAGAAAACAGAAAGGAAGAGACCCAGCATCGTGCTTAAAACTGAACACTGCTACCAAAATAAAGACACAAAAGAAAGAGTCTGATCAAGCATTGGCAAGCAACCGTTTTTTAAATCTTGATATGTAATAATATGGGCTTTCGTTACACAGCTTCACTTCTTGCATCCTGTTTTTTTCCACAACCTCGTCCTTCTTACGATGAGGGTTTAGAAAACTGCTGATCCATACCCATGAGCAGATAAAACAAGGAACGCAAATATCACAGTATGGGGAGAAAACGCATAAAATGTGTATATGCATGAAATAAGAAAATTAAAAAACTAGTTCTAAACAGACAAAGTAGACATATACAGTACGTAGAAAAATGTATAGTCCTGTGCATGAACATGAAGCAAGTGGCACACGCGTAATGCCCCCAATATAAAACTGTCTAATTGTGCTGCATCTCAGAGGACCACCTATTATGACAACAATATTGGATCTTGAAATAAAAATTCTCGGCTGCTCGGTCTACAATTCCCATAATCCAATCAATGCAAAAACAAACATATATCGGGTGAATTGTGTGGTATACAGAGACACGTTCACTTTAACCTCGTACAGAAATGCGTCAATATTCTGCACCTCTCTGCGTGTTCTCCACAGTGTCACGAGTCCAAAATGTTATGGCAAGAGAGTTAAAAACAAGTTTCGTTTTCCCCGTCTTTACATTTTGTTAGAAACGCCACGACGATTCCACTCCTCCCGCTCTTTTCACCCCCCGTCCTCTGACCTCAGGTTTAGTTCTTGTCCTCCTTCTTCTCCTCTTCTTCGGTGGGGTAAGAGTGCCACGTTAGCCGCTCCTCATAAAAAGAAATGACAACCTGCGGACACTTCACGTTGGCTTCCTTAGCGGGAACGAGGTCTGCTTCGTCTGAATTTTTCCTGTTGGCCACGAGAAGAGAGCGAGAGAAAGAAAGGGAGGGGAGAGAGAGAAAAGATTAAAATAGGGTTTACAAGGTTCCTACATATTTTCAACCCGGACAAGTTCAATGCACAGCTTTTTATCTTGCACTGCAATGTTGCTCTGTCACTACGGCTGTGCGGTATGACCAAAATATCCAAATCTCAGATCCCGATAACAATATACATCACAAAAAGTATATTTTCTGTAAAATCAGTGGAACTAGCAAAGTCTAGTGTCCGTGTTCACTCTGCTCTGCCCTCGAGACACATCGCACACACTTGTATGGAATGCCAAAGGTGCCACAATTTGCCTATATTTTTATGCAATTGACTGTAAAACATCCCCTTCAATATTCTGCTGCTGTTTACAGCGTTTTTACGTCATTGAAAACAGCGCAATCTTTTCACAGGGGCTCTAGCGACTTGTCAAAATGGCTATAAAAGGCGGCGCTTATTATGACACTCTAACAAGGTGCCTTTACGGCGAATTGTGGCACTTTAAGAGTTCTGTAGATCTACCCGTGATCGGAAGGTTGTGTATTGAATCCCAGACTGATAAAGGTACCACTGAGGTACTTATGAGCAAGGTACCGTCAAATGCACTGCTCCCTTGCTCACAGTGATGGGAATAACAGCGTTAAAAAAGTCATTTTTCAGTAACGGGTAATCTACCCAATTACTGTTTCAATCATTACACCGCCGTTACCGTTATTGACAATAACATGCGGTGTTATTAAGCTGTTTTCATCCGACTACCGGAGCTGCAAAGCTTTTTTCTTTTCTTTGGTGAGGGGCAAGACAACCGCATAAGGGATGATGATTGGCAAAGGTAGAGTACAAGCATCATTTAATTTAGACCTATTTGATTGCCGGTTGCGGCCTGGTGATGTGCAATAAATATGAAAAGTTCTAAAACATCTATTGTGTTTTATCATTCTACTATTATATACATAGTAACGAGCAAATCTACAATTATTTTATATCTACATTAAATTTGATAGGTGTCTTGTCTCACATTGTCCCACAGCGATATTAGAATAGTGTAGATTTGTGTACAATGTTTTCTGTTAAAAATGTATTATTTTATTTATATTTAGACTTTTATTTATTTTAAGTGTCTATTTCATTAATGACACATATTTAATAGTCAGTGTTATTACAAATAATTGAACATACAGCTAAATTTCCATCAAAGCAGGGAGGGGGATCCACATTTTCGACATATTTGAACATTTTTTTAAAAATTTAATGCATAAGTTACTTTCCCTGGTAACTAGTTACTTTTATAATGCTGTAACTCAGTTACTAACTATAATTACTTTTTTAAAGTAACGTGCCCCGTTTGCTCATGAGTACCTCAGTGGTAACTTTACCAGTCTGGGGCGAACATCCAACCATTACACTACCAACTGCCACTCAGTCTTCACTGAATTTTAGGCAACATTTTAGAGAACAACATAGCGGCAAAAGTGTGGAAACACAAATATTTCTCCATACCCTATTCTCGCTTTTTCCACACTTGTCCAATTACTGAACTCAAATTCCATACTGCGTAGGAACACGGACATTAAACGACCAGTCAAATCTGTGACAAAAGCCTTTTAAGAACAACATTCACTTTTACTCTTGGGCCAAAAATCTAGTTTCAAACAAACTGTTGCTTTTTTCAAGGCTGACAACAATTATTTCTGATAAAGTAGATCACTAATATTTTGGACCACACCTCATTTCTTCATATTTTGCTTCTTCAATAACCAGGCATGTATGTTTTCTTATTTTCATAGCAAAAAAAGGTTTACTGGGAAAGAACGCTACACTGACCACTTCATGAGGAACATCAGCTCTCCGCTGGAATCTGTGGCTCCAATTATGCGTTCAGGGTCCAGTCCCCGGGCAAAACCCCTCGGCTTCTCCTGCTGAACAACACATCGGTGGGGAAAGGGAACAAATCGGAATGCAGATGAAATGTGGTCTACCAGCTGTTAACCCCCCCAATTTACAGTTCTTATTGTATTTTTAAAATAATTTTTCCAATGTTAGACCCGAAACATGAAGTGCATGCATATAACATGGTAATATCTCACATCGTCTTTCCTCTTCTTTGAGCGACTGTCGTCATTGCCTGCTTCGTTGTCCGACTCTGTTTTCCTCTTGACTCCTGCGTCCTTTTTGTCTCCCTCGCCAGCCTTTTTCTGGGACTGTAGGAACTCTGCTATTAGATCTGGACAGTCCAGGTTCTCTTCAGGCTCCCAAGTGTTGTCCTCACTGATGTATTAAGAAAAAATATAGAGAGAGTCACGTGTCAGAAATAACTGAAAATATCAAGTAAATGGCTGTATTGTGAGTAGAACGCTGGTTGTTTTTGTTATTTATCAGCTAAAAATTAGTTTTGTCTGTTATAAATGGGAAGATTTGACTTTGTGCACGAGAAAAAACGCAGCACGTGTGTTTTTGTGACGGCAAGGCGCAGCACTGCCTTGGCACTATGAATGATGGACTTCCCTATGAGAGTTGTGCACGGTAACAAACAGCACGTGTTAACATTGCGAAAAATGTCATTCATGCGTTTCTGCACAATTACTTCAGTTTTTTCTGACGCCAAATTCTTCTTCTTTTATGGCGGTCGGCATCCAGCTTTACTGCCACTGCAGCTTTGGGGTAGCCACCGTACGTATGTGTGTAATAACGTAGACCCAACTAATTGATTATTAAATTAGTTGCCAACTATCTTAATAATCAAATTTAATCAATATTATTGATTTATCTATATCCTACAATAACCTACTTCTTCCCCAATACTTGACAATAATTTTTCTGAAAAGTTACAATCTTTTTGCAAACTAACTTCAAACTAAAGTAGACTGTCCAAAGCAATGTTGAACTAAACCATGATGTTCACTAGACCCCGTGTTAATGCACTCACTTTGAGAATCCCTTCCACTTGAGCAGGTACTCCACCTTCCCCTTCACCAGTCGCCGATCCAGAACTTTCTCCACCACATATTCCTCCTCCTCCTCCTCTACCACCTCCTCCACCCTTTTCTTCATCTGTTTCTTTCCTCCAGGGGTTGCCAGCTTGACGTCGGGCTCAGGGGTAGCTGGAGCGCAAAATATAACACAACACCACTTGGGTGAGTTTTAAACAATTAAGTTTGAGTATTAACATTGATTAGAGCAAGCAAGGTCTGATTTCATGACTGCGTGCTTTGTAATTTTGTAAATTAACATTTTAAAAACCTAATATGTGACCCGATCTGCCGTAATGAGTTGGAAGTCGGCGTTCTATTTATTTAGATACGGGCCGATTATGTTGAGAAACATCAAAAATATCGATATGAAAGGTCTTTAATTAAATCTGGTCTCCAAAAAAGAAAAATCAATATTTTTGTGTTGTTTTTCAACATAATCGGCCAGCATCTAAATAAATAGAACGCCGACTTCTGACTCATTCCGGCAGATTGGGTCACATATGATAGTGACAGTAGTTTATTTAAATACAAATTAAGAGTAAATATAGCAGAGAGCACATCCCCCTGTCATTTGATCCCTTACATTTTACTTAAAGACTTCAAAAACACTCTGGATTTCCCCAAACTACAGTCCAACTAAAGGTGAGACCAAATAAACAGAATGTGTCAGCAGAACAGAGAACACTGATAGAGAGTCAGATAGAGAACATTGTTAAGCATCCAGAATGACTGCATACTGAGCTATAAAAACCCTATCAAAAGCATGTTTGGTAATGGAAGATAAAAATAGCATGCATATTTTTACTTGAAGGAACCTCATGTTCCTCCGCCATCACATGATTAAATGTAAACTGAATTTGGTAAGCAATGACTGTTTTGAAACAGCGGTTGCACATAATCGCACATACTGACTCCAAAACAGGGACAGCAAATTTAGACCAGCCGTGGTCTAAAAAAACGTGCTGATTTTCTTAAAATCAAAAAGCAAGACATTTGCCGTGGCAAATTCTTACACTCTTCTAAAATACATTTCTCTTGTGCACCGACAAAATGAACTTTCTTCAGTTCTATCTGTTAGAATCTTTATTAAAAAACTTTTCAGTCATAAACTAGAGTTAGGCAAGTGCAACATGGCTCCATCATATCTGCATTTTTCTAATGAAAGGTGTTTGCGGCATGTGGTAAAACCACAAGGCAACTTCAGGAAATTTAAGGCGACAGCATGCCCAAACAATGAGGAAAGATTTTACCAAACTTTTCTTCTTGACACTGACCGATATTATCTGCTGATATGAGTGAATTACAGACTAACTGGTAATGCCACTGAGATTGGTTGATAATTGATCATCATAAATGAAATATACAGACAGAAGGCAATTTGTGAGTGTTTAATTTTAATTGGTGTGAACGCTTAAATCAATATACTTTAGAAATCTTAGGGAAAAGCTTTGGCCTTTTGCAAAAACGTTGGCTGACAACATAAAAAAGAACATCAAAAGTCTCTTGGCAACTACTGCCAAGTCAAAATCTGGCATGCTGATAAGACTCCTGCTTTAATTTGATCTACATCACAAACATTCCATCATTTTAAAGTGGGTGTGTAGACTTTTTTATCCACTGTTTAATTATCAAACATTTCAACACTGAAATATCAACATATGCATGTGTTTTAAAATGTCGGTGAGCCGGGCTCTAACTTCCACATAAGTTAAAACAAACTGCTAGTTAGTGCACCTTTGTTACGCTACGTCCACCATCAACACATTGCCAGGCTAATTTTCCAGAAGCAATCAGCTAAATGAGTTGTTCCATAATCAGTCTAGAACATCAAACACTGAGCTGTCAATATAAAGAACTGCACATACAATGAGACAAGAGAGACAAAGGGAGAAATGACAACAGCCATAAATATGTGAATTCTACAACTGTCCCACATAGTGAACAGTAAGACGCACACATCTCCACATATAATAAAGATACACATTCTTGCTGATGTAGACGATCGCATGTAAATTAAAAATGTTCCGTTTAGCTGACAACACACTTTAAGAACCTCACTAACTACAAAATAAACATCAAGGGAATGTCAGATGGAGTTTTTGAAACATTTTGTCAATAAATCTATGTTAATAAACCAAGAATTCTATCAGTGATTAGAACTACACAGTATTTCATGTGCTACACTTACTATCATCAGTAACATGGAAATTGTTAATTATAAATTTCCACACGATGAGCTTTGGAATGAACATTTTTTTCAGGCGGCTTTTCTGCAAGTGTTGTAATGAATCAAAACTTTCACAATAGCTAAAGATAGCGTATTGTGAAGCCATAATACTGAGACAGTACAGCTATAGGCGACTCGATCGTCTAGCATTATTAGTAGGAGTGCACTGATTATTAGTGCCACTATGTGGCATATTTTTTAAACTGATGAATAAATTTAAAAATGGGCTACTTTGGCTCTGATGCAGCCACCTTTTCTGGACCATAACCTGGTAGTGCTACACTGAAAAGACAAAGTTCAAATGTATCCTGACCTTGTTTTATTAGTTTATAAAACTTCAGGGAGGTGTTTTTTATTCATTCAATTCTTTACTTGTTTTACTTTAGAAAAATGGCTGCTGAAAAGATCTCAGGATTGAATATACAGGTGATCCCCGAGTTACGATGGTTCAACAAAAAGTTGGGTCGCCCTCTCCCGCCTTGTGACAAGACTCACTCTCGCCAGCGATCGACAGTGTTCAGTTGCCTCAGCGTTAGAGCGTGTATTTTTTTTCTGTGTCTTTGGTGTTTCGAAGCCCATTGTGTCAACTTAAGATATTTTTGAGTTACAATGGGGTCATCGGAACACATCTCGGGGACTATCTATATTAAAAAGCATTAAAATAAAGTTTTGCGCTTGAGTATTTGTAACTCATTTTTAGAGCAGACACGCATTGCTTCAAAATGTCAGGTATTGATCTCCTCGATTGGTAATAATCAGTATCAACCCTCCCATCCCCAAAACACATGGCAAAGGAAGACAACACAGTGAACTGAAGGGAAGCATAGTAGAAAGTTGTGAGACACCTGAAGTGACACTGGGAACATCACTAGGGGTGTCTGTTGGTTGGCTCATACTCGTCATGGTAGATTCTGCGGAACCTTCCGGTTCCTTGTCAACGTCAAAAGAGCTGAACAGAATAAAAGTGCAGATTAGGGGGAGGGAAAGGGTCAGGGTTTGTGAATTAACAGATATTAGGGAGAGAATAACAAGGCAGGAGAACATATCATTGGTAACATTACACAGCAATACTTATTACTATTAGTACAACTGTAGCACACATTATTGAGCCCTCGGTGGGGCTTTTAGAAATTAACCAACAATAATTTTATAGGTAAGGCTGGTCATTTTGAGATTCTATTTAAAAGATAAATATTATAAGACACACATAACAATGGATAGATAAGTAGCCTAAAAGTATATATTACGTGAATTTCAGTTATCACTGGCCTAAGATCTGAAAACTGTCAATGCTGTCTTTAGTGATTTTATACATTTAAAAATCTTTCAATGAAAAGATTTTCCATTGAAAAAACAATCTGGTGAAGAAAAATGTGTTTTGGAATGTATAGGTAAAAATCCCTCACTAAATTTGTGAATCCCCCACAGCTGCAATCTGAGCAGAAGTGAGCACTGGACTAAAGTAGTTGGATTAAAGAATGAATCAATTTTAGATAAAATCTACAACTAGAACAAATACAACTTTATTATTGCAAAAAATGTGATCGTACATTATTTTTCAGCCTGAAGTCAATTAATTACACAAAGTGGAACGATGTCGCATCCAACCTGAAACTGTTCTCATCATACAATCACAGTTAGCAAGAAACCGAGTGATCAGATCCTAAAATGGTGACGACAAATAGCATAATTGTAACTTATTCTTTTGGCACAGAATCAAAATAAAATCTGAGAGTAGAAAACAAAGTAATGTAAGCCATTGGCACAAACGGATGCCCTGAAAAACACTTTAAATAGCAAAAATGTTGTTCTATATTTCACCTAAACATTCTGTCAAATTAATCTGCCCTTCATCAGATGCATGTGTAAGTTACTGAATAAAGAGATGTACAGAGAGGAGGAATAATCCCTCAGACATAATACAGTGCTAATCTACCACCTTAATCAAGACACAATAGGCACAGATTTAACGACAGATCAAATCTCTCATCCAAAAAATGGTATGATTAGCAATTTATGTACTGAAAAGGAAAGCCCAGCTTTAAGGGTTGAGGGTAGCAAAAAGTTGGTGGAATTTTCAAGTCACATGAGCAAATATACCCACCACAGTGGAGCCACTGCAAGTATGATTCAGTCTTAGTCAGGCAGTACAATTCGTCACACGGATTGCTAATTGCTATTCTAGGCTTGACAATTAATTACAGCAAAAGGCACCAGTTAACCAATTACAGTCAACAGAATGCCCTCTGCAGCACAATCATGCACTTCATTTTCGAGTTACAAATCTACTTACAAAATGCTTTCATAAACAAATCTCTAGAAATATTAATGTGTGTGCACTGACAGAGCGTGTGTTCAGACAAATCACAGGTGTTCACAACCATGACAGATTACACACATTTCAGCAGGAGGATCTGGTTTTGCTTTTTAGAAAACCAATAGCTACTTCACCAGGTCTCTACTGGTAATATTTTGTGCACGTATGCACCTGTATGAGGCAAATATATATTTACAAAAATGCAAAACGAAACAGTGTGTGTTAGGGGGATTTCACCAGCTGACAAAAATTATTCAATGCACTTTACATTGAATAAAGTCATGGAAATCTGAAATCAACTAAGTCCAAATCAGACATTTTATTAGTTTATAAAGTGATCAGCTGTCACTATTAGACATCTAACCTAATGGACACTGTTTTTAAAGAAACTGGGGTGAATCTTATTTTTGGACACATATTTTGGGTTGATACTGCTTCAATACTAAATCGTGTAGTCAAAAGTCGTACGATCAGCCACATCGGCACTAGTTTTCCGTTTTAGGGTTCCACACTGTGACTAGGGTACTTCTCAAATTAGTAACTTTCTAAATAAAAGTATAGTTCTAATCTTGTGGTAATTTGTGATTCCATAACAGTAACATTGCAAGGGAAAACACTGATATGAAAGGATTATCTTCATTTCCTCAAGAGTGACGTTCAAAAACGCAACAAAAGTTCAGTCTTTTGCGTCTGACAAAAAAGTAAAAGCACGTATAGTCGTTGTGGGCGTGGTTTCAGAAGGGGGCGTGGTTTGGGTTCACGTGCTACGTTTTCCAAAACGGATATTACCAAAAAAATCAAGGGTTCTTTCGCTTTGAGTCAAAATACCAAAATACAATGTAATACATAAGACACATTTTGTTCTCTTAAAAACATCGTTCCATTGCAAAAAAAAAAAAAAAACCAATTAAAATTCGACCCGCGGAGTCCTTAAGATTTTCTGTTTGCACAAAAAAACCCATCACTTCCGGTGCGAACGCGCATGGGCGTCGCTAGAACATTCGAACCAGTATTCGATGTGATAAAAGGAGAAGCAGCATCAAAATAAGAGTTTCAATGTGAAATTTACGTCTGTGGAAATATTAGAGTCCACACGTACGTTTCCTATAGTGTCTTATTCGACGTCCCTGTTGTTAATAAAAGATGGTTATGGCAGCCCTTCTCTCTTTTTTGCCGGCGAAGTGGGCTGAGTCGACACTAACACGGGCCCTGACACAGGCCAGTTAACATTAAAAACGTTAACCTCGAAACTGTACTAAAAAATAATATGTACTGGTAACATTATGGCAATGTATTATATGGAAAAAAAAAATCCGTCCACCATGTCAAACATTAAAATGAATCCAGGATATGGATCGTTCTTTATAAAGTGGGCTAATATTTCACGCCTACATCTCCATGTTGACCTAGATCACTTTCAAAACAACAGACACGGGCTTTAGAAACCTATGGAAACATTTCAGGTGTTCCACCTGATTGTTTATATCATTCCATATATGCATGTTTACTCTGTTGCTATGATGTAAACAGAGCGCAATTTTCGTGCAAACACACTACAGTTATGTAGCAGACAGAAAATGTGACTTACCTTTAAGGAGAAAAAAATGACGATGCCGCAGCACCCAGAAGAGTATTATTTTCTAGGTTTGTCGCAAATGGCCACAAGGCTTTTGAAATTTATTGTAGAAAGGTTTCACACTGTGTTTCTGCTGCAGATCAGGCCCCCGCAGTCCGCCAAACAAAAGGTGCACAGAGCCTTTGCGGCCCGCCAATTCCGACGGAGCGTGTAGAACGTCTGTGGAACGTGGAATCATGGGAGACGTAGTTTTTGCTATAAAGGAAGGCCTTATTACCACTAGTTACGTAGTTTCTAAATGGAGCTCGTTATTATTCACTTAGCATGCAAATACGATTTTTGTTTATAGGTGAAGTTTTAGAGGAGAACATTTTTTTTCGAAAGTGAGTAACGTAAATCACAAAAGCAACACTGAATCCACTGCCATGTCCGCGAAGAATGGCACAAATGAACCAATAAAGTGTCACTTTGTTAATTAGTTCAGTTATCAATTAAAAATACGAACAAAAACTAACAGTTGCACATGAAGAAACAATTTCAATCGAAATTTCTAGGTTTTCTTTTGTTGCAATGACTCATATATTGGAAAGTTATATAGTTTTAGATTTTTTGCATTCAAACAAAAAAGAGAAAACGGAAAACGTGCACTAATATTCCATTTTAGGCGTGAAAAAATATATATGTCCATGTGTAATGGTCACTTCCGGTCATGCCACTTGCGCCCAACAGGAATTCAAAATGGACTAAGTTTTTCCAATTTTCATTTGAGTACAAAATGTGAAATTGGGAAATTACTCACAGTTCATTTTTATTTGGTATCAGAAACCAATACTGAAAATACATATATTCTTTGGACCCGAGTCTTGTGATTGCCAATCCACAGGGTTTGAACCACACAGAAAAGTCTCAGTGAAGGGAGCACTCCCTCCTTTACTCATTAGATTCAAGATTAGTGTCTTCCCTTTCCCTTTCCACCGCATACAATGGTTTTAGGTCTCTCTCACCCACTGGCTATAGACATCCAGCGTCAACTCGTTCTCGATTGTCATGCATCACACCTTTGTTTGTTCTCTCTTAGTTTATCATTAGGGCCTTTTTGAGCCTGAGTATTTTTTTGGCAGTTCTTTGTTCTTCTCCAGCTTTTGTCTCCTTAGTTGCTTCTTCTAATTGTTCCAGCTCAAGTTATTTATTTTTTATTTCATACGTAAAACTTCATTTGTGTCTACTACTCAACAAGCATCTGCCTTGCACTCCTGGTTCCTCTGCACCTTCTCACGCCGCCAAATGGTGTTCAACTCTGAGGCTTGCTCCCAAATTTGATAACTGGACATGGAAGAGTGTTTAGACTGCTATTAGGTTCAAAAGTTTGTTGAACTGTTGTTGAAAGTTCAACCCCACTTGTATGCTTTGTAGGCCCAAATCACAATTACTAATCTAGTTCAACATAAACTTTTGTAATTAAGTCCTTATCCTATTTCAATAGTAGTAAAAATAGACAGAGTGGAGTTAATTCCTGGAGTTGATTGCAGTGGTTTTCACAGTTCTCAATTTCAAGAGGAAAATACAAGAGGTCAGATAAAAACAATACAGAACCAATAGTATGAACGACCAATGAACTTCACAGTTTAGTGCAAGTGAAATGGATAGGCAGACTGCACCACAAAGAAATTTATTTATTTCTATGTTGATTTTCAGTCATCCAATACACAGTAGTCTTGAGTGCTTGCATCAAATTCAACTGCATTTCTTTTACGTTCTTGAATGTGGGTGGACGGGTCACTGACTCTCAAGAACACCTCTGAGGTAACAACCCCACAAAGAGATTTAATACCTGGAACTCCCATCAGTTAGCTACTAAAGGAGTCTTTTGGATGGGATGCTTCAAACACCTAAAAGAAGTCCAGTTACCTTTGATTCAAGCATTTATAGACCCTCTATACACACACTCAGCACATTCACGCACATGCAAAAACACAAACACACTCACATACTCATACATAATGCATGACAGGACACTTGTTGTCCATTATGTATGTGTGCTGTGGGTTTCTATATAAGTGGGGAGGGGTAAAAACAATGTGTTTTGCTTCATTAGCTCCCTGTAGCCCTTTAGCTGTTGAGCATCATTTCTCACACTCAACCCAGCCAATTAGCACCAAACATGAAGGTGACTTTGGGAAGAACTCAGCAGAACATCCTTCTTCTATGACGTCCTGAAAAGAAAGTTTTCATAACAACTTGTAGCTCAGAAAAAGGTCGAATGTTGACTCGAATGGTGTGGGGAAAATCAAGCTCAAAACATTTTAGGCTAGTCTGGACAGAAGACATATACTTCTAAAATCCAGTTGAAAGACATATCTAATGCAGGTGACTGCTTCACAATACAGAGATACAAATGAGTTCAAGCAGAAACCTGAAAGAACATATAGTTAAATAAGCTGAAACCATAAAAACATGAAACATGAAAAAGGGTAATGCAGTTATACTGAAATTCGGTCGAGGAAGAACAGCACACAGATACAGAGGGAGAGCAAAAAAGGGGGAATGAGGAAAGGAGGACAGTGGATCATGGCCTGAAAAATGGAATAAGAAAAGGTCTCCTTTAAAAAGTCTCACAATTGACCAGTGGATTTATTTTGAAGCTGCCCACTGCTTCTTCACGGATGGGTGAAATACAAATCATATTTCGTTGTGGTGCCCTGTGTACTGTGCTTTGATGTGTTCACAATTACAAATAATTACTCACTTTCACATTTCAAATATTAGCAAAATATGTATATAAATAGTTAATAATATGTATTGGAATGATTTTAGCAGCTATAAAGATCTAACTGACCTCGTAAAACATAAGAAAACCTCAGTTTATCAGTATTTTTGTGCCTTGTGTGGACATTTTTGCGACCCGTCCTTCTGTGGAAAAATGCCTTTATAAAAAAGCTTATTTTGAAAAGAAAAAGTCACAATGAAGTCATAATATTTACTAAGGTTAAGATTAATGCTAGTAATGTTTAGTACAGTTATGAAAGTCAGTGCAAGTACCTCTCAAAGATACCAAGACCAACTCCTTGTTTCTGTTTGTGTGTTCCACTTTTGGGAACAACTTTCAGATTCCACACCCACAGATTGGGGACGGACCTCCCATTGGAGACAAAAATGCTTGCTTTTTTGAAGAAATCTTTTGCAGAACAAAACTAAAAGAGAAGTTTAATTTTCATTACTAAGCTTGAGGTTAAGGTTAGATTTAGTGGCATTCATACAGTTATTTAGCTACAGTGATCATTATCTATGGAATGTCCCCAAAAGTGTAGTTAAGTTAGTGTGTGTGTGTGTGTGTCTATGTGTGTGTGTGTGTATGTGTGTGTGTTATTAGCTATATGCTGGGGTAATGTAGAGGAAAGAGTTCTGATCTGGAGTGTGTGGAGAACAAAGGAGGAGCACTAACAAAATTTATCATCCACTCGAGCACCATGATTGAGTTAATTACCCCATTACTCACAGACAGCAGCAGCCCTGTCTGAGAAACGAGGGGACCAGCCGTATTTTTACTCATGGGGGAGAGAGGGACAGAGCACAGCTGAGGAGGAATGCCGGTGTGCTCTGTCATGGCATCAAGAAAGGTTCTCCGCCCAAAACGGCTAATGGTAATGCTGTGGTTAACTAACTCTAAAGGAAGCCAAAGGCACCAGGTAACAGGGCTGGGCTAAGCTTTGGCTACATGCACATTCTCAAGTAATTAATTCAGATTTATTCTCCAGTCCATTTCTGTTAGACCCTTCAAATGTGACTAATATCAGATTCCAGTGTAAACTGGTTCTAAACTGACTAACGTACAAAATAACTACAACTCACACAGAGCACGCTATCATATGGGGTGGTAGTGATCTAGTGTTTAAGACGCTTGCCTCTGAACCAAGAGGTCATGGGTTTGAATCCTACCTCCAGCACTACCACTATTCGGCCCCTAAACAAGACCTTTAACCCCAAGTTGCTCCAGGGAGACTGTCCCAGTATTTAGAAAAGTGGAAGTCACTCTGAATGAGACCCTCTGTTAAATGCTGTAAATGTAAGTGGTGTGGAAAGCAGCACATTTTAAGCAGATGTTAATGGAGGATAAGGAGAAAGAATGATTTTGAACATATCTTGTATTAATGCAATCCAAAAATCAGCACTTGGAAATTTCAGTGGCCGTGCCGCCACATTCTTTGATTTCTATACTGATCACAGTAAATTATCGTTTATTTGTAATTGTTAAACTATTTTCGGCAGTGATTAAACAACTCATTAAACTTAAATTGGGCAAAAACAAGCCCCAATTTTATGATCACGACTTTTACTCGTTAGATCACTGCACCACCACTGCCTCCTTTAGACCTTTATGGAATTTAGGACCACACATGGCCCAAATCGAAATTTAAAAAGGTCATTGTGGTTTGTACTGTTTTCACCATCATGAGAATGACCCTTTCAGATCTGGCCTACTAATTGTACCCTATCTCTAATTGGTCAGTTCACTCCGGCCTCTTTAGAACTAATGATGAGTGTACTGCTGCAGAACGGCTGCTGGAGCATTATCCAGATGGATCTTCTCATTGTTGATGGATGAAGTATATAAACATTGTCTCTGTAAAGAATTCTGTAAATGTAACATTCATCTGTGCCAGAATTTATTGCAAACTAAAACTGGACAATATGTACATGAGAAAAATGTCCCTCTCCCTATTATGTTCTACTCCTAGTTAATATTAAGCCAGGACAGATATCATGTCTGCATAAAAAAGGCCTTCTGCAAAGTTGGGATAAAATGATCAAACAAGACTTAGCATTCACAGGTTAGCTAAATGCTTTGGTGCAAAAGAATATACCGAAGTAAAACAACTATTTTGGAAGTTTTACTTTATACCAGGGGCAATCAATTCAGGCCTGAAGTCCCGGTGTCCTGGAGGTTTTCCATCCTACAAGATTTCAGAACATTCACACCTACTTTCAGGTAGACAACCACCAGAAGTGACTGATCAAGTAGGGTGGGAAACCTTCAGGACACCGGCCCCCCATGACCGGAATTGATTACCCCTGCTTTATACAATCTCTAATACATATCATCCACTACATGGACTCTTTTCATTTTCACCGTCTGGCAAACGGTATCGCAGCCTCCAATCTGCCACCAAGAGACTGTGCATGGACTCTGAATGCACATTAATATCAGAGCTCTCTTAAAATACCTCAAACTACCTCACACCTGTACTTTACTACTGTCTACTGTTTACGTCAGGCACACTCCGATGCACTAGTGCACTACACAATAACTGTAAATTGTCCTTTCTTCCAATGATGCCTTCAATTCTACGTCTAACCTGTGCAGTATAATAATCATGTGCAATATTAGTCATTAAAGTTTACATTCTTAACCTTCAAATAGTACTGGAGTGTTGTGTATTTGTTGTTCTGTCTATTTATTGTGATTGTTTTGTATTGTGATGCTCTTGCACTCCATGTGTTATAAGCTGCTTAGATGCTGATGCTGCCAATGTGCCTTAAAAACATACACTAAGCAATACTTGTTTACTCTCCGTCTCTTTACTTAACATCACTTTCTTACTATATTTATTGCGTTCGTTCTGTATTTATTGTGTTGCTTGTTGCACCTTTTGTAATCTTCAGTGTTACTATACGTTGCACCGGGGCCATGGGGAAACGCTGTCTCATCACACTTTGTACATGTATAAAGCAACTGATGACAATAAGGTATATGTACAGTATATGTTTATCCAGACATTCATTCATTCATCAGTCCTGTGTTACTCCTATTCTTTTCGTTGTTCTTGTCTTTTTGTATATACTGATGAATTGTTAGATTCTGAATGAGATAGGTAAACCCCTGTAATGAGATTTTTGCGTTGTTCTGGGAGTGTGATCTGTGTGTGATCTACTGCCACCTAGAGCCAAATATACAACACTGGTCTCAATACCCAACATAGCGGATTCTGTGGAATAATGATCCAATGCTGACATCTATTGGCTACAAGTTGTATGTTCAATACATTTATTTACCCTCAGTTGGGTTGAAAACAACTCACAAACATTTGGGTTTTTGACAACTCACAAACATTTTACTGAATATAGGTAAATATTAATGTTAATATTTTGTGAAATGTTACTGAAAAAAGATAACTTTCGATTATAACATCACAGGATGCGTTGTTATTTATAAAATCATTAGGCGTTGCCGTGACAATAAGCATCAATTTATATCAAGTGGTAAAATGTTGTTTTTTTTTAAATAAGGCGTTTACTTATTTATGAAAAATGTGAAGTAACTTTTGCATGCCAGTTTTTTTTCACTATAAAACGTCGAGTGAAAGAAACTCTCAGAGACTATCTACGCCGGTTTGATCTACTTTCGTGGATTTATTATGCTGTGGGATATCTCGATTCCAGAAACTTCATAAATTTCTCGCATGTGGAATGAATAATTTTCTATCATCGCCTGTCTGATTTTCCCGCATAGCGCAACGGTGCCCATAGTCCTGAAAAATATGAGCCTGGTGGGAAATAAAAATCGATATATCATCATAGCGGCTCAAGAATGTAATCCCGTTCAGCCTCTGTTTATCGGATGTTTCGACAGGGGCGTCCGCACCGTGGAACAGAAGATCTTCCCGTGTTTTATGTCGCTCATCCCGGTAAAAATGATTCAGTGATTCCCACAGACGCCAGATGGCGCTTGAGAGTCGAGCGTCTTTGCAGACCGACTGGCAGTCGAAGTCCCGTCAAGGCATTATTAAAAAGTCAAGTTATACTTGAATTTGGAAGTACATATATATATTTATTTAAGATTAAACTAAAATAAGTTTTAATCTTAAATAAACCCATATTTTAAATCAGCATATAGCCTATGTATACATTTATTTTTAATTCTATTTATTTTAATGGATAATTAATATTGATCTTATATGTGTGTATTTTATGCGAATGTCAAAAAAGTCAATTATCATGAAAATAATAAATATATACTAGTTAAAATAAATTTATTTATTAAAGATTAAATAAATGATTTTAGTCAAAATATTAAAGCATTAAAAAAATGACATTTAAGAAATAATATTTTAATTTAATGTTAATTTAATGTAACCTCATAAATGATAATCTTCACATTTATGCAATGCGGTGCAAAAGCCACCTCTATTTTTTTTTCTCATATAGCTTCCAAATGTTGTTATATGTAACATTTATTTGTGTATATGTAACATATGCACACTATGTTATAATGTAGTTTGAGGAATAGTAAATATTATTTACATGGATTTTTTGTACATGTTGCAATAAATCACTGTACCTATTTGTTTTGATTACTTGTTATCATAGTATCTTGTTTACTATGAACAATGTCAACACTGTGTTTGTATAGACGGCCTGGAACTAAAATTAGGCTGGATATTATTGTTATGTTAAATTATACTTGAATTTGGTAGTACATTTATATTTACTTAAGATTAAAATAAGCTATGTAATCTGAAATACATACATACTTTTAATAGCATACATTATATAATACTGATAAATTGTTAAACAGAAGAAGAATGAAAACAAAATATTAAAAGAAAAACGGAATCAACGAAAAAGAATTTAATTTTATATAATTATATAAAAACATAATCAAATGTTAAAAATCATATTAAGACAAAAATAGGTGAGGCCGAATATTATGTAAGTTAAATGACGGAAAAATATCAAGGATGTTAATGATAATATAATATTAATATAATGTTAAATATATTAACACCACATTATCATTTAATTAACATCCCTGATATAAATGTAAGAATAATATGAATTTAAAATGATGTGTAAGTTGATAAGACAACCTTTTTTTGGTAGACTTGCTTCAGCCAGTCTTTGCGTTACAGATTGCTTTGTTATGAACTACCATTCCCTATCATATGACAGTTTAAACATAAACCAAAATGGAATCAATAAGAATGATAAAAATAAAAACGCATTAAAATATTATGATTTTCACAATATAAGAAACAATTATTTTATATAATAAAATTAAAAAAAACCCCAAACATTATTTTATTAAGCTAAAAAAGGAGCTGGTCAGTTATCAGGTATATTAAATAATGGAAAATATAAGGGTTATTCCTTTAAAGAATTATGAAATGAATTAACCTGTTTAATTAAATTAATATAATAAACTCATAATGTTTATATAATTTAACATATGATTAATTTTCGTAAATGTTGTCTTACACAGGCTCTGGTCTGTTTCTTTCTGCT
This sequence comes from Distichodus sexfasciatus, assembly GCA_032718565.1. Lineage (NCBI taxonomy): Eukaryota > Metazoa > Chordata > Actinopteri > Characiformes > Distichodontidae > Distichodus > Distichodus sexfasciatus. The sequence goes on from JAVGVS010000175.1 coordinate 699,625, forward strand.
CAACACTCGATTACAGTATTATAATTATATTTAATGTTTATTACTAGTATTTATTGTGGTCCTTTGTTTACTACTGTGTTTTGTGGAACAAAACATCAACGTTACACACCAATTCCAGCTCACGAAAGTCACACATTACACCCGTAACGCGTAACACTTGTCTCTTAAGCCTGTCCGTCCCAGTTTAGGCCAGTTCAAAACCGACATAATGGATTAAAACATCTTGAAGAATGTTTTGTGCAGCATATGTCTTGTGTTGTCTTCTCCAACACTCTGTGTCCTGCTGTGTTAGGTGGTATAAGATATCTACGGGCCACATGTGCGCCGCTCTTTCAAATTCTTTGCTCTGCAAAAAGGCAACGCTGGCACTTTGCAACTGACATACATCACAAACTCACACAGAGAGACGGATATATGTCTGCTCTGTCCTCTCTCCAACGCTTTCATTTCCCCTCTCCCCCTTTCTCACTTTCTCTCTGAGGAAAGGCTAAAAAGAGAGGTCATGCAGAGTCTGAAATGGCGAAAAGAAAGAAGAAAAATCAACTGCTTCACGTGTTCTTTCCCCTTGATCTCTCTCTTTCTCCCTCTCTCTCTCTGTCTCTCTCTATTCTTCACATCATTCCTTTGCTTGTCATCTCTGAATTTTTCTGTTCCTCTCTTCATCTCCCCCGCTTCTCTATTCCGCCCCTGCTCCACCTAGTCTCTTCTTTTTCTCATCCTCACACACACACACACACACACACACACACACACACACACACACACACACACACATATCCCTCTCTCCACTCACACCCCTCCATTCTTCCTTTCTTCAGAATATTATGTTTAAAACTTCCAACAAATAAATCCTCTTTTCCACTCAGCGTTGCACATCTTCTTCGCTCAACTGAACTGATTTGGACTTTCAAGCAGCACAATCGATTGCCATGATTAAAAGGCCGTTTGTAGGCAAATGAGTGTCTCGTCATGGAGGTGTAAGATCACAGTGTGTCTGCCCCCGAGGGACACAGTACTGACCCCCAGACTTCTCTGCATCCAAAACTTTCTGTTAGATTTTATGATGAAACACAGCCCTGCTGTTGACCAGTGAGTTGAGAAAATGCTCACTATAAAACTGTAAAACAATTCGAAGAAATTGACTGCCTTGTGTCACTTAAGTTTACAAACGTAAGAAATTTAAGCATAAAATATTTTAACTGAGTACAAGTAACTCTAACTATTGTTAAAATAGGTAGGTAAAATACCTAAGCTAATATTTTCAATATTAAAAATATTAAGTATGATTTGACACTCATATGTATTATTATGTGAAAAATATTAAAAACTGAGACAGTGCAACTAAGTGAATTACATCACGTGCTTTTAGTGAGGCCAAAATTGAGGGACACACAAATCAAAAAGTCTACTCAAAAGTCAATTTTAAATTGGGTTTTTTCATGAGAATGACGCATCTCATTTTCTTGAAGTATTAAGTGAGATTAACTTCTTTTTTTTAAGACATCCTGTTAGGTTTTACACTGTAGAAATGCTAAAACATAAATGATCTACTTAAATGGATGTGTGTTGACAAATTTTCAGCACTGAATTTCAAGTACACGCATGCCTTTATCTCAAATTTTTTGTTCAGGTCAACCCTCACACTGCCCTCAGCGCATGCCCAAGTCAAAGGTTGGGGAGAACAAGGGAATGAAGCAGCAGAAGACAGATAGAAAAAGAGCGAACGCATTGGGTGTACGAATGGGGAAAGGAAGAGGCCAGAAGCTGCCCTTTGACCCTGGTCTTCCTCCGCTCATTCACTTTCTCTCTCCCTCCTTATGTTTCCCCACTTGTTCCTTTCTGCTGTGTTACTAGAGACTCTTTGTGTCCGGAGCTGACCTGACCCCAGGCTGCGCCCTCTGTCACCTCTTCCCGGGTCATCCTGCGGCCACGGCGACGGAGGGGTCGGTCTGCGGCCTCGGGTCATCTCCCGGTCAACGTCGGGTCACCTTTCGGCCAACATCAGTGGCGTGTTTGGGACCCTGAAGCAAGAAGATGCTTCTGGCGGTCAGGACGAGTCTTTAGAAAGCAACTTTGGTTTCAGGGATGGACCAAGATAAGCAGCTTTCATCTTTTGCAGCCTTCATCTTCCCTCTTCATCTAGATTTGTATTTAGGCAATAAGGATGAAAGCCTCCAGACACAAAAATTAGGACAGGTGCTGTCCTGCTGACCTGGATGATTTAACTTTTCTCTTAGTGAATGCTCAATTTCTTTGCATAAACAATATTATACACTGTGAGTCTGAAAAGGGCACAGGCACAAAGTTTCCAATGCTGCTGGTCGATTGCATCATCAAAGATGTGAAATATTTGGGTTTTGAAAGGTATGTCCACATTGAACATGTAGTAATTATACAATAATATCGCTGTTCAATTGGTAAAGTATAGCATTGCTCTTACCCATGCTCTTGTATTTTACCATATTCCGGACAACTGGCCTTGAGTTAACCTCCGGTCACTTCCAAGTCAGCTTAGGGTCATTCTACGGTCACCAGAAATGGACACTCTGGCCTCGACGTGGATCTCACATATTCTGATTAACACGGTGGCAAGTGGAAATGTCTGCATTCTGCCTTTCAAATACATATTTGCCCTTGCTACGACCCCTGACTAGGTCACCCTGCAAGTTAAATAGTAAAAGCTAAGTGGTACGTTAAAGTAGTCGAACGTTCAAGTGTTTCTGAGGAATGGACCAACCCTGAATGCGATCAGTTTTGCAGCGACGGGTCATCCGCTGGTCAGCACCAAAAAGGGAGGCTTAAAACAAAAAGTGTCTTGGAGCATCAGTCACCACGATGACCATCTGACCTCGATCGCTTCTGACCTCTTACGCAACAACCAGTCAGATTTGTTGACACTTGACTCATGTGATTATTACCCGTAATTCTGATCTGATCTGTTTTGTGTGTGTGTGTGGATAAGGTAGGAAGTCAATGATGTCATGAAAGCACATTGTTCATACACAGTTCATCTAGCAATTTGCTCTCACATTGCCCTTGCCGAAGACATCGCTTCACAATGATCGGTAGCTGATGATAACAAAGAACAGGTGTAGCCAATGATGTGTTGAAATAGTGAACATATTTTTCTATGAGGTGTAGAGCGATGTACTTATGATAATGGTCTGCTCTTTTTTAAGCTTCCTCTTCTATGGCGTGTTCAGACAATAAAGAGAACTGTATACCGTCGCCCATAATTGGCAAATGTTGACCAAATTTTAAAATGTGTCATTAAGAATAAATTTGCAAATGATTGTATTGTCCACAACTACTTTTGTGTAGCTACAATACCTTGCAGAGACCAAAAATATTTAGAAATTATTGGGAGCAAAGCTCTTTGATGACCTGGAATACTTGCTAACGTATTGCTAACTACATCAACAGCACTATGTTAGTTGCTAATGTAGTTAGCAACATAGCTAACGTAGTTAGCAACAATGGTTTTGGGAAACACACCCCTTGTTTATTTTTCTATAATTAAAATTGAACCTCAGTTACTCTAACCCCATGATCAGGGGGTCGCTGGTTCAAGTCCCAGGCTAATAGAGGAGGCATGGTTCGAATTACGGGGGGTACTGGGGGGTACTGTACCCCTGATCAAGACCCAGATCCCACCAAAGAGAGAAAAATAGCAGTTTAGGGGGGGGGAGTTCTGTTATGAAGGCTGGATCCCCCAGTTACTCATCAGCATGGTACCATTCCCAAGCACTGCTCCCTGGGCATTGCCCAAAAGCTGCCCACTGCTTCTTCATGGATGGGTCAAATGCAGAGGTCACATTTGGTTGTGGTGCACTGTGTTCTGTTGTGTGTTCACAGTGACAAACACATAATATGTGTAGTAATGATAGACAACAACCTTAACCAGACCCTCTAGGATTTCACAATGTTGTCAGTGAACTCACTTCCTTGTTAAGTTTGGAAGATGCAGGAAATGTGTGTGATAAAAACGCCTCACGTTTACCTTCAAAAATGGTTAATGGTTAACAAAAACTATAGTGGTTTTGATTATTTTTTAAAATAATTAATTAATTTTAATTAGTTGTTAAGAATAATTATAAAGGGGGAAAAATCGCAACTTTTCTCCCACCATTTTGACTTGCCCCCACAACTTAACTGCAACAAATCAAAACTTTTATGGCAATTTTTTTTGGAAAAGTTGCGATAAAAAGTTTAGGTCACAACAGTCTTAAAAAAGACCAGCGAAGTCCTGGAGGGACTAATAGATTTAACTTGAGTCGTGACCCTATTTAACAACACAATTCTGTATTAGCAAATTCAAAACACAAAATATTTTCAAAATACCCCACGGCCAAAAATTCGCCAACACCACTGTTTATGAACGTTCAGGGTTCTCTCCTTCCTTTCATTTGCAGTGTAGTTAGGACCCAGAAACCTTGTTGTAGTTAGGAGCCATATCAACGCCATTAGGCCGATTCTACGCCCTACATGGGAAGACTGGAATTTTCACACACTTCCATGAATATTAATGTGACCTGAGATTCACCCAAAAAGGCAGGCGGGTCGTCTGGCGGTCAGCTCCGTGGGGTGCGCTTCTCCACATCCGAAAAATCCCACCAGCGCCGACTATGACGGCGATGGCCAGTCTGGTGTCGGCTACCAAACCTATACGAGGTGCATTTGACCTGGAGCTGACATTGGTTCAGTCACCGGTCAACTTGAGGGTCAGTTTTTGATCAAGAGTTGCACGTTGCGCCCTTCGAGCCGCCGTAGGACGGCATCGCGATCTGGGCATGTGTGTGTGTGTGTGTGGGTGTGTTGAGCGGGCGTCTCGTCCGGGGTTCTTGTGGACTCATTCATCCTGTCTCTAATCATTACAGATGGGAGACAGCGGCGTAAACAGGCATCATTAAGGACACTCATCACGGCCACTCCCGTCCACTTTAAAGCACCATTACGGCTCCGAGGGGCCATCCGTAATGCACTCACCAGGGGAACGAGAGGAGTGAGAGAGTGAGAGAGAGGGAGTATTAAGTCTTTTTGCGCCAGATTTTACTCATTAGATGTAGAATTTCAGATGGAAATGATCCATATAGACATAATGTTTATTGGACGTTTTGATTGTCGTAAAAATGTGAATTGATTTAAAACTGTGAATGGAGTTTCGACAAGAAACACAGAATAGAATAGAACAGAATTTCCTCAGCAAAACACGTGAGGACGGAGAGGTGGAAATCTCTGAGATAATCTTGGGTTCTAAAATGGCGATATAGCTGATGGTGTTTTGATGGGTTTGTGTGTGTGTGATTTTGTGTGTGTGTGTGTGTGAGTGAAGAGGAGGAGGAGGATCTTGTAGGCAGCGAGTTCATCGGCAGGGCAATGACAGACTCTCCATTCTCAATCACACTGTAGTCCCCTGGGGCACACCAGGCTGCTGCTGCGTGTGTGTGTATTAGTGAGGATTTTGTGTGAGACATACTGTGTGTGTGTGTGTATAAGAGAAGAGACAGAAAAAGGAGAGAAAGAAGCACATTAAGGAGGCACAAAAGGCAGAGTCGAGCAAGAACAGAACGGCAAACCGAATAAGAAGTAACAATTAGAAGGAGGTGTACACAGACACGTTCTCTTCCTGTTTGCTGAAGTGTGTGTGTGTGTGAGCTAAATTGACTTCTGGTAAACAAATGACATCACAGACACACCATGTGGCATTGCCATGGCGATATCAATAACCAGCAGCAGGCAGCCATGCTTTCATGTAATCTCTCTCTCTCTCTTTGTCTCTCTCTCTCTTTCCACCTGCTCTTCACCCCATCACTGCTGGGGTCGTTGGGAGGTCGGGAGGAAAAATGAAGCACCTTCGCTACGCTGCGTAATGCTGCTCTATGCCCGCTGATGGAATTCTCTCTCTCTCTCTCTCTCTCTCTTTCACACGCACCCACACTTCACGTCCCTGCCCTCTCTCCTCCCTTATCTCATCTCCACGTTCCCCCCACGTTTCTATCTTCATCCTTTTGTTCGGGACAATGGCCAGATGTGAGGAAGGAAACGGAACCGATTCGGTGAAGCTGATTCCTCCATTTGATTCTGACACACTTATATTTGAAACACTTTAATCTGGCATTTGGAAATGGTAGAAAAGCACAAACTGAAAACCCTCCAGTTAGGTCCGAATAAATAAAATAATCCTGGAGAGAAATCATTTTGTGAAAACCTTACGCATTTTGATTGTGATCATCAGATTTTTATTCTTGCTTCAAGAGAAAAAAGATTAATTAAACAGTCACTTCAAATCAGATTTACAGCCTTAAAACCAATGGGCCTTATTCACCAATATTATATTTATATATATTATAAATTTATTACGTTAAGACATTTAAATAGTTTAATATTATGCAACTAGAGATTTGTGAAAAACCCAAAAAAACAAATGTTTTTTGCGCCAAAAGAGGCAAAATTAAACTGCGTTGTGCAATTGTAGATTTTGTTGTTTTGATGTTGGTGAATCAGGAATCTTTGTGAAAACTGTGTATGTTTTTAAAACGACTTCTTAGTAGAATGGATGGTTTACAAGGCCCGATTTTTCCCAAAAATCAACTAAAATGGATGTTTTCACCTGCTAAGATCATGGTTTGTGATTTGTTGCATTATCAACACCATTCTACACAATTCTGCATTTAACCTAGCCATCTCTTGAGGCTTCATCAAGTCTAATGGAATATAGTAGAGATCAGCAATTAAGGGGTGTAAGAACTTTGGAAAGGTGATTAAATATCTCATGCCACAGCAAACCTGTCTGAGCAAAGTTAATAAGGGTTGTGTCTAATATCTCAATCCCCTGTTTCTTCTTACAACACAAAAGCGGTAGTAAGTTGGCTGAGGATTTCATATTCATGTTTGGCAGAACTCTGGCCGATTAGTCATTTTAACTTACCGTGATGTTCCTGCAGAATCAGGAAGCCAGGAACCATAGCTCGTGCGGACTACCAAACCGCACTGGGTGCGATAAAGCGGAAAATATCCCAAGGCCTTAATGCCTAATTTCAAGCCCTCCCAAGACTGGCAGTGAGCTGCAGGGCTCAGTTCCACTCCCAAGTGGAAATCTGACCTTGTGTTTTTGCACAGGTTTTGGAACTTGTCTTCATTTTTTTATTTTAACACTAACAGTACTTAACCATCTTGACTATGGCTGTTTGTTTCTTTCATAAACAGAATTAGACTCCTAGCGGTGAAATTAGGGTCTGCTGCTCCATTACTGAGTAAGTGAGTTGTTATTTGTCATTGTGAAAACACCACAGCACAGCACACAACAAAACGGAATGTCTGCGTTTGACCCGTCCACTTTTTGGCAGTTCCCGGAAAGCAGAGCTTGAGGATGGTACCTTGCTCATGAGTACTTCGAGTGTAGAGTCGATGGTTTCACTTGACTCACCTGGGTGAATCACCGGATTGACTAAATAACTCACGATCCATGAATCTGGGGTCTCCATTATCCAGTCCTTACTACCCATGACTAAAATATAAACACATCCGCTGGGCTTGTCTTATAACCATTTAAAGATCAATACAGCCATAGTTGCAAATATAGCTGCTAAAATTTTCACCAACTTACAGTTTATTTCTCACCATCACACTCGATAGAGGATCATAGAGTTGAATCCTCTTTGTAGATTATGGAACTTGTGTCACTTGGATCTGAATAAGCTCACTACCGGCGGGTTAAGCGCTGCACAAAACACATACGGTATGAAATTGAATCCGCCAGTTAACTTCCTCTACTTGAAATTAATATTTGCCAATGTAGTAGCCTTGTCTTGATACTTTGTCATTTATTTGGAAGCGCATTCATTCTCATCACAAGCCACGTATACTTTCTTTTATGAAAAACAAACGATTGAAAATTAATATTTGCCAATGTAGTAGCCTTGTCTTGATACTTTGTCATTTATTTGGGCGCATTCATTCTCATCACAAGCCACGTATACTTTCTTTTATGAAAAACAAACGATTCAGTTAGCGATTTGGCACAACTGACTCAAGTGACTCACACACCCCGGTCAGTTTAGTGAGTGATTCAGAGGGAGTCGAATCCTAGAAAAGGAACCAAATTTTGGACTGAAGTGGTACTTTTACCAGTCTGGGACTTGAAATGACGACCTTCCCTAACCGTTATGCTTCTGTGTCGGGTACAATTACAAAAACATTTTATTAAACGAAAACCTAAACCTATCAGAAAATAAATATAAAAGTGGCTTTAATAAGATAAATAATAGAACTTTCCTCTTCTCTCCACAGAAAGTCAGTATAGCCGAGAGGAAAGAAAGTAAGTTCTACCGTTTGGTCTCTAGATGTCAGCAGTGGCTGAGGAAGACTCTGAGCGTGTTGCAGGCCTCTGGTTTTGTATTAAATTCTTTGACAGAAAACCCTCTGAAAGCATCATGAAGTGTAAAACATGGCTTAATCTGTGTTGGTTAAACTTGTCTGATCAGCCGTTTGCTCCCATATTGCTATTACGATTTCTGTGTAAAGGTCTGTGCTATTATGGCAATTTTCTTAGGATATTACCCATTGTGTATCAGCTGGAATTGTTTTAAGCATATGTGGGAACTGGGATGTGTTATTATCCTTGCCATTACTCATTAAAATTTTGTACATTTCAATTTAACGTAAACTAATTACATTTTGCACAAGCATTGCTTTCATAGGCAGCAATTATCATATTTCTTTCAACTAGGAAATGAAAAGATTATTAGTCTATTTAGAAGTCAAGAAAGTTAAAGCAAATCATTTATGGTGCCGTGAATTTAACTTGACCTAAACTGACCACTTTATTATTTATTTATTCTAATTATTAATCACAGACAAACACCATTTTTGTTTTCAGATTCTATGATATAAGCATATATTGCAAATTCAACATTGGTAAAGCATTGCCCTTTGCATTCAGTGAACACTACTTTTCATTTTTAATAACAGATGTTTTAGAGATGATCAAATTTCCATATATCTGTTCTTCCAGCTCCTATTTATTCCTCCCTTTTTACTGCTCCCCTGTATCTTTCATAATTTTACTGTGTCAGGTGGTGGGCTGTGGGGAGGAGGTTGTCAGGGCAACTGGTGGCATGACGACCGGCATGACTGGTTGCCATGGGTGACAGCTGCCATGATGGTCAAACTGGCACAGTTTTCGATTAAGGTAGGAAAGTGCCAACACTTCCACAATGAGACACACACACACACACTACATTCACTCTCCAATCAAACAGATCTAATTTACGTCACTGACAACTTGTGCTAAACTTACCATTAACTGCATTTCATTGTTAGACATATTGGCATCTTAGTAAGGAGTGTCCCTTTAGCTTAACATCGTCCATGATCTGATGAAGATTAAAATGATTTTATTTATTTTATGCCATTTAGCAGACGCTCTTATCCAGAGTGGCTTCCATTTCCTAATTTTAGGGACTGTTTCTCTGAGAGCAATTTGGGGTTAAGGGTCTTGCTCAAGGACCCAGTGTTAGTAGACCTCTTGGTCTAGAGGTGAGTATCCTACCACTAGGCCACCAACACCTCAAAAACTATGTGGGATTTGATCCGGTGACCTTCTGATCATGGATCTTATGGTGTGTTCCATTTGCCGTTGGTGCTCGGTTTCCGAGTCGTTTTCCCCTGTTTCTTGGGCATCCGACCAAATATCTCGGAGCAGCACAGAGTACCCAGAGTTCCGAATCCAAGATGGCTACTCAGTGTAAAGACTGTAATAAAGGCTTCGATATTTTGTTGTAGTCGACCGACGTGTAGCTCTGGCCATGGTATACATGAAATACTGCATTATGTGTCGTTTATCAAGTGCCGATGCTAAATTGGCCGGTCGATGTTTCTGAAAACAAAAACGAAAAAGTGAACAGGATCGGTAGCTTGAGATGAAAAATTCTGATAAAAAGGTATTAAAAGTTACAAAAATCAACTCTCCTGTGGCAAATGGAAGACATCCAGTTCGATTTTCACTGTATTATTAGCTGACATAATCTGGGATCCAACGGCAAATGGAACGCAGCATAACTCCCTGACCACTATAGTACCAACTGCCCAAAATTGTCCCCAACATATATCTAGGCCATAATTCCCAAGTGCTGATTGTCCACTGATATGTGTGTCAAAATCAAATGATCCCAATAGATAAACATGTGTTACAACACATACAGTATATGAGGTATATGGCTATGGTTCTTACTTATGGTTCAGACAATAAAGAAACAGCTGATCCACCAGCAGTTCAGGTTCCAACACATCCCAAAACTCAGCCTGAATCTGCAGCTTTTTCATGTGAAACCTGATTTACTGCCAGGAAGACAGAGCAGATACAAAATGCTTGACTCTGCAAAAGTCAGACTGCTATATGCTCCATTGAAGAACAGTCCATTATAAAAGACCACTCTTAGTCTAGAGAGACTTTCACAGTGCAGATTTTAGCAAAATATACCTGGAATATTGATACAAAAATATCATAGTCCATTTGAGGAAGACTGGGCCATAGTTTTCAAAAAAGTGCCAGCTGTATCCACTTCATGTTTTTTAGAGGACATCTAAAAAAATACAAATCTCTGTCACCAAGACTCCAACTAACACTTTACATTTCCTAATGCTATTTTGTGTGAGTTGACTACCAGATCATATAAGGTTTGTATCTACATGGATGTCTTCAAAAATTAGACCTGGAGGAAGGGTTAAAGTTGCTATGTGCTAAAAATGAGAAGGAATAAAGTGGCAAAAAAGGTACAAATGATAAATAAACTAGCAGAAAAAGTGGGAAAAATGAACAAAGAGAAGTGCCAAAAACTGAGCATAAAAAAAGTTAAACAGATGAAATAAAGTCAGTAGTTTTAAAGCAGTGTTTCGCTAATTGAAGAAACAGGCGAAAAGGAGAAAATAAGTAATAAAAAGTATCGGTATAACGAAAAGTTCAGAATGATGTCAGAGAGAATTAAAGTTTAAAGTTTAAGGGAAAAATCAGACCACACTTTGTGATTTGAGGTGAAAGAAGGGATGTAGTTTGATTGTCCACAAGAAAAGGAATAATACATTTCTCCCCAGATTTACTTTTACTTACTATACTTTTTGGGACATCCTGTTGGCATAAAGATAACTCCAGCCACATAAGCCAATAGCCTGCTGTTAAACCTAACCGTAACTTCAATAATTTTTTATTCATTTTCCTCTTGGGTCCATTTGGTAGCATAATGGTCATACCATTCAACCCCGTGATCGGAAGGCCACCAGTTCAAAGCCTGGACCAGTGAAGGCAACACAGAGGTACCGTGAGCAAGGTACATGAGCAAGGTACCGTCCCCAAGCACTGCTCCCCATGTCAACTGCCCACTCCTCAGTCACGGACGGGTCAAACTCAGAGGTCAAATTTCATTTCAGGTGCACTGTGTGCTGTGCTTTGCTCACAATGACAAAAATCACTCACTACACAAGATACAGTATCTTAACAAGAACCAAATGGGGAAGCCATATTTCATCCCTAAATCTCCCAGGGAAGCTGTCCTTGTACTTAGTAAATGTCACTTTGGATAAGAGCTTCCTCTTAATGCTGTAAATGTAAACATCTGCTAAATGCCGTAAAATGTATGGAGTCCGAAATTTGTTGGAGACCAAAACTGGTCTAGATCACAAACACAAACACTTACACAATCCATTTTCATCCTATTGAACTACTCTACTTTTGAGGTCAAAAACATTTAATTTACTTCACTGTCAACTTGTGCTTATTGTCTGCATTAGTTTTCATTCATTGTTAGTCACATTAGAACTCCTTTAGCTTAACATTTCACAATAAAGCAATTTGTTTTCCATTCAGCACAGCTGTAGGTTGAACGCACCCTTCCCACTTTGGCCCAAACGTTCCCCATTTTGAGGTGCTATATTTCTTAATGCCAGTCCCCCAGTGGTTATTGTAGCATTCCTTTGACCGCTGAACCTTATGAAGCCTCACCATGTTCTTTAAACGTTCTTCATCCATTTAACTCTGCACTTTGGCCAAAATAGAAGATACCAACTGTGTGCAATATTTCAAAGCATGTTCGAGATTTCAAACCAACCTTAAAAGTTCATTTTGCACAAACACGTTGTGGGGGCTGGAGCTGGTGTGCAGAAGTCGTAACTATAGGGGAAGATGAGGGAGTCCACCTGGGAGTTCTGAGATGTTTGGGCTGTCGAATTCCTCTCGCGGGAGCTCTGGAATGCGCCAGCCCGGCCTTCTGGGATTGGGCAGCGCTTTCTAGAAGAGCATAAATTAGATCCCTGACATTGCACACCGGATAGGCTCAACATAAACTAGTGATCATGGAGGATTTCGGGCGATGGGGTGGAGACAAGTCCACACTTTGGCCTGGGGCCTGCTCAAGCTAATTTGGGCTTGGAGGAAGAGCAATGTGTTTCCCGGTGTTTATAGTTTGGTTGCAAGTTTGACACAAATATGCGCTGGTATTCCGAAAAGACAAATAGAGGCTCTTATAAGGTTGAAATCCGTGGATAAGCTTTGCACCAAGCATTAGAAATTGAACTGTGTAAGAAAGATTGTAAGGTGATGTCTGACTTTATCTGATTCAAATGTGTGTAGTTGTTAATAAGAATTAATGGTAAATTGAGCTTAAATTGAGCCCTTTTTTTGCTGAAGCGCTCCTAATATTTCATTCATCCATTCACGTGTGGGCAGAAGCCAACACACCACAGGGTACAAACACGCACACAACCACAATCTCATTCACACTTTATGAGGCCAATTTAGAGTCACCAATTAACCTACAGGGCATGCCTTTAGACTGTGGGAAGAAACCGGAGCCCCTAGTGGAAACCCACAAGGGCGAGAGCATGCAAACTCCACACAGAAAGGCCCTGTGGCCGACCCGGGACCTTTTCGTTGTGAGGTGGTAGTGCTAACCACTGCGCCACCATGCCGCTCACTCTCCTAATATTTGCCAAATGCAAAAGCCACAACACAGGTGCAAAAGCTACATTGGAAGTGACAACAGTCTGCCTACATTATCGCTCTTGGTTTCTGATAGGGTTTATGGTGGATTATTTGAACATTTTTGACGCTTGAAAATTATGTGAAATTTTTTGGTTAGAACACTTCTTTTGTGTTAATCCATCCTCCAGCAATGCAAATCCCTCAGAAATCTGCACCAGTAATTATAGACGGACTGCCTTCTGCATTCGTGTTGTGGCATTTGCATTTCCATTGTCTATTTTGCTTTCATGTTTTAGGTTTTGCAAAACGTTGTGTTTTTTCTCTTTTGTTGAAATGTCACTGATTGTTAGAATAGAGTTTAAATTTCAGAAATAATATTTTTCCACGCAACTGAAATCATCTTAATGCTGTTTCTGATTCGATTTTCAAAAGAGACATCATTACGGAAAATCCGGTAACATCTTTTTGCAGTCTGAAGCATAAACTCTGCAAACACGGCCGTCATTTTCTTGCCTGCGTGAACACAGCGAGTTCTTCATCAGCAGAGGAAATCATCCCCAAACGCTCTAACTCCAATTTCCAAATGTCAGAGCGGTGAGGAGTGAGTGAGTGTGTGTGTGTGTGCGTGCATGTGTGTGCGTGCATGTGTGTGTGTGTGTGTGTGTGTAAAGATGCCAGATGGATGGTGGCATGAGACACTATTTCATGTTGCACTGTGCCACACACTGTGGGGAGAAGATGTGTGTGTGTGTGTGTGTGTGCATAAAAGAGTGCGTGTGTGTCAGATCAGAGCGTCTGGGCACAGCGAGAGATTAATTCAGCTAAATTAATTGGGCTGAGATTGAAAATGAGAGAGCGAGCGGGTCGCAGCTGAGAGCACAAGCCACCCGCCTCGCCCTGCAAGTGCAACACACACACTCTTATTTGCACGGCACCCCTGTTTGTTTGTGTGTATGTGTGTGTGTGCGTTGCAAGAAGGAATGTATATATGCACAAGCTGCTGCAGACAGAAATGTATTCTAATGAACACACATGCACACACTTGCACACACACACACACACACACACCAGGGTGGTGCTTTTCAGATGGAGGGCTGCTATAAATCTTTCCCCATAGAGGAGCCTGTACCGCACTGGGAGGAGAGAGAACATTACCATCTGGAAGAGAGAGAGAGAGCAAATATGAAGAGGAGGAAGAGTAGAATGTGTGTTCTTTCAAAACCTACGAAGTAATAAAAGCAGCATATGAAATTCCTTTGTTGTGCAGAGCTGGTTTTTATTTGCGTGATCGTGATGCTGACCTTTTCTCACATTCAGTAATCTGATGGACAGTCTTGCCCTCTGCTCTATCAGCAACACCTCACAGTGCTGAGCTAGAGGCTAGAAAAAGAGAGAGAGAGAGAGAGAGAGAGAGAGAGCAAGCTTCCCGTCTCTGACTTCATGTATCTTTACAGAGCTCCGCTACGCCTGAATGAGCAACTCAATTATCCCCGTTAATACCGCCTCAGTCTCGAACACCGATCCCATTACGTGAGAACACATTGCCTCTAGGCTACACACACACAGAACTTCAGCGCCAACAGTACATTGTATTCACACACATATTCATAGCAAAGACATTTTTATCAAGAGGAAAATGAAAAGTATTACTGGCTCAAACAATAACACTGAGTACACCGAACCTGCAAATCCACCTGTAAAAGGTACACAAAGATCCAGGAACGTGTGATAAAAAAATGTTGATGCACCTTGTCAGTATAAAATTTCATATACACCTGATTTATGCAACGATGCTGTACCAATTACGGATTGACATACATCAATTACAATATTTGAGAATTTTAATGACTTTGAAATGGAGCAAATCCAAATTCAATTGAAATTTAAATTCACTTTTTTGCCTCTGAAAAATTCTGAAAGCTTGATTTAACTTGTTAACTTCCTTCAATTAAAACCTAAAGTCTATACTTTCATCTCAGCTTAATTTAAATGCTTAATGTTATATCCATTGTGGAAATATAGATAAAATAGTTACAAAAATTGCATCAAATGTTCAAATGCTTATGGATCAATCTATACATAACTTACACTTCAGACTCTAATCGAGACCTTATCTGATTTATATAACTGCATAGAAACTGTTGTAATGACTGTGCCAATGACTTCATGTCTCTTATCCAATGCACCGTCCCCTCCAGCTCTCTCAGCATCCCTGATTCTCCCTTTAATTGAGGTGATGCTGATAATGACACATGAAAGGTCTGAGTCACCTCTCTCTCTCTGCATGGTGTAGCTCTCTGGCCCGCCCAGCAAAAACAAATCAAATGTAAAGTCTGTCAGTGGAGCAGATTGATGCATCTCTCATCTCCAGCCTGACTGCACATAGCTCATCATTACTGTCAACTCAGAGAGAGAGAGAGAGAGAGAGAGAGAAGAGAGAGAGAGAGAAGAGAGACAGACATATAGAAGTGCATCTGCAGGTTAGGGACAAAAAACACAAATGAAATCGATAAAATCTACAAAAATATCTCTGATTTCGAAGAGCAGATAGTCAGTCACTAATGAAATAGAAGTAGTGGGTCTAATAAAATATTTGTACAATGTGTGAAGCTTGATTTTAGAATGAGAAATAGAGAAACAAAGATGGTCCAAGACAGCACAAATTATTACTCCTCATTTCCTCAAATACAGTTTAGAATTGTTTTATGTATCATCTGAACATTGGACTATAATGTACAAAAGTCTTGAGCCGCCTCTTAAGACTTTATATTTTGTTCATTAACTGTTCAGTAGTATTTTTTGGGCCTGACACTTTTGTTCTCCACTTGTCCATTTTCCTCAAAATTTTCAAGGACACTCTACACCCTGCTGAGAGTTTTCGGCTAATAGCTCTCTGGCAATGACCTTGTTGGTGCAAAGAAAGTATTTTATGCCTGTCAAACTGTCTTGTCTTTGGCATATTGAGTAGATTAAAATAAAACAAATGGGGACGAATCACTGGTTCAAGCCTTACATCTGATGGCTTTGTTATGCTTGAATCACTCATACATTGGCTTAGGGTGTGTGACTTCACATAAGTAAAGTCTGTTAGTTCACTTGCTTTGGTCTGGACCAAATAATAACTTTACGTTTTTTTCTTTGGTGCAGTTCACTTTCACATTATAGGCCTTGCAAGTGGAGCAGAATTTGTAAACAAAACCACACGTATGCTAAGATCGTTTAAACATTGGACATTGGAAATGTGTGGGGTGGGGTCAAGCAGGAAGCCCAAAGTGAATCTACACAATCATGGAGATTTTGCGTGCTGTTCTCTCCTGTCCTTATAGCGATATGGTTTATACAGTTACATACTTTTGCAGAAATGTTTGAGCATCAAGAGCGTCCAATTCAATGAGTTTTACAATATGATGCTAGTAATTTAGCAACAGCGAAGATGTGCTGCAAGATGGCTGCGAAAGAGAGGTCTCCTCGGAGCTCCACATTAACCCATGGCTCATTTCTAGCATTGGCTATAAACATCTGTGTGTGTTGTGTAGTTGTCCAAACAATTATTTCCCATAATCCATGAAAACAACGGGAGCCCATTAAATCCAAAATGGTATGCTTTTTGTAACTGGGTGGGATAAAGGTCAGGCTGCTTCCACACCTTAAATGAACCACGCCAGAGTTTGTTTGGAACTGAACCGAGACCACGTGTTCAGCTGGGTCCACACCTGAGTTCGATTGCTTGTATTCACACTTGCCCAAAAGGTCCGAACCAAGGGAGAAAGTGAACTTGGGTTTGTTTTATGTGGTCTAAACAATAAACAAAAACACATTCCTCTGAAATTGGTCAGGTACAGAGAATAGACTGCAAATGAGAGCCAAAAATAGACTGAAAGCATAAAGTGCAAAATGGAGGCGACAAAATTTTCAGTTCTTTGTTCTAAATTCATGGACAGTCCTGAGGAATGTAGACTAATCGAGAATACAGTCGAGCTGTTAAATCAGAAGATGAGATCATCATTCTGCATCTTAATTGGACTAGTAGACGTCTTCTGCATTCTCATATCTGGGTTGTGTGTTTATATATGGGCAGGTTTTTAGGTGGGTGTGAAGACCTGGTTGTCCCCTAAAAGATCGAAGGAAAAGCTGAGATTTATTAGATTTCTGTGGCTTTGAGGGTTCGTTTTGGTACATGAGGGAAAAATTGCTTTCTTTCTTTTGTGTGTGTGCTTGGGTGTGTGTAAATGAACACTCCATTACTCGGGGAGACTAACTTTACTGAAGGCACACTGGATCTCCTAATTAGGCTGGAGTTGAGTGATGTCTTCACTCTGCGGCGTCAGTGGGGGGAGACCGCAGCACAAGCCAGATTTCTCCGAGATGGGCTCCCGCTTCCCCCATGTCTGCCTGTCGAAAGCAAGTCGATGGCTCAGGGCCCCAACTGCGCGTCTGACGACGCCGTGCCGGCTGGGAGCCCGAGTCGAAACAAACTTATTGGAACAAATAAACAAAGGCGTCGTCTTGCTCTGAGAAATGAATACCCACAAATTTGGCAGATCTCATCACGGACAAAAGCCGGTTGCATAATCCTAGACCTTGTGTAATGATCTGATGCTCAATACACTTTGCAATTCAAAGCATAAAGTTTAACCCTTGGAGACAAAGCAATTTATTAGACTTTTGTTCAGTTTTATGGTCACCATAACATGCACATTTTAGATGAATCCATTGTCACGTTCATATATTTGCCAGAAAAGCACTAATTGATCTTGCTGCTTGATCTCTTGCACCACCGAACTGTGTGAATCAAAGTTGCTAGACCGTAATGTTTCCTTTAAATCCACCACGTGCCACTTCTCCTCAGACTCCATCTCTCTGACCAAGACTGCATGATGCCACAAAGTTGCAGACTCCAGTCTAGGACTTGAGAAAATGCAGCAATATTGCCTGTGTCTCCTCTCTCCATTTCCTTCAGCTGGAAGGAGAGACTCTGTGGCTCGAGTGATTGAGACGAGGGAAGGCGAGGGAGACATGGGGGAGAGACGGTCCCTCATTTTCGAGCCACCCAGAGCCACTCTGTAGTCTCCCAACCCTCCTGTTAATGACCTCAGCAGTAAACAGGAAACTATGGCCAGAGTGCATCTCATCGATTCCGCTGCCTCCAGATCTGGAGTGGTGCGTCTTAAGAGGAGTTTGTTTGAGTGTATCACATGGGGAGCTTCAACTGGTTTATTATTGCATAATGAGGCTGAGGTTGCAGGCCAGCTAGGAGCCTTCCCTAAGTGTGCTTGGAGCCAGACAAAGTTAATCAAGACTCTTTGGTGTACAGCTGCCGGGTACCAAACTTGAATGGAATGGAAACGTGCGATGGCCAGTGCAGAAGGAAGAAATCAATTGAGTCAGCCATAACATTTTGAAGGAATAACATTGATTGATTATAGGTAATGTAATGGTTAGGGAGTTGTCCCCATGACCTTATGGTCACTGGTTCAAGTGCAGGACCGGATGAGGTACCACTGAGTTACCTCCCCAAGCACGGCTCTCCTGGCACTGTCCATCAGCCGCCCACTGCTACTTTATGGATGGGGCAAACGCAGAGGTTGGTGGTGCACTTTGTGCTGTACTGTGTTCACAATGACAAATGATCACCCACTTGTTATGACGGCACCTGGAAGTGAGTGGGATGTATTAATCAGAAAGTGAGTCCTTGAATTTGATATGTTGGGATTTCAGCAACTTTGACACAAGCCAAATTCTGATGATGGCTACACAACTGGATCAGAGTATCACCAAAACTGCAGCTCTTGTGAGATGTTCTCAGTCTGCAGTGGTCAGGAGCTGCCAAAAGTGGTCCAAGGAAGCAAAACTGACAAAGTGATAGTGTCAGGGTCATGGTCAGCCAAGGCTCATTGATGAATGTGGGAAGCAAAGGACAGTCCAGTTGCTCAAATTGCTGGAATTGTTAATGCTATCTCCAGTAGAAAGGTGTCAGAACATACCATTCCTCATCTCAAAACTCAAACATGATACTCAAATTAGCAAGTGGGTACTATGGTGAGGAGCAATTTGAATTTGACAGGATGACTTTCTGGGATTTCTTCTCATTTACATCATTTAGATGCTCTTACTTACAGCAACTTTTATTTCCGAATTTCAAGGACAGTCTCCTAAGGGCCCATGTCCACCAAACACATTTTTTTTGCCAATTTTTAATACAAATATGAAACAGGAATGAATGCTGAAGTAACTTAGCAACAACAAGTGCCGAAAACCGCTCTGGAAGTGAGGTTTTAACCGCTCACAGCACAAAAAACACATTTGGTGGACACAGGCCCTCAGTCTGGGGTTAAGGGTCTTGCTCAGGGAGAGTAATGATGGAGGTAGGATTTGAACCACCACCACCCTATATCTCATATAATATGGACTGTTGCAGTATAGCAAAAAAAATTCGTCCACTGACTTCAAAGATATGCATCAATGTCATGGGTAATGTGACCCTTAATATAAATGAAGTGAGTCAAGAAATATATTCTCAAGTAAAGTAGTGAGAAAAGAGTATGCATGTAAAGAGGGAAAAAAAGAGGGAAACGTTCTATTTTGGCAACCCCAGGAGCACACATACTCTCCACATATGTGCTGCTCTCAAGGTGCAAAACGGAAGCGTGTAGCTCCTGAAGCGTCACTGCCGTCTGCCCTTGCCGTCCTTCAAATAACAAACCGACTCAGCCTTCCGAGGATGCTCAGGGCCGCCTGCTGAATGGCCGGTTCACACGCTACAGCGGCCAAGACCAAAGACAACATCCGCGTCAGATTTTACGATCTGGGAATGGCCCAAGCCCCCCGCCTTGGAGCCACAGGTGAGGGAAGGAGAACAACAGCATGGATTCAGCAGCAATCACTGTTGAAACTTGCATCTGGGAAGCAGAGAATGACCCGGAAGGCTCTGTGGGAAGCGACCCAATGACGTGAGGGATGACCCCCGGCGCTGACCCCCGCAGCCGACTGGAGGGAGTGAGGGAAAAGGGAGTCAAAAGCGAGGCCGGGTCCCGGAGGTTGGGTGGGACAAGAGGAAAGTGAAAGCAGTGCATTCTGGGAGGGAGGGTTGGCTTGGCTTGGGTTGGCTTCACAAGGGGTCACATGTTTTAAAAATGAATATATACACTTCGGCTATATTTCAGAAGGCTGACGGACCTTCGCTATGGGGAGCTGGCTGGTTTATGAGTGTGTGTATGCGTGGATGTGTGTGTGTGTGTGTGTGTGGATGTCAGTCCTTTTGCCTCCTGCCGTTCTCTTCCTGTCTGCCTGAGGAGCTGTTCTGCTTCCTGTGAGAGTGCCGAGCCGGTGTTTCCTCACGCACACTCCAACACACACACTAATCTTAACCCTATCCACAACCTCAGTAATGAAAATGAAAAGTTTTTCTGTTTTACTTTCTTAAATTCATACAAAAAATATCTAAGCAAAAAAACAAAACATGGACATAATTTTTTTGTCTGCAGAGGTAGGTCTGTCCTCAGTCTGCAGGTGTAGGTTCTGGAATTTGTCCCTAAAAGTAGCCCAGGGCAGAAACCCACATACAAACACTCACACGCACAAAAAACTTCAGCTCATTCGCTAATATTCTCATGCAAACTCCATAACAACCTTTTCATAACACATTCAGTAAAAATACTACCTCATATAAATGCAACATAATTCTAGTACAACAAGCACTAGCACATTCTTTAAGTGTTTAAAATAAGGAATGCTAACTTTTTTCTTTTCTAATAGACTGACCCTCCTTGACCATTTTACAAACTTATCTGGACTTGATCGCTTTTATTTTAGTAGGCAGCTCACTAAACTGAGTCATTAGGCATGTGCATTAGCGTATTAGCACCCTATTCCTGCTTAATTGTATGGCCTGTGGTCACCGCTGCCCCGCTGGCTAGATGAGGACAAAGCAGCTTAGCGCAGACACAGTGAGGCGCTTATCTAAAATGCTCCCCCTCCACAAGATAACCCTCATTAATTCTCATCAGCTTCCTTTAAGGTTCCTTAAAATGTCTTCCCATTAGCCAGTTCTAAATAAACTGCTCTCTAGCCAAAGTCAGACCAAATCCTTTTGCAGAGTTTTCAAGCAGGAGTGTTAGCAAGATAACTTTATTTAGTCAATGAGTTCATAATCAACAGACAAATGAATAAGAAGGGCTAATATGTACTTGGAAAACATGGCAACAAGCTACGCTACTATTCAAAAGTTTTTGGCTGCCACAGGTTTTTACCACTTTTCATTTATTTCATAACATGCAGATTTTTTAATTCTCGATAAGCACTGGAAGGTCATTGAGTGAATGACTTTTTATGAAAATCTACAACCAGGAAAGAGCATGTCAGACATATTAGCTAGATATCTGGTTGCACAGTTAAAGTCAAGGCTGTTCTTTCAGTTTAACAGTCTAAGTTGGAAATCTGCAACACAAAATAAAAATAAAGCGTTTATACGCAGACAAAACATTTGCATATTGAGAATTACTAGTGACGATTAGAAGGGAAAGTTTCATCACGATATGAAATATCTACACAATTGAAAACAATTTCATGCCTGTTTTTATCACAAAGCGGTCCCTCCAGGATTTCGCTGGCCTTTTTTGAGATTGTTGCGGCCCAAAAATGCCTGATTGTGCGGCAACTTTTCAAAAAAAAAAATGCAATCAAAGTTGCTGTGTTTTGTTGCAATAAAGTTGCAGGAGCAAGTCAAAGTTGCAGAAAAAATTGCAATTTTGTCCCCCTTTATAATGATTCTTTAACAATGAATTAAAATGAAGGGAACAAAACCACTATTATTTTTATTAACCATTAATTATTTAGTTGTTTTTGAAGGTAATTGTGAGGCGTTTTTATTACATATTTCCTGCGTCTTCTAAACGTAACAATCTGCTGACAAATGGCCCAATGCTTTGCGGGAGACGACAACGATTGGTCAAAAATTGCATAAAAGTTGGTTAGTTGGTTAAAATTGCACGGTAGTAATGAATTTGCGGAAGTTGGCTGAATTTGCGTTAATAGTTGGGAACGCAACATTACGAAATCCTGGAGGGTCTGACAAAATCTGCTATGATATGGTCTTAGTGATCATTAAATCAATGTATCAATGTAGATCGATGTATCGTTATGCTTTTAGTAGTCAGTTTACATAGCAGAAGGAAAATTATGGGATTCCAAATCAGTACTTGTTTTGAAGAGGGGAAAGCTAAATGTAGCCATCTGAAATGAGCTAATAGTCAAAGTTTCTGTCTTATTGGCTAAAACTTTAGATTATGACATTTGGCCAGGTGACGTCTTTGTTTCCTGCGAGTTTTTTTTTGCATTTAATACAAAATTGAAACCAGATTTGTTCATTATACCTGTAACCATGGATTCCCCAGGAATAAATCTCTGTAATGTTGCTGGTAACTAGCAGTGTCATTTTAAAAGTGTTGCCCCTGATGGTAATTCTTCAGTGGTACAACGCCAGGCCCCTCCCTGAGCACCTATACAATGTTGAAAGCTGACCTACCACAAAAATGTAAGCCGTGTCAATATTGACCCTCCTCTAATGTTGCATATCAGAACGGGCGGCGTGTTATTGCTAGTGCCATGTTGCCATGTGGAACGCTGGACATTGGCCATGTGGGACCAATCCAAAAGTACCTCTTACACTGCAGTGAATGTATGAGAGAGCAAAACAACACTCTTGTCAAGTTCTTAGTTAAGTTTTAGGGGTAGATGAAGTAGAGAAGAGATTGGAACAATTCTACTTCATGTAAAAATATGATAGCAAGTCCAGAAGAAGCAAAAGCACACATTTATATAATCAAGAGGAAGTACAGATACTCTGTCTTTCTGTCATGTATGATATACAACAATAAATGTATTTGTGCAGCATACATTCAGATCTAACAATAAATTGATCTCTATATTGATAAGGAATGCGTATTAATAACAGTCAACATTCCTAAAAATTTGACTTGAGTACAGTAACGAATTCTTCATTTTTCCCCACTCACAGTCACAGTGATCTTATCAGGCACATCTTCTAAAATGAATGCTCACTTTTTAAACCATATTATCTATGATTAACAACAATGGAGCCAGCAGGTCGAAAACATGTATGGGAGCTCATGGAGAGTGGCATTGGAAAGCAGGGCAGGTCTTAGCCTCTTTCAGGAAAGACCTCACTGCTCTTAAATCAATATCACGCAGGGCATAACGGTGGTGGAGTTAGTGGCCGTATTGCCCTTAACGTTTAATGCAGCGTACGGGCAGGTCTGGGGATCGTCGTAACTTAAAGACACGAGTTTGACTAATCGTGAGCGATGTCATGTCGGCCTGTCACTCGGCGGCTTGTACTCGTCACTCACTTAGTTTACGAGCTCTGGGAATTGTGGCGATTCGCCGTATCGATCGGTGACTAATTAGCCCGGGATTAAGAGCTGCGTTAGTGTGAAGTAAACATGAGTGGAGAGCTCTACTTCATAGCGCCGCATTGATTTGTGCTAATGCTCCATCAAGTCAATCCACAAAGCCTTCGTACGGCAAAATTGAGACGGTGGAGCTCTGTGGCTTGGTGAAAGTCGCCCCTAATTGGCTCAGGTGAACCTCATATGCAGTTTTACTATGGGCCAACGTATAGTGGAAACAAAACCTGACTCTGAATAAGTCATTAAAAGCAAGTCTGTCTACTCTGACTTTAACAAATGGCTATGTGGCTGAATGAGCAATATATTAGAGCAGCCTATTCCACATTCACATCCAGCCTTACATTTAATAAAGAACAATAATAGTAGTAATTCTACGATATTATTCTTCTGTGGTCTTGAGTTAATGCGCCGGGCTGCAAACAGTATGAGAAATTGGCCAGGCGTGAGCTACCAGACCAAGCATTTCTGCCTAAGGAGATTCCTACAAATGACTCATTTTCGCTTGGAGGTTTGCGCTGGAAATAAGCTTAATGTGTATTAAATATTTAATCTTATGGCATATTTCCACTAATACGAGCCAAATGAGCGCGGTGGATACGTTTTCATTCCGTCTCTGTATGTCTATTAGTCCTGCCATTTCATTTTGTGACTGAACATTAAAGTTCCATATGAAATATGCCATAATGGCACTACCGAGCCTTTTCATAGTTCTATTTACCAACAAACAGGTTCTGCCCAATTTCTTTTTTGACAGAGGTGGTGTGAAAACAGCCCAGGTTTCTACAATAGAAGAATACACTGCAGGTATATTTATTCGGGTTGCAATTTAAAAAAAATCCTAGTTACATTCCAGTGCTAATATTTGCTTCAGATTTGTGTTTGTTTTAACACTAAAATAAATGACACAACAAACATTTAAAAAATATGAACTAGTAATTACAATAATTGTTTCTATCAAACCCATATGAGCTCTGGCAGTGGCACATGGCATTATTTGCCTGATACTTCTTAATAAGAAATCCATTTGTGTTTAGTTCTCACATTAATGCTGGTTGCCATTGTCATTATGTAGATATACAGCAAATTGGTCATTAGCCATTTTTGCCGAAC
The DNA here is from genome assembly GCA_032718565.1 of Distichodus sexfasciatus. Lineage (NCBI taxonomy): Eukaryota > Metazoa > Chordata > Actinopteri > Characiformes > Distichodontidae > Distichodus > Distichodus sexfasciatus. The sequence continues at coordinate 724,135 of JAVGVS010000175.1, forward strand.
ATTTCTGCTCTCCTCTGTTGGAGACCCGGTGAGGGAGGAGATGGCCATTTCTGCTCGGTCTTGGCCGAATGAAGCAGATGGTTAGTTTACAGTCGATGGGAACTGTGGGCCTCTCTAATGGCTGACATGGGGAAGGCATCCAACCAGCTTCACTCTGCCGGTGATTTACTGTTTTCGCCTCCTACCGAGACCCCGAAAAGCCTGGATTAGTCGACTTAAAGCACTGTAAGAGGAACAAGCTTTCGTTTTCAGTTACATTATCCAGCGTTTGAACTTTCCAAAGGTGAAGCTAACCTTGAAGGAACACAGATGCTGAAGTAAAACGTGCAGAAGGAAAGAAATTGGTGCAGTGAGAACAGAGTTTGTTTGTAATGAGAAGAATGCCAAATAATGCCAGAAATGTGTGTTTGTGTGTGTGTGTGTGTGTGTAGGTTTGTTGTGGAGGAGTATGGACTGATTGTTTCAATGAAGCAATTTGATTCAATTTTCCACTCAATAAAATTAGCCATCAGGACCGGGGCCGTTTGGCTGTCCACACTCGCTCATTTCCAGATTCCTCTCCTAATTGAATGAGTTTATGTACTTGTCTCCGGGAAATTGGAAAAATTCATCACCTGGAAAATGTTATATTTTTCTCCCTCCCGGCTGTGCGCTGCTTGTCCCCCACCACCCTCATTCTCCCCCCAAACCCTGTTCTCTTTCTTAACTCCATCTCAGTGATGAGCGACTATGAAATTAATTTGTTAGCATATAACAGGAGGTGCTCTCAAAAATGGTGTGAGTGTTTCTGTGTGTGTGTCCAACAAGGATGTTGAGTAGTATATTGGATGTTAGTAGTTATTGGAATGGAGGTCCTCCACTGTCCAATAATCACAAAAAGTGGCAATTATTTGATTTTGTTTAGTAGTGTGCCATCCAGAATACCCAGTTATAACCACGGTAATGCTGTCAGCAATAAATGTAATATCTAATATCTAATATCTCAAGTCTGTTGATGCTCTCTGTGAGAGCTCAATCGAAGTATGTAAGTATTTCTAAATGACAACAGTGTGGGTTTGGCAACGCATGTGTATTCAAAGAAAATCAGAGAGTTATTTTCATTTGCAAATTTGAATGTCTGCAATACATTACCAGCATGTCTTTCTTTGGATAAATGGAAATGAAGTTTGAATTCTGCTCCTGCTGTTGAACACTGTTGGCTCTTTATCATGCAAGTAAATGTAAATGAATTTAGTTATGCAAATTTTATATCATGTCAAGTGACTTTGACAACTTTGACAAATGGTGCTTCTACCTCTTCTTCCTCGCAACCTCAATAAAAGAAAATTATTATGCTTTACAAGAATGGTTATATAATCAAAATGAATCAATTAAAAGATAATTATTTCAAATAGAAATAAACTCTAAAATAATTATGACTATCATTATGACTAGCATTATGACTAGCATTTTCGTCAGATTATCTGTACTCTGTGTAGAGGGGAGAAGAATTTGGATGGTAAACATGAACATTGGAAAGAGAGCGAGGGAGAGACTTTGAGACATCAACACACCTGATTTCTGGAAAATTGTCTTCCTGTGACATGATCGCATGTTAGTGGCTCACATATGGGAGCTGAATGAGTGACAGATAGATAGATTGAGAAATGTGTGAGTGAGTGTGCATGAGAGAGACTGAAGCATTAAAAGAGTTACAGGAAATGTGAGTGAGAGAGATAGATGAAAGAGAAAATGCTGTGTGATCTGCCATCTGTGACTAGGGTCCCTCTCTGTGCCCCATATGGCCTAGTGTGATGAGCTCTGAGTCTCTCTTTCTCTCTCTCTCTCTCTCGTTCTCTCACACAGACGCAGTCTAATGAATTTAATCAGGCACAAGGCAGAAGTGTGCACAGACACCAACACGAACTCAGCCATGTTCAGAACTGCATGGTTCCATTTGTATTCTGCATCACACTGATTAATCCATTCTACATTAGTCACTACATTGTTTGGCGATGAGATTTTTTTTTTTTAAAGTACACACAGTTTTGCTTTAAAGGATATTATTAAGTTACTTTTTACTGTGTATAAAGTGTGGTCTTCCTCGCCCTTAGTTTAACCTCGTTAGTCGATAGGATTTCAAACTAATTCACTATGCTTTTCAGAACACTCAGATTACTCTAGCTAAATACGTTGCAAATGCAATATATATCTGAGCAAAAAACAAACAGTGACACCATTTTCCGTCCCCAAAAGCACTCCCGTCTACAAGTATAGAGTCTGAAACTTGTCCCCAAAATAGGTCTAGGTCAGAAACACACACACAGACACACACACACACACACCATGCATTATAAAAGTGATGATGGACAGACACCTTCAGGTCCACTAAAGTAAAATGAGCACTATTAGCAGGAGCAGCCGAGCCTGTGCTACATTAAGTGGTCCGACCAAGCGGAAATCCACAACTACAACTGTCTCTCTGCTCCAGATCAGCAAACTGACCCTGTTAATAGACTTTTCTTGAACGTGCATAAATCTCTGGTGCTGCTAGAGTGACTTTTAGTTCACATTTGTATATTTAAGCATGTTATAAGCAGACAGTTACTATCTGGATTTAATACTGTTCAAAAGTCAAGTTCTGGTAAAAGTAATATTTTTATGTTTATTTTTGTTTGATTGGTGTGAAAATGAAATAAGAGATTGTTGGGCTGGGAAAGGACAACAGCAGTAGTTTTCCACCCTGAAATGATCAATAGCAGAGAGGAAGAGTGTGGGTTCTTGGGTAAGAGTGCTGTTCTCTTCCTGTAATCTATTCATGCTTAATTATGGTATCTATGTATATATGATATTACAATTACATCAGACATACAGCAAAATGTTATTATAATTCATGGTATCTATATAGCTTATTTCATACATCTGAATGCAGCTCAGAGTGCTTTACAAAAATTGAAAATAAAGTAGAATAAATAAGAATATTATTAATATAATTAAACAAACATCACTGAGTCATTGAGAAATCATATTAAGTTACAAAAAGAAGACAGGTAAAAGTTTAGCTAGCTTTTTAGCATATTACATGTTAAGAACGATTATGAGTTGTGTGAGAAAATAGTCATTTGATAAGCAATGCAGGGCATTTGTGGTTACAAAGTAATTATTGAACAGGACATAAAATGTGAAAAAGGTGGTACATTAGAACACAAAAGGTATATTAGACATTTTTTCAAAAGATCTTTTCATCATAACTGACCTTTCATCATAACTGTTATACGCTGCTAAAAACAGTATTGGGATTAATGATATATCTTAGTTGGTTCAAGTGGATACATTGCTAGTTGTTTGTAGTCTGATGCTTGTGAAGGATGGTAATTATCTTACGCTAATTTGGTCTTAAATCCAGTGGAGGTTGTAGAGTTCTTGAATACTTACTTACAAACCAAGTGGTGATGGGTTTAAGTCTGGATCTAGCCTATTTCCAGAACTACTACCACTGAGCACCTGAACAAGCCCCTTAACCCTATATGGCTTATAACTTCATGCTTGGACCCCTCAAAATGCAGGTGTGAGCTAAAACTACTTTATACCATACTATATCTATATACGCTTTATCCTTAATAATCTGTACTTTCTTGGGACCAATTTCCCATTCCACGATTGAGTCTATGATTTAGTCCAATCATTTAGCCCAGTGTCTTAGCAATTTAGTCCAAGACTACGCTTGGACCCATGTTCAAGAAACCAGCCCTTGATGTCTGTACAACAGGCTGCAAACAAAGTGAGGCTGTGCATAGTGACAGTGCATTGTTAAGCATGTGGAAAACTGGAAAATGCAGTAACTAAACTAGTATTAGTGACTAATTATCGAATTGCACCAAGTTTAGAAACTGGTTTTCTAGCATTTGTGTACCAACATTGAATGTGAAAAAACTCTCAAATAATTTATGTTCGCTTACTGCAGGAATGCATAATTCCAAGTATGACTTTTTCCAGATGGCAACAGATTCTTAAACTGCCACTTTCTGTCCAAAGTTCCAAAGTTATTCAGCTCACGGCCCGTGCCCCTATCTACCAGCCCCGTTCGTCTGGCTTGGAGAGGATATGCGGGCGGATGGAAAGGCTTAATTATTAATTGGCTTGTTGTGTTTGTGCCAGGAGGCAATAAATAACCCTCTCGTCTAATGAATAATGGGGCAGGATTGGCGAGGCCGGCTCGAAGCACGAATCCCCGCCGTGAGCCGTTAATGTTTTACAGTGTGTGTGGCGCTCAGAGGGGAGTCGCTTTCTGGCCAGCCCATTAAGCGAGCACCGGGGAGGCGGCCGCTGACCCGCTCCGAGCCAAAAACACAGCCGACCCGGGCTGCTCCGGAGGACGAGCGTAGCCCTGGGGACGGCCACGGGCCGCTGAAGGGGAACGAGGAGGCGAGTTTGAAGTTTTTATGCCAAAGTTAGCTCTGGTAATGGCACTGGAGCCTGCAGGCCCAGTTAGGTTCAGACTCCTCTTAGCATTTCTAATGACTTATCAGAAAACACAGACGCCTGTCAGGGCACAGGTCACTCCAACAGGTCTTTTGTAAAGTCAGCCCAGGGTTTTTAAATGGACGTGAGAGGAAAATGAATGAGGCTAAATGATCCCAGTTTTGCCTGAAAATGTTTTATTGATACAGTGTTTAAATAATAGATTTTCCATGTTATAAACGATATAAACATGTAATACGCTTATAATATTTGAATCATCCATGGTTGGAAGAGCTAAACATTTATTTATTTCTTGGACACAAACATATTATTTCCTTTGTCAGTGACTTTCTTGGACTTTCATAGGTAAAAATAAAAAATACATGTACAGTATATAACACATTGAAAATAGCTAAAAGGCAGGGGGAGAGTTTGTTTTCAGTTGCTTTTTAAGAGCAGATTGTTCCAAATCTTTGGTGGATTTTTAGTCAAACACAGGAATATATGAAGATGCTATTTTATAACTGTTTTGACTCTGAATTCTCTATTAATTCTAGAATTTTCTATGTATTTTACCCCTTATAAGGACCAATCCTCTCATTTTATGTTTAGTTTGGATTTTGGAGTCATAGATTTTATCTAACTTTAGTCCAGCACTTTAGTCCAGTAATTGCAGAGTATTTCTACCAAGTTAGGTTAAGGCTTAAATTCTATCAATTAAACGACATTGTTAGGTTACAGATCAGTGGTGTTGTTCTTGTTGTTGAAGCAAATGTAAAGGTGAACCTTTTTGGAATATCTCTTTCTGAATGATCAGTAATCATGCAGACATTACAGAAAATGTTAGATCAACTCATGTAAGAAGAGAGAATAGTGCAAGGCACAGAACTATAATGAATAATTTAATATGTAACAATTAAAATTATGGTAAAGGTTTTCCAAGAATAGAGCAAATAACCCAAGTACTAAAGAAATGAAGCTTTATAAATGTTGAAAGTTAGTCAAAAATGATGTTTCCATTAAGATGAGAAAAAGAGAATAACTCTGGGGAAAAACACCTCTTAAATCTGAAATATCTTAGGTTATTCAATACTTGAGGGGACAATTAGGTCCTCAGAACATCCTAAAACCTGCCTCTACAACACACACATTCCACAGTACTTTTAAGTAATATGTGTACACAATACTCACACATGAATCATGTTCACACATATATGCAGCACACATGCATGTACGCTCTCTCCGTCACTCGATCTGCTCGAGGAGGCCATTAGTCAGTTCTGAGACCAGATTGATCTGTCAAAAAACTTCACGTGGCTCCAGCAGGAAACCTCACAAATCAACGCTGGCTCACCTCCTGCTGAAAGACGTTGGCTGTCTGTGCGTGGGAGTGGGTGTATTAGTGTAAGAGAGAGAGAAAGAGAGAGAGAGATTTAGAGGCTTCCTGGGTACTGCATAAAACAAAGAACAGAGCAAAATTCATTTAAAATCTATTCAACTACAGATTACAAAATACTTGTTCAAAAATGTAATAAGTTCTGTTAGACGACTCAGTGTGAGGAACATATTCCAAATGTTTTCAATTTCTTCAACATAGTCTTACATTTTACAGAAGTATGAATATGGCAAACATAACCTGCTTTATTTAATATGGCAGTTATTTTATTGGCTAAATCTATTAAAGTTTCCCTAAATATATATAAAAATTTGCCATAGAGATGCTGATTGGCAAGTAGCTAGTGTTGGTACTTTTAAGTGGTATCTTAACAAACTATTTTGCTAAGTTACAAATGTTGTTAAGCTACAGCCAAGCTATTGTTTAAATATAGTAATTAACTTCACTAGAAGCTACTAGAGAAAAAATAGCAAACCACATCAAAGCTATTTCACAATCACAGATTCTTGCTTCCATCCTCACCAAGATGGACTCCATCCTCCGACTCCATCTCGCAGCTGCCAGGAGCATGCAGTGATACATTCAGGCCTATCAGATGCCACTTCTGTCAATTTAACACCAATCAGAAAAAGCTGGTAGTGGAAAAACCTGACTTTGTAAAGAGAGAAAAAGTTTTATGTTCGACTGATGTAGTATTTTGCCACACTACATTGCTATCTGTGAAAAACGTACCAGAAGAGCTAATGTTTTTACAGCAGCTTCACAACTGATAATTCAATGTGAGCGCAAACAAACATGTGAAATACATTAATTATAAACCTCATAACTTTAAGTATTGTAGCAAGCATGTGAAGAAGCAAGACAATTCAGTAAGCTCAACGAAACAACAGTAGTATGAGTGTAACACAATTACATGATTCTGTTCAAGGGCATAGAATTGTGTGTGGACGATGGGAAGGTTCTACATCAATAAATTTGATCAAACAAAAACGTAACGTACCTTGAATACATTATGGCGTTTGTCTCATGGTTGAAAGGCCACTGGTTTGAATCCCGGACCGTTAAAGGTACCACTGAGGTACTCAGGAGCAAGGTACCATCTCCAAGCACTGCTTCCCGGGCACTGCCCACGCCAGCTGCCCACTACTCCTTCACGGAGGGGTGAAATGCAGAGGTCACGTTTAGTTGTGATACGCTGTGTGTTTTGCTGTGTTCACAATGACAAATAATCACTCACTTACTCTTTTCAGTGCTTCCCCTACATTATTTATGTATTGACATATGAATGATATGTACAGTTGTACTATGGATGAAGTAAAGTTTAGAAATCTTTATTAAACAGTCAATAGTTACCTTTGACATTACAGAATTTATTAACATATTGTATTCAGAATGGATTTAAAATAGTCGGTTTTTGAGAATAGCATTGATGTTATATATGTAAAATAGTTATGATGTTTGATATTATATTATATATCGTGAAGTAAAGGGGGAAACTTTTATGTCCTCACTGTACACTTTCAAAAGCAAATTTACAACCCTTTTCCCCAAAACTGTACACAGGCAGACATAACTGACATAGAGAATGAATAGCTTCGTATTGCTTATGTGTGTATGCATGTGTATCTCTGTTTTTAATCATATTTATAATATTCTCTTCTCTTATTCTCTTTGCATGTGGCAGATAGAGACGGCACGTTCAGTGTGTTGTTTGTAGAAGACCAAAAAGAGGCAGTGCAGAGGAGAGCAGCAAGCAGCGCCTTCATCAGTATGCATGCCGTGGCCTGATAGGCCTGCGGGGGGAAGAGTGAGGGAGCGACATGCATGGCTTCCCTGCTTTAATTTCCCTCCATTTGAGAACATTAGGCCTGACAAAGACAAGGAGGAGTGGGAGGTGGGGGGGAGCTACACAACAAACAGAGAGACTGACAGAGAGAAGTGGAGAGAGAGAGAAATTGAAAAAGCAGTTGGAAGAAATCTGGGTATGGATGGTAGAAAAAGAGGGAATGGAGTAAATGGAGGACGTTGCCTCCTCAAACATCAGTTGGTCAAATTTATAAACAAGTAAATTTGTTGCTGCTCATAAGCAAATAAATACTTTTTTACAGCTAGCACATAAACAAAGTGCGGCATATAAAATTGTTTCGTTTATTCTGCTATACACAAAACAGCCTCCTCCCCAAAGCTGGTTCCCATCTTAAATCTGTATGAAAGAAATTTCAATGGAAGGAAGATCAATGTTCAGTGAAGCCACTTTTAAAAGGTACTTTCTCAATCTTCAAGCTACTTATAATTAATGATTAAAGTCAAGCTAGTGTTTTGATATAGTAGTTAGCTACACTATAAGCTATAACTATTTCACAGTTACGGCTTCTTGTTTCCATCTTGGCCAAGGTTGACTTCATTCTCCAACTCCATCTCGCAGCTGCCAAAAGCACACTGTGATGCCACATAGGTACGGCAGCCTATCAGATGCCACTTCTGCCAATTTGACACAAATTAGTGACACCTCCTTGTTGAAAACACCAATCATTGCAAAGAGTGAAAATTAAAGTATTTGTTTTGTAGCATTGTTACAAAAACAAAATGTTTACGGCAAACTTGTGGTTCATTTGTGAAAAACAGTAGAGTTTGCCATAATATGTTGCCACAGGTTTGCCATTGTCAGCCACTATTAGTAAACTTGTGGCGATGTTCGGGCAACAATGACAAATTGCACTAGTGGTCAATGTATTTGCCAAAACAATTTGCCACTAATGGCAAACTTGTAGTGAACTTTTGATGACAAAATTGCCAGGTGCCAAGTTTTCCACAAAGTTTGCTAGAAGTCCACCACAACTTTGCCACAAACCTAATTTGCATGTGAAAATATGACCTTGCTGCAAATTTGCAGCAGCATTGCCAAAGGTTAACACCAACTGTTTTATCAGAAGCCTAAAATTTTTGTAAGGGGTGCTATTTTGCTATTTGTAAAAAACTAATTTTATTTTATAAAGTATAGAATATAGTAGCATTTTTAAAGTATCTTTGCTACTGAAAAAAGCAGTTCAGCTAGTAAAATCACTCATTTTAGTTAGCCACTCTCCAACATTGCCCCTTAAACCTGAGTTCGTCAAGTTTAGAAGTGAGCGAATGTGTCAGTTTTTATTCACCCAACACATTTACCAAGTGCAATTTACAAATTTACTTTCTTGTATTCCACTTTATATAAAGATATATCCACAGCCTCCTCCCCAAAAACCTGGTTCCCATCTTGTACCCATATGAAAGAAATGTGGTTAAGGAAGCGATATCCATTAAGTAAAGAGCATGGAGAAACACACGCCTCAAACGTTAGCGGTCTGTCACTCGAGGACATGGCCTGCAGAGTTCTGTGAACTCAGACCACTAACGTTTGAGGTAATTCTTTGTGTATGTGTGTGTGTTTCTGCATGTTTCTTGGTTCCTTGCTGACCTTTTAAAATATCAGAGGAAGTGCTCGCTATGCCGTCTGATTATGTTGGAACCGATTACAGCTCCTCTCCAGTCACGAACAAGCAACAGCAATGGGCTCAGGCTGAGATCAGAGAGCGGAGTCGGGGGGATTAACCGCAAGGGGTGTGTATGTGTATGTGCAGGTCTTTGCTAGCTCAGTGTGTCACAGTGAGCTGGAACGTTGGTCTGCTCCCAGGAGATCAGTGAAGGCGTTCCAGCGTTGAGGCCACAAAAACGGCAGAGGAGCCGAAACAGGCCTTTGATGCGGTGAGGAAAAACAAGCAGCCCTTCTGTGTGTTCATACTCCACCTGAGTCTCGCAGCTAGAGAGAGAGAGAGAGTGTGTGTGTGTGTGTGTGTGTGTGTGTGTGTGTGTAGGGTAGTAGAGGAGTTAGGGAGAGGCTTTCTTGTACTTTGTTCGTCTTCTTCTGAGAGAAATATGACAGGGCTAAAACAATATTAATGTCATTGTCAATTCTGCATATCAATCCAATTCCTTATCAATTCTCTTATTGATTCCTGAGTAGTTTTTTGAGTGTGAAAAAAGTAGTTTCACAGTCTTATGCACTAAAAACAACCATTTTTTTTTTTTCAAAATGATGTCTGCACAAGACACATTCATATTCATATTCAGAGTTGTTATTATGCAGAGACATTTTATGGCTTAGTACTATAAAGAAAAATAAGGTTAGAAAAACATTTGAAATCCATCTGGATATACTGTATAATAAAATTATTTGATAACAAATAATGCATTTTTCTATATTTATTTTTTACTCTCTAACATTATAGAATGGAAAAATATTTTCTGAACGCTGGTTGTTTTTGTTATTTATCAGTTTTATAAGTTTTGCCTGTAATAAATGGGAAGATTTAACTGAACTGCAACGTTTTAGTGAATGTTGGACTTCCCTGTGAGAGTCGTGCGCGCAGCGCGTGTTTACAATGTGAAAAATTATGTGTCATGGTTCCTCGTGGTTGAAGGTCAAGTCGCAGGGACTGTGACGTAATGTACGGCGACGCAAAACTTAGTGAAAACCGGAAAACGTTGTGCTGGGAAATGAGAGAATCTTTTTGAAGAATCGATACCGTTGGAGGTGTACAAATCCGATGGAACTGATCAGTGAGAAAGGGTTTTCGATTCCCGTCCCGTAATACAGCACAATATACGTATTTATATATCGATACAGTTGCACAAATTCTTTTCAAGTATAACCATTTTGAATCTTATGTCAGTTAAGTCCAGAGGTGGAAAGAGTACTGAAGATTTGTACTCAAGTACAAGTACTGTTACATTGGTTAAAATGTACTCAATTACAAGTAAAAGTACTGGTGTTAAAAAAAACTTGAGTAAAAGTACAAAGTACTCTTCTCAGAAACTACTCAGAGTACTAATTACTTTTTAACCAATGGATGTTTTATTGCGTCGTCAATAGCAGGCATTCGATTCGATTCACCAGTATAAAATATCTACGTTCAAAGCACATTTCTCAGATGAACAAGGTACAGAAGGGCAATTTGTTTTGTAAATAAATGTAGATATAAAGCAGGAATTTTGTTTGTTAAAACAATGACAAAAATGTTTTTGAACATGCATAGAACAGTTTAAACTTTCCCCAATACACTGCGAACAACAGGCAGGTAAGTGTCTTAAACTCTTAGACATAATAGCATTTCTGTCACACTTCACTTTCTGAACCTTTTGTTCAGTTTCAGCAAGAGCTGGTTTTCTAAATTAACCGAGTCTATCCGGCTTCGTTTGGCTCCATTTTATCCATTTTGGCTTCTTTGTCTCCAAATCTTCAGTCTATAAATTAGTTTGTACTCCACTGTGTAGTACCTCCAGACACCTGTGCCTGCTGCTGCAGCGGAGTTTATTCTTTGCTTACGTCTTAGATTAATTGGCATGGTCGCGATTGCACAGCCTTATTGGCTGCAAAGATGCAGATGAAAGGTTTGAATATTAATTCAAATTGTGGGCGTACTCAGTAGCGACTTTTGATTTTATAAGTAGCGAAGTAGATTACATGGTGTAAATTGTACTCAAGTACGAGTAAAATTACACACTTGAAAAACTACTCATAAAAGTACAAGTACCCAAAAAATCGACTTAATTACAGTAGAGTGAGTATTTGTAATTCGTTACTTCCACCCCTGGTTAAGTCTACTTACTTGTTATTACTTAAAACTTCAAGTTCATAGCGACAGCAAACACAACAAAAATATATATGTATAATATACAAAGACAGGACTAATTTTGCAGTGCTGCTTCAGTCATCCAGTTTCAGTTGTTTGTGGCTTAAAGCCTTGCAGCAAGTTGTGTGTAAATAACCAAGACTGCCAGCATAACACTAACTGTCCCAACTTTAAAAAGAATATTAAAATCAACTCAACAAAGAAATACTAGCCTTAAATCAAATGTAAGTGCTTTTGTCTAATGAACATAACATTATTTATTCCTTTAATTTAAACATCTTTGTTCATTTTGTTGGCATCTTCCCAGCATATGTTTTCCACCATACAGGTGAATAAACAGGCATGGTGTTGAATAGCATGTCGCTCAGGCAGACGACAACTTATAGCCCGTTTTACACACATACACCCTTTTTTACATACACACCCACATGCAAGTTCAAAAACTTTGCCGCTCCCTCAGTATGTCCCCCACGCATCATGGAGGGTCAAAGGGGTTTTGGGTTGCACTTTTTCCTCACCTAACATTCTTGCTCTGTATTCAAGGTTTAAGAATGATGATTCTGTATCTGTCACATGTACACATGGAATATGTATAGATAGATAGATAGATAGATAGATAGATAGATAGATAGATAGATAGATAGATAGAAAGGTAGATAAATAGATGTAATGTTTATATACCTATATATTTGTATACAAGCTCTGTTCTAGTATAAACTGACTATTTGACCTTTTAGTAATTTTCTTCACACTTAAAACCTTTGAATAGATCCAAAGCATGTCACTAAAAGTGGTTTTTCACCTTTATGATGTCACGCTCACCTTGACTTATGAAACATAAGACCACTTCTTTGAAGTTCTTCTCTCTTCTCCTCTTATTCATCTCTTTCGAGGAACATGGCTGCACAATCTCAGTTTTCTTTGCTCTCTTTCATGGTGACCTCTTAAAAGAGATCTGCCCTTAGAAAGCTTTATTTTCACACCACAAAATGGCTCGTTTGGAGGTACAGGTTCTATCTAACTTTTGCCAATTAAGGCAATGCAAATTCTTTGAATCAAACTTTTGTGTTGGGTTAAAGATCAAAGATGTAGTTCTTGTTTTGTAGGAATGAATGAAATGGTAAAAGAAAGAATTTTGGAATGTCTGTATGCAGTGGTATTTTAATGCAATGGTCAGTAATCATTCTTGACAAAAGACAGAAACTGGCTCATGTAAGAACAACAGTGAATAATGCAAGACACAGAACCATGAAAAATAATTAATAGAATATTATGTAAAGTAAATGTCACTATAAAAAGCATTGTGGAGGTTTAAAACAGATATCACGTTTCGAAGGAATGAAGCTTTATAAATGTGAAAAGTCAGACAAAGTTCAGTCCTGCTATTTAACCTTGTTCGCATTGGGACACATTTGTTCACCCACCAACAACACGAGATGAACTCTGGGGGAAAAAGTGGGGGGGGGATGCTTAAGTTCTTTTTGTCTTCTCTTCTCTAACGTTTGTCTTTCACCGTAGCTGTCTTTTCTCCGTGTGAGGCCCGTTCCTTAGAGCTGTCTGGCACTGAAGTGGACGTCCATCCATTAGCACCCCATCCAAAATCGGTGTCTGCTGCACCTTGTAGTCCCGTCTCCTCAGATCACAGGGGGAAAAGCTCCAATCATTCATCACAATGGTAAAGGGCCCATTATTAGCCCGACTACACTGGTCACCCCCTAACCGCAGTTCCACCTTCCCACTTTTAAAGACATCCATCCAGCAGGATGAATGGAGGGAGGAAAGAAGGATGAGAGAGGGATAGGCAAAGAGAGATGGTGGCAGGACGCAGAAGCTGGGAGGAAGGTTTGGGCCCTGGCCGAGCCTTTTTTCATGAACCTGTCAGCAATTGGCTGGGAGATTTATGCAGTACTATGTATTTATGAAATCTTAGTGGCGAGATGTATTAACAAAGTATTCGTAACAATCAAAATATATATTAAATTGAGAATGTCATTTAATTTTGAGACAGAATAAAATCACAAACAATTTTCTCAACTTAACAAGTTATCTTACTGCACTGACAATTTATTTTTTATTTCCCAAGTGAACTTCTAAAGTAAATGAAGTTAAAAGTGTATAAAAATCAATCGAAACTTTCAAATATGATTATAAAAATTCCTAAATAATTAAAATAATACAGTAAATTTTTTGAACATATGTATTTATTTTTATTCCATTTCATTGTATTTGTCCATTTATTTATTTTTGACAATAAAATCTTCAGCAATGGCACTACAAACTCCTAAACTGGGCAGTAAGCATTTGAGGGTACAGACAGGCAAAACTCATCCCAGAATCTGCTGATCTTTTCTGAAAGGAGAATGCTTTTGAAGTCCATTCCATAAGTGACAATGACGAGCAAAAGTAAAGGGGCTGATGTAATTTTTCTAATTTCTGATAGGTAGAATTTTACAGTAGGGAACCAATCAGAGGCTTTTGTGGAAGAGCCCTGCCCTTTGTTCGGTGGGCGGAGCTTCCACATCTTTTATCCCCAAAAAGCAGGAAAATGTGAAACTGGGTTGGGGGTGCAAGGGCGGTGGGGGGCTGAGGATAGGGGGCTGATAAATGAAGAGATGGAGAAGGAGAGGAGTTGGAGGTGGGAGTCAAACCAAGGACATGCCTGGGTTTACTTGAACTCTGCTTGAGGTCGAACGGAGGGCGCAGATCGCTGATGAATGCTGCAGATTACAGATGATAGAATGAGAAGGAGAGTGGAAAGGAAGAAAAGAGACATGAAGGTGAATAATGTGAAATGAGAAAAAGGAAATATAAAAAGTTTTGAAAGATGGAATATTATAGACAAAGAATGGTCACCACTCCCTGTTGTTATTATTATTATTATTATTATTATTATTATTATTATTATTATTATTATTATTATTATTATAATAATTAATAATAATAATAATAATAATTGCTACTGGGTTTACTCTACCTTTATTGAGTAATTTAATATATGTTACTTCATATAATGTTTTATTTATTGCAGCAGATTTGACAAATTATTGCAGGTTATTTTAGGATACATTTGTTGGCTAAACGTTAGTTGAATGGGGCTTTATTAAACATTTCAAAATTCTAACAAATAAAAAGAGAGGATAAACCGGGTTTATTAAAAAGTGAAAAATCGCCCAAATTTAAAGCAATTTCTTCTTGAGTTTATGAAGGACCGTGAAGGTACACAATTCTCATTTCTCTGGAATAAACGCAATCATGTCACCAAAATAAAATACAGCTGCGTTCATTAGTGATGCGTAGCGACCGAGTCTGTGTGTCATTGCATAGTCTCCCCTGCGGATAGAACAATCATAGTTGCTGTAGAAACTGATGTACGGAGGACGCGATGCACAAATATGAGCAAAACTGTAAACGCAATCTGAATTAAAACGCCGGAGTCAGAAGAGGCCAATAAAGATGGCGTCTGACGCGCCTGCGCGCCTCCACGCGGGGGGTCAGACTTCCGCCTTGTACTCTGAGTAAATATGTGCTATAATTCATGTTGCGTTGTGGCTGCGGCGTTTAAGCGTTGGTGTGTATAATTATTTTCTAGTATGTCTCCATTTTCTCTCTTTCGCTTCAAATCAATTTTTATGGCAGCCGTGTTTTATGGCGCTCATCAGGGTAGAGGAGATGCAGCCTGTTCCCGCTTCGGGCTGGAAACACTGTTGAAATGAGAGTTATAAATATGAACGCTTTTCTTCTGCCTTCCGGCGGCGTTGTGATTGGAGTGTGTGTGGATGAGTGTGGATGTGTGTCGTCGTATCCAGCGGAGAAGGGAGCTGACGTTTCCTGATGGTGACCCCTGACCTTCTTCCTTATCCTTCCTGGGGTGACTCCTTCATCACACTGGGGTTATCGTCTCTACTTTTGCGAGATTTCTTTTGCTTACTACAATTATAAACTAAATCGTCTTTAGGATTATCACTCCGGACCAACTACTTAGAGTCGGGCTTAAAATATTAAGAAGTGGTGGCCTGGAAGAACCCCAATGATAGTCCTGGACAACTTTCAGAACAGTTACGATAAAGTTGAGAGTCATCTCCATATCAAAATAGTGATTGATTTTCAGAAATGGAAAACTCTGGGTTTAGGCAGTTAAATTCCTTCTACGTTTTCTACAAAACCATTTATTTATTTGAGAAGCGATCACTTAAAACCAATAGGAAATAGAGAAATATTTTCTTGTGACATAAGATTTTTTTTAACCAATTTACCTTTAAGCTAATGGATTATTCAAGATTCAAGGGCCTTATTCACCGACAGTTCTTTAGAAGTTTGTTCTTAAAACCCACTTCTGTGGTCTTCATGAAGGTTATTGTGTTCACTGTTGTTTAGTTTTGATAAGAATTAGCTGAAGAAATTACATAAATTGCATATCTGTGCAAAACATTAGTTTGTTTATTTATATTTTTAAAGTTGTATATTATACTGTTTAAATGTCAATTCCCTTAAGAACAATTTTAAGAAATAAAACTTTGTGAATATGAAAACATAGGTGAATGAGGCCCAAGAGTCTTTATTGGTCATATACACAATTATAGAAGTACCCACCCACAAAGTGAAATATATCCTGATTTAGAAGGAAAATTTAGATGGAATCTTACTTTCTAAAGCCAGACTTTTACACCTCTGATTTATCATGAACCTATTTTTTCATTCTTCCTGAATATCCCAGTGTTGCTGGTTGAGATAGTCAAGGTGTCTAATATGTAGCTTAAATTGTCCAAAACTAAAGTGAGCTTCATATGGAACAGTTCTAGCTTCCGTCCAGCTAAAACCAGCTTGTTGGACTAGACTGATATTTTAGTAAGGATTAGTAGAGGGGATAACAAATCTTCAGAAATGGCATAATCCTATTCCTCTGACTGGCATTCAGAGTAATTGTGCCATGCTGTTTTTTCCCTCTAGTAGGCCTCCCATTATCACTGTTTCATGTGCAAGGTTGGAATAAGGGCCCGGATAAGGGCGAGCCCCACGGTCAGCCTGATGCATGGCAGGATTAGTGGTGTCCAAACAAACCAGGCTGCACTTTAAAGTTGGAAGGGGGGCTGACTAAGGGATAGGGCACAGGATGATTCCCTTTAAAGTTGGAGCTGGACATTCTGCACAGGAGGGGCCTGGGGGAATTAACCAGGTTAAATATGAACACCTGTCCTTGTGTAAATATTGACCCATGGCTCTTAGGTAGAGGCAGCGAAGCGAGCATTCTGCTGGAGTCCCGAATCCGCTGAAGTGGATAAAGAGTGGAAGGATATCATCCTTACCTTAAGCTTCAAGAGGAAGTGCAGATGTCAGTCTGTCCGTCTGTCATGTTATTTTACATGACACCTCAGGGAGAAGTGCAATGATCCATTTCTGCTTGGAGAGATTCAGAACTTGGTTCCAAGGTCGAATTCCGAATGAGTTCCCAGTGAGACGTCGGCTGCATTTTCCCCTTGACTACATAAGCTAATACTGATAGTGCCCAGCTGAAAAATGACACGTTAGCAGGTGTAGTATATTGATTTGAGGGAATATATTTTATATATCATCCTTTTATTTGATCTTCTTTTAAGATTGTCAGACCTACAGCATTTTATTCAATTTATTCTTACTGGTGAATTTATTGAGCATTATTTCAAATATGTTTCTCCCAGAACAGTAAGGAAATTTATTTGACACGATCTCTTCTAAAGAGGGTTAGTTTGGAGATGATAAATAATTTTAAATAAAATAAAAAGTTTTCAATGTGGCAAATTAGATCAAAACAGAGTTTTGTAGCAAGTGTTTAGAATGTTTAGTAATAAAGAGGAAAAATATAGACCAGGATGTAGGCATAATGTCTCATTTTTTAATTGACAAAATATTAATTTTTGGTGTCCATTCTGTTATACTCATACACATTTCTTGTTTTCACTTTTTTATACTTCACCAGTGCCTTTGTAACGTGTCTGGCATTTTCCTCTCACCGAGTATCTCAATAGCTGGCACATCACTGCGCCACCTGCTGTACAAATACGGTACTGGCGTCTTCATTTTATATTCAATTACATGGCTGACTGTTAAGCCTAGTTTCCTTCTAGATGGCTCTTCATTACTTTGTTTCTGTGAGAAGCACAATACTTACCTATTGCTGTCATGTTTAAGCACATGATCTTCTGTTCCAGAATTGTCCTGCGAATCCTGACATCAGACATCAAATCACCTTAATGACTGAGCTTCTTCAGTCTGCTCATCAGCTTGCTCGGAGGACTATGGGTTTTTCTTAAATCTCAGCCTTCTAATTTAAGCTCTAGATACAGAAATATAAGCATTGTGGCTTTGTACATAGATCACAATCCTTTTGCATTGAAATAAAGGAGACATGAGAAATGATAAAATATTAAAAGCTTTTAAACCCTCAAATTTGAACTCTTTTAATGACAAAGACTACTTTCTCCATGTCTCTTTAAGGTGACTCAGAGACCCGCAGAACAGCATCACGTCGTCTCAGGCTTCAGCCGTCACCTGGAAAGCCAAGTCTGCAATTAAGCCTCCATTCAGGAAACACATAAATAACGGGCAGATAGAGAGGGCCGAGAAACCAATTTTCCTCCGATAGGCATAACGATGATTAATAGAGACATTAATTCAGGTGGAGTTTTGTCCCAAAACCTTACTCATCTTTCCTCATAATAACGGATAATTGCAATGTATGGTGTATTGTCATAGACCGATTGCACATTAAACCTCCCAGGCTGAAAATGAAACTCTAAAAAAGGGGGGAAAAGCCAGAGTGCATAAAAGGAAATTCATAGTATCAGTTTCATACGTTCACTAAAACAGTGAGGATCTTGGAAAAGACGTGACAGTATTTCCTGTCTGATAGAAATCATATCAGAAATGTTCATGTTAATTAAAGAAATATAAATTAGAAAATCTTAACATAATTTATTGGTGAAATGATGGGGGTCCAGATCTTAAAGTTTACAAATTGCAGATAGACAAAAAATCACAGCAGGTCACACAAGATCAATCCCAATTCGACACCGGTCTTATGGGCTTTAATGGACAAACAGCAGGTAAATAAAATATTGTCACCTTGTCACTCTTACTCAATGCCCGTTCTAGAAAACACTTTACAATTTTGACTGTTTCATAGCTGCATTCTAGAAGCTCTCCACATGATAGCGCTGTAGGCTCAGTTTTCTGATCAAATTCTCTCTCTCTGGCATTCCAACCCCCACCTTCCTCTTTCCTTCCCTCCCCCATCCCTCTTCATCATGACTCCTCCTCCGTATGTGCATATTCATAACTCTGTGTAAAGTAACCCTGTTCTCTCTCCCCCATGCAGATAATTAGATCATCCAGCCCACCCTGTCCGGCCCACGCGGCTGATTTCCATTTCACGTGTGTGTATGTGTGTGGGTTAAATAGAGGGATGTCTATTAGAGAACTCCATCACATGGGATAATAGCTTCTTGCTGTGTAAAAGGCCTGACGTTCAGGCAATACATTGTGCTTAACTAGAAACTCATCTCAAACTCTAGTCTTTTTATATTAGGGTTGTGTTAATGTGAGGGCTGCACAATATTCCAGAAATAAAGACATTCCGTAAGTTTGTGCTTTAAGCTCAGCGTCCGGCCTGCTACTGCTGTGTCGGATTTGTTGGTGTTTCTTACTGATATCCATGTCTAGTCTTTTAAAACGGTTTATCTGCCCAACACTCACAGAGCACTCAGGAGACACGAGCTATGAAGAACCCCTACAGATAAGACTGAGAGGCAAGCGAAGAGCGATGGCTTCCTCTTCCTCTGTGTCTTTGTAGCGCTACTTGGCAGGTTTTCCGGACCCGGGGTTATGCCTCATTTTGAACTGGGGTGGGACGGGTGAATTTTCTGTGGAGAATGACCAGTGACTGTGTGATTCATTCCAGGAAAAGGCTTAATTTGTGACGGGAAGACTGACGCGTGGAGAAAGGGAATCACTCCCACTCGACATTTAGAAGAGCAAGTGCAGTGACAAAATTTTCAGGTAATTTCACTCGGTTAAATGCTTCAGTCTGTCTGGAAAGCTGAAACTAATATTTGGGACATTAAATGTAAGTGTAAGTAAGAAATTAGTTGAATGTGCTTGTTCCTGTTCAGGTCTGCCTGGTTTGGACTGTAAGTACCTGAATGAAAATATTGTATAATTGTTGTGATATTCATTGTTTGATGAACCAGCCATAATTGTAATTGCCTGTTCATGACTTAAAGCTTAAAAAGTAGTTCTCTAATTTGGCCACAAGGGGGCATCACTATTGAAGTTGTCGTTCCCTCTTTTGGCCACTAGGGGCATCACTATTGAAGTTGTCGTTCTCTCTTTTGGGAGTGAATTCAATGAATGAATTCAACAGCTCATATTGTAACAATTCAGTTATAATCAGCAGAAATATCTTTAAACATCATTTATCTTTCTCATATTTAACATTTTCACCCTTTCATCCCTCTTTAGCAAACAGCAGTCAATTTCTTCAGGAATTGCTCATCTTATTTACATTATTACAGTTTAGTCCAGTTAAACTGAACTCAATGCCAATATCCAAATCTCGACAGCCGAAAAGCTTGCGAGGTCACCAGTCATCTTGACCGAATCTTTAGGCCTGCCGTGATCACTGTGGCACAGAGCCGAAACACACAGCTTTCGCTTGCAGAGCTCTATGGCCTCTCAATACGTCAGGGCCGAGCGACGGCCAGCGTGCGACCGAGCGCCATTATTTACCTCGGTGTCTGTACTGGCACCACAGTGCCACATTGCTCAGCCATTAGCAGCTTGACGGCCACTTAAACTTAATTTGGCTTGATTTGTGTCGTCAAACCTCGACATCAATTAGAGCATCAAGGGAGAGTCCTCGCATTGCGATAGCCTTGGTTTACTGTAGCTAAGAGTATGTGTGTGCATACATCTAATGCAGTTTATTTATTGGTTATTTCTGATTTGATGCTGTTTATGGGATCAAAACGCACCTTGAGGCACTTTGTCAAGCTGGTTTGGCACCAACACCAGCTTGATATGTTTTAAGACACAGCTTGTCTCATAAATGTGCTGAGCCAGATTACTTGATGATCAATGAATTAGATTTTTCAAACTTTTCAGAACTCTAACGTTGCAGGTAAGGTTTTTGAACTTTTGATGACGGCCAACACCATCATGTCTAACAACATGTCTCTAAACTTTGAATCCTGACCCTGGTTGACCTCATCACTTAAAGAGAGAGAGAAACAGAGAGTGTGTGTATGTGTGTGTAGTATGGTATGGCAGGGACAGAATGCGGCAGGCCTGATTGCTTTAATTTCTAGGTCTGCAATTGGCTTAAAACATGTTCCATCATTCCAGTTGGCTGAAGTGTATGACAGATTTATGATGTGTGTGAATGTGGGTGTGAGTGTGTCTGACTTTGAAGAGAGGGGTGCATTGTGGGCCCAAATTACCTTTAAGATGACAACATGTGTGAAAGAAGTGGTCAAATGTATGTGCGTGTGCGTGAGTGTGTGTGCACTAAAGAGTGAGAGAAGTTCAAAGGGGAAGGCTTGGCCAGCGGAAATAAGAATGTGTGGATAGTACATTCTTTAACTTTGGAAATGGAAGAAAAAAAATCATGTTACATCAAATTAACTCTGATAGCGTTTTATCTTTTGTATGAAGGATCGAGATGTGCATTTCTTGATATTGCATGTCCATATTACAGTTACGATGCTGAAACAATATATTTTACATCCCTAACATACTAGAAATCCATTACGGTTTCCCTGTGCAAGTTCGAAACCTGCAGACTACATCAGAGTTATAATGGCGGCACATTCATCCATTCATTATCCGAACCACTTAATCCATATCGGGGTCACGGGAATCCCGGAGCCCCATCACAGAAACTACGGGTGCAAGGCCAGGATCGAACCCAGGACCTGTGGCGGCACATATTATGGACAAATTAAAATATCTCACAATCTTTTGGAATATTTGCTTTCAGAACAGTCACATTTATTCCACTCCAAAACTTTTGGGATGGTGGTGGTCGAGTGGTTAGGGCACTCGCATCTGGACCAAGACTCGCCTTTGACCTCAAGTTGTTCCGGGAGTTGTTCCTGAAATTAGTAAAAATGGAAGTCGCTCTGGGGCATGTTTCCCAAAAGCATAGTTGCTAACGTATTGGTAACTACGTTAGTAGCACTTTGTTAGATGTTAATGTACACTATGTTAGCAACTATGCTTTTGGGAAACATAACCATATATAAGAGTGTCTGTTAAATGCTGTTAAATGCTGTAAAGGTAAAGCTAATATATGCATACACTATACTTCAGTAGTTAAATGCTTCCTAGTAAATTAATATCTAGAACAAAACCAACATGGCAAAGCAGATTAAACTTGGACCAGTTTGATCTGCATTAAACATTAAATATCCAGCAAGCAAACATCAAGACCCAGCCTAAAAAAATCTGCCTCGGCATATGAAGCGTGTGTGTGTTTTCCAGCCGTGCTTATATACGCACTTCCTTAATTACAGTCTAAGCATTTATTCTCAGATCTCCAAGCCGCCGCATCATTGTGATCGCTTGAATATTTGTGTGTGTGTGTGTGTGTGTTTGTGTTTATGCCAGACGATGGCAGCGGGGGGAAGATTTATTCGGCTTGTCCATTGGTGCTTCATTATTGCTTAGCTTTTTCGAGAGAGTGGGATCTCTAAACAATTTATGATAGACACCTTTATTGGTCTCTATTAAAAAAAAAGAGGAACGAAGATTGATCATCCCTCTCTCCATCCATCCTATGGGTCCAGCACGCCCCATTAAAAAGGGCCGCAGCTTTACAGCGTTTTAAACGGGCATATGTCTGGACACCACTGGCGCTTAACTGCGAGAGCGGCTTTAGGACCCGGTGTTGTATCGTAGCCATCTAAATGGAAGCAGGCCGGCGGAAGTGGGGGTGGGGGGTTGTAGTGGGGGGTGGGTCTGCTATTTTGCTCATCTTAAAGAGTTTGTGCATTTTTAATTGTGACCCTAAATAACAGCCATGTATTATTTAATAGGCTGTTATTGGCTTGCTTTAATTGGCGGCCATGGACGCTGGGTGATCTCTGAAAGGGCATTAAAAAGCATGAGAAGTAGCTTGGGTATCTGCTTGTTAGCTGGTGTGTGTGTGTGTGTGTGTATGTGTCTGGTGAGGTTGTACAATAAATTACAATATGTTAATCATTAAAACAGCATCGCCTTTCAGTCCCACACTAGAATTCATCTATATTTTTAAGTGTGTCCAGTATATCAAAATCAAACAGCCCCAGTGACCTAACAAACCACTAATGTTTAACTCGGATTGCTTCCACATTAACGTTGACGACCCGCAAGAACTTAAATATGGAGACGCTGCATGATGATGTTCCCTTCCTCTGGACATTTACTGTAGGCTGCAGACAGAAGAATGTTTTGAGCAGCTTTGGGGAAGGTTCATATGGATTAAGAGCTTTTCGTAAAAATCTCCACCTATCTGGTGATGTTGAAGTGTCTTCATATGCGCAGCGGAAGTAAATGATGATATTTGCCGACCAACCCCCTCCAACCCCAGCTCTCTCTCTCTCTCACACACACACACCTAGACCTAATTAAACTGCTCGTGTTTTGTGATCTGCTGTGCTGTCAGCATCGGAGGCCGTGATTTCCATACCAGCACTCGGGGGAATAAATGCATCGTCTCTAATTGAGACTGAAGTCAATCAGCAGCCTTGCTGGAGGCTGAACGCTGCTTTAAAACGCACACACACACACACACGCACACACACAGACAATAAAACAATGGCCTGGTGCTTATGTTTTTAAATGATAAAACAAAGTATGTTAATATTACATGATAATACAATAAAAAGCAAGATCTCTTAGTGGTTTTCACACAAGCAAAAAAGATTTTAAAAACATATATCATGCACAGCTCACACACACACACACACACCTCAAGACCATTTTAGCGAACGTTTCTCTGTATGGGTTGGTGTAGCTTCGGACAGGTGCTTTCAGGAGATGATTTTATCTTCGTAACATCATGATGGGTGTGTGCTGTGCTGCCTGTGGAAGGGTGGAAGAACGATTCAGTGTAGATTGTGTGGCGAAGCTGGTGGATGAAGCGTGGTTCTATAGACAGTGCTCTGCTGGGAGAACCTTGATGCTTGTGTAGACATCAAGATCAGTTTGATCTCACTCATCAAGCAGGATAACATGCTAGGCCATGATTTTGCCAATGTGTTGAAAATTTCATATATGTAAAAATATTTGTGAGTAGTTTATATAAAGAATTTCATTCAGAATTATTAATTATAGATTTCATATATATTTATATATTATATAGATACATTATACATGTTATCTAGATTGCAGCGAAATGCAGTTAGTCTCTAACCAGAAGTGCAAATCTAGGGGCAGTAGGGAGCATAACGGTTAGAGAGTTGACCCCACGATTGAAAGGTTTCCGGTTCACATCCCTGGCTGTTAAAGGTACCAATAAGGTACTCATGAACAAGGTACTGTCCCCAAGCACAGCTCCCTGGGTATTGCCAAAAAGCTGCGTACTGTTCCTTCACGGATGAGTCAGATGCAGAGATCACATTTCATTGTGGCGTGCTGTGTTCACAACAACAATCACTCACGTCAATACTTAAACACTTAAATATTTGGAGGGTGATACCAACATCACATTCTCAGATCTGTGTGTGTGTGTGTGTGAATGAGAGGAGTGAGAGGGAGGTATAAGGACAATGGCGTCTGGGTGGCGCTGCATGTTCTCTCCTCCCCTGCTCCTACACACACAAAGGTCATCGGGAGGTCACCACACACACAAGGGTCACTACAAGGTCATGAGCATCCAGTCATCACTGGGAACGCAAACTAACACACAACCAGTTCAAAACAAGTCAGTTTCGTGCAATCCAAAGATTGCACAAAGATTGATTTAGACATTTTTGTTTATGCCGTCTTTTGAACAGTGTTTTAATATTTTCTGTAATATTCTTATTGCTTTTTTAACTACCATCTTTATGTGTTTGTTGTACAGAGGCTTCTTTTCTGTAAAAGGCCCTTTATGAATACATACTTCCATTAATAAAGTAGGCTCCGAATTGGTTTTGACTGCTGAAGCTGAAAGATTTTGTTTTCCTCACAATTGTCAACTCCAGACGTGTGGATATTAAAACGCAGGTGCCTTTTAGTGACTCTGAATTATTTAGTTCAGAAAAACCCTTCAATGTCTGTCATCCAAACTGTTCACATTCTCTCTCAACAACAGCTAGAGTGGATACAGAATTGAAAATTAATCCCCCAAAAAATTCAGCGCTACTAATTGACATAACCTCTCTCATGACGATTATTTCTTTTTCAAATCCATTTCATTCTTCTCTTAATGCTTTCCCCAGTGCATGTCCATGTACCATGAACTTAAAAACATTTCTTACTGTGTGTATTGTCATGTGACTCCACACCGCCACTAAGTAAGTGCGTCTGCTTACATTATTGAACAATCTAAAAGAAATGCAGCGTTTTATTTGAAATAAAATGTCAGATTGAATAGTTATTTACCACATTTACAGTAGAAACCTTGTCAAAACCTTCATTAATCGTAAACACGGTACAATATTCAATATTGATTTGTGGTCGGTCAGCCCTAGTACACATCTTCCGTTCAATACATACTCGATATTGTCCCGAAAGCGGAATGCCGCTGGCGTCACGAGAGCGCCTCTGGCTGCGATTAGGCCGTCTCTCTCTCTCTCCCTGTGCTCAACTCAGCTCAATTGATTTAAGGGGAGCCCTCCAGGTCCACGGCGCATTTTCATCAAAACTACAAAATCGATGCTAAGCAGATTTAGATCCTCGTCAAGAGCCATATTTCAGCTTGCGCCCAGGCTAATGCTGACGCGTCCACCGCGGCCATTATTACCCGCCATTAGCATTACTGTCGCCGGCGTTACAAATTCAGCTGTTCTACCTCATTTACATTCAGCACACAAGAGGAGCAAGTGTGTTTGAGTGTGTGTGTGTGTGTGTGTGTGTGTGTGTGTGTGATGGGTGGATTGGGTGGATGGGTGTTTGTGTGAGGGCCACGGGGGTGTCCGGGTTTATAAAACCCAGTCCATTGCGAAGGTGAAAGACTTTTAAGATCTGGCGTGGTGGCTCAGCATTGTTGACTTTATTGAAATTAAATCAAGAATGTATATATCTATGAATGAACTAATTAATGAAGCACATGAACAAATCAAGGCTCTTATGATTTTTTGTATTTTTTACTTTTTAAGCAGTTCATAATTACATTTAAAAAATGAGAAGAAAATAAAAATAAAATAATTGTATTACGTAGACCTCCACAGATTTTTTATTTTGATATATTAAGCTTTTGGCATTTGTTCTGCCGTTAATCCCTGCTTATTGTTTATTTGTTCCACTCCTTCTTGCACAGTTTTCTCTTCTGTGTATATATTTGATTCTCTCTCTCACTCTTCACACTGATAAGGTCATGACCCCGGGGTGAACTCTGGTGCAGAGGTAAAGAAACAGTCAGTAAGAAATGCTGCTATTGGCTGTTGACAGTCTGTACTTAAGTAGTAAGTTGTTTGTGAACAAATGACCCAAGTTGGGTTTTATTAGAAATATGCAAACATATTTACACGTATGCACCATATATAAAGTTTTTCATTTTTATTTTCTTATATTTTATAGTGTAAATACAATCTAATATTGCAAAAAAAGGATAACCTTTGTGTATTTTGTTATATAAGACATAAATAAATGTTTAAATATGTCTTTATTTATTAAATAATAAACTAGACATTTTTAAAGATGGCTTGAATGTTACACATATTCCCTAAAAGATATATGAAGCTGCATGATATACATATTTCATACATAGTCTTGGCAGTACGGTTCTTTTGAGGAGAGAGTGGAATAAATAATTATGTGAACGCAGCAAAGAGTTAAAACAGTACATTTGAAAACTAGCATACAGCATGTAACAGATCTTTATTGCAAAATTGAATTTATAATAAAAGGTCGTCCCTGGATGGAGCGGTGAGGCATTGCAGCATGTCAAAAAGAAGACATTAGTCCTCTCTAATGGAAACAGAAAACCAAATCAGTATACACTTACACTTTAAATGAAGTGTCCCTGTAATCAGATTGAAGCAGGGACTCACTCGGTCTTCCTCTCTATCTGATCAATACATATGCATAAAATCCACAAATCACAGCCGTGGAGGACGCGCACGGCACAAACCACCCTGTACGTGGGTGATATAAAGGTACTTGTGATTTAAATCCTGTGTGGAAAAGACTTTTGATTAAATACTTGTACACATGCATTGTTGTATACACATGAATGTAAAAAATATATGCTAAATATGTCATGCAATTGCATTTCATATAAAATATGCCTTTCTTATAAAATATGAGCAAAATATCATTTAATTGCATTATGAAAAGTATGCAATAAAATATATTTATTCTATTATTTTACACTATATATTTATTTTATACTTATTAAGTACAGCATATAGAAATATAAAACTTTTACCAACTATTACAGAACATAATGTTATAAAATAAGCAAAATGCCATAAACACTTTTTCCACAAGGTTCTTATGTTGCCTTTTTGCACTGAATTAAACACTTTTTATATAGTTTAATCCGCACACCTCGACTATTTGATCTGTCAGCATCCAGTATTAAACTGCAGTATTAAACCAGTACTACGTACAGTATTTAATCTCTGAATATATGTATAAACAAGTTAAACAAAACTGCACGAAGGATGTTTACACACAGACACAGACAGAGGAAGAACAAGGGAGAGAGACGGAAAAGGGGCGAGAACAGGAGTCAAGCTGAGCTTGCCGCCTTTAATCGAAATTCAAGGAAGAATTTATGACCTGGTGTGTGTGTGTGTGTGCGTGTAAGAGAAAGGGCTCCCCTTGGACCATGCTCGGCACCGGGCCGAAAGCTCTCTAAATCTCTTCCAGCAGATTTACAGCCGTTCCATTCATACGAGTAACCAAGAACACAATCACTATCACACTCACTACTGCCTTACAGCTGTACACACACACACACACACGCCAGCTGAAGCTGTTGTGATTATTCAAGGGGGAAATTTTTTTAAAAAGAAAGAAAAACACACACATAAGATTATGTTAGGTTATGTTCAATTTTGCTCTATTTTTGTCCAAAATCCCATTTATTTTTCACAATTTTTAAAAACGGAATATTGAAAAACCTCACATTTTTTCTCTCAAGAGCTTTAGCCACCAACCGGAGAACCATTTCTTATTATTATACTGCAACTTTATTTATGAGGGCGACCAAAAGGCCCCATTTAGGAGGGCTCACACACGGCTCACACTCACTTACACTCCGCTGTGCTTCTCACACTCCTGCCTTAAAAATCCTTGGGTGTGATTTCCTGAGCGCTCGCCACGCTTTGGCTTTTCACCAGCGTGTTATTTCAAGGCCTAGTTTTAAAGGCCTAAGAGCACACACACACACACAGCTGAAAAAATACACTATGCTGTTTGATGCAATAGGTGCAAATCTGATGATTTTATTCCAGCTCTACTGGAGGATTAACAGCTTGAGTTGGTGTGTTCCAGCTTATCGTAAAATTAACACTTCAGCCGGGTCTCATATGCTGGGGTCAAAATGAAGGCTGCTTTGCAATTGGCAACTGGCGAATATTATAGTTTTGTTGAGTTGGTCCTGAAAAGTGGGTCTGGCCCCAGTCTGCAGACGCTGAGTCAAAAATTAGCCCCTAAAAATAGTCTAAATCTGAAACACACACCTTACTGTCTTTATGAGGTAATTGCCCCCGAGTCCTATAATTATTAGAAACAACCTTTATCTCAGAAGCCAAAAGACCTCCTTTGATTTATTTACTTTTCCAAATAAAAGCTTTGTTAAAAACACAAATGTTATCAGAGAGTCACAAAAATCGCAGGGTTTTTCCCCTCTTTAAATATCTAAAAACATCTTACATTTTTTATGATGTACTTTCATAGACTACCATAATTACTGGATCTAAATAACATCTAATCTTAACATTAAAAACCAAAAACAAATCTTTTGGCTCTTTTGATATTATAAACAAAAGCAGGAAGCTATTTTATATTTTACAAAGAAAAATGTCCTCAGAAAGACATAAAAATCTACAAATCTCCATCAGGTCCTTACAAAACACTTCTTACTCTCTTTATAAAGTTCTTTTATTGGCTCCAATAATTTATCAGATCTAAACACAACTCATATTAAATCTTAAGATTAACATTTTTTGACACTTCTAATTTTTGCAAATACAAGCAGGAACATCTATATTTTACATCCAAAAGAAAATTTCATGAAAGCTGCAACAATGGCAAAACTTAGGGTTTCGTATCTATCTGGGGTCCTTACAGATCTGTGAAATCCTGCTCGCTTTACTTTTTACAGTGTTTATGAGGTACTTTCATTGACTCCCATAATTACTAGATCAAAATATTACCGTCTGGCTCTTTAATTTTTCCAAATAACTGCAGAAACCTTTTTTATTTCATCTCCTCAGAGATTCATCCTTTTGGGGACAGTCAGGTCCTTACAAATATCTAAAATCGTGCTCCTTCACACACCCAGACCCAGACACACACTCATTCGGGTTTGATAGCAGCTTGGTCCAAATAGATGCAAATCTGCCGCTTTTATTTGACGCCTTGCGAGGCATTTACGGGTTTGAGGTAGACAAATACATTCCAGCTCACTGAAAAAAGGGAACACTTTGGTGGAAATCTCGTAAGCTGAGCTCGGGGTAAAAAAGCAGCTTTACGTCCCTCGACTGGACAATGTCAGGCCTTTTCTCCTGCCCTTCCCACGGACTCCTTGGTGAGCTAACTTCCACGTAAATATGTGAGCGTCCGAACCGTGCCCCCCACACACACACACACACGCACACACACACACTCTCTCTCTCTCAGCAGCAGCAACATGGCTGACGGTTTACAAGCTCAAAGACAACAGCTTGCTGTCAGGATGCAGCCGCCCTCCCCCAAGGCTCCTCCATGACACTGTCGTAAATTCCATTCTTTCCTCTCTTTCCTTCTGTCTCCGTTTCGCACATACATGCACACGTGCACACTCACACACAAAGACACTCAGAAACACACACTTTTGCTTTTAGAGTCTGTCCAGTGACCTATGTTTTGTTCTAGATAAATCATTTGATTTCCCCACACTAACACTGACTTCAACCTCTATAACTTAAAAAGTGATCACACAATCCCATTTAATTCTTCAAATGAAAGCACTTCGTCCCCACAAAGACACAAAACCGTAACAAATCTCAAGTTTTAGGGAGCCGCCATGTCCTCACAACCTCTTTAAACCCGCAACACTGAGCTAAGTTGATGCCGCTACACAAATGTGATGTCGGAAGGATGGTACTCAGATTAAGTACAAAATGTGGTAACAAGGGAACACAAAACATGCTTCACTACATTTTTGGGGATGTTTCTGTAGCTAATTAAATCTATTTCTGACCAAAAACCTAACCCTAAACCTAACCTCAACACTTAGAAATTTGTCTGCTTTTTAGTTTCACACAAAAAACCAAAAAAGCTAATTGAGATGGAATTTTTCATCCCCAAAGGTGGATCTGGATCCAATCCGAAGGTGTAAGGGCTGAAATGTGTTCTCCAAAGTAGTCACACACACTTTAGACTATATTTAGGCAGGTTTGAGAGTTAAGGAAGTAGCCACTATGGCCTATGTCCTTATGTCCAATGGTCTTTTAAACACCTTTACAACAGCAAGGCCATCGTCAAAAAGTAAAATTTCTGTAAAACAGCAATTTGGCCATTCAACTAGTTCTGACTACGTTTTTGCACTGCTTACAAAAGGTTGAAATATTATTAACACGCTCCATTGACATTTACCAGTATGGAACACCATGTGACTCGAAACGTCCAACGGCAATAAATCTCTCTCCCCCTCTTTCTTTTCCATTTCACAAGGATAATATCTCGGCGTGGCTCAGAAAAACACTGCTCTCCGTGTGCTCTGAGGACATTTTCTATCACTGGGATCTGCCATGTGAAGCAACGGGCTTCACACTCGCGTCACGCAATAATTTATAGGCGTGGGACTGCGGACAATGATTTCTCTACGAAGGCAACGTTTTCAAAGAGCCCATTGTGGAAAGTGGAGCGAAATTAGCAGCGTGTGAAAAGCGAGCTGAGGTTTTCCATGCTTCAGAAAATAAACGCTGAAATCAGGCTGGATGTAAATTACAGCGTGTGTGGAAACTCATTTGGCGACGGAGCCAGCAGCCCAAATGACAACAGCGGAAAGTTTTTTTTTTTTTTTAACACAAGAGGCTTGTGGTCGAAGTGTAATTAGCCAGCCGAGACGCAAACATTTCATCACGCGAGGCCTGCGCGTCCCTCACCCACTTCTGAGTCCGAAACTTGCAGGAGAACACACCCGAAAACTCTTAACAGGCCTCGAAATTTTTGGACCCAAATTAGGCCCGCTCTCCTCGTACATTATGCTGTCGGGGGTGATTATGCGCTGAACGTTGGCCAGAACAAATTGATGATGACATTCTTTGTCTTTGTTTCTTTCATCCCCATTTTCTCTCTCCGTCTAAGTTTCTTTCTTCCTATCCTTCATTTCCCAAATGTGCAAACATGAAGAACATAAATCTGACTCGGGGCCCAACCCTTTCCCATTTGCGTGTGTGTGTGAGCATGCATGCTTGCAGATGGACACGCACAGGCACACACGTCCTGCTATTTTTAAATAAGTAAATCTTTTAACTCTTAGTTTTTCAAGTAAATTTGGAAGCTCCTCTATTAAAGAATTGTTATTCTTATGAGGGTCAGTCTTCACATGCAAAAATGTCCTCAAAAAGCCACCTAAATAACACTACAACAATCCTAACGTTAAACTAAGATAGTTTTTTTCTTTTGAAATAAAAAGTTTACTAAGTTTAGTATGTTTTTGGGACAATCAGGTCATTACATCCAGTGTTACTTTTAAAATGTATTCCACTACACAGTACAAAAGACATGCCCTAAAATTGTAATGAATTCCGTTAGATTACTAAATGTGAATATTGTATTCTGAATACTTAGGATTACTTCCACATTGTCCTGTATGAATGTGGCAATCGCACCCTTCATATTCCGCCCTGGTTCTTCTTTTAATGTGAAGTGTTGTCTGAATCTCCAAGACAGAAGTGCGTTTCTGCACTGACTCTGTTGTGCTGGCTCCAGCTCTGACTCCTCCATTGTGTGACTGCAGCAAGTTACGTTAAATGGATGTTTACATTAGTATCTTTGGTTGCGTGTTCCGAAGGGCTTCCGGTAATGAATAAAATTGCTGAAATTTATTAGAGAGAAGATAAACGTGAAACAGAAAAATACTGTCATGTAATCCATTATTTTGATCTTACAGTATTCCGATATATTTAAACTGGTTTCTTGCTCATGAATTAAGCCTAGTGTTGGATTAAGTTGCACCGCCAATGGAGATTTACCATTTAAACTCAAAACTAGTCTAGGACTAGTCTTAATCTTAGACCGGGAAACTGGCCCCTTATGTCAGTTTCCTGAACATGGATTAAGCCTAGTCTTGGACTAAATTGCAGATACAATGACTGTCATGTTGCAAGACTTCTCCAGACTGTATTTTTATATTTGATTTGGCTTAGGGACACGTCTGTGTGCTGAAAGAGAGAGAGAGAGAGAGAGAGAGAGTGCGAGAGAGAGAGAGAGAGAGACAGAGAGAGAGCATGTGGGAGAGTGAGTAATGAACGGATAGGGAGTGTAAGCTCCAGACTGAACCTGTTTTTCTGTCTGTCTGTCTGTCTGCCAGTGCAAAAGAGGAAACTTGAGAGCTACTGTGTTTTATTCATAATTCACACCTCAATTGGTGGGATGGAGGGAGGGAAAGAGAGAAATTGCATAAAGCTATAAAAGTTTGGGAAGAGGCCTCAAAGTAGAAAGAAATACACAAGTTGGGAAGAAGAACAAACCAACAAAGTTTTAGGATTTACACTTTTGCATTTTCATTTAAATAAATTTGAAAGGTCTCTTCAAATACAACACACCAATACATGGTGTCTGCAGTATTTTAACAGAAATAATGCCTGATTTCATGGTGATGATTAATAAATGTGGTGAAATTCTAAGAGCCATTTTCCTGGTCGAGGATTAAGCCTAGTCCTAGACTTGTTTTGAGTTTGAATGTTAAATCCCCATTGGTACTACAACTTAAACTAAGGGCCAGCTTCCCAGACAACGATTAAGCATAAGCCTAGACTATCTTTGAATTTCAGTGGTGAATCTCCATTGTATCTGCAATTTAGTCCAAGACTAGGCTTAATCCATGTTCAGGAAACCAACCCTAAGGGCCAGTTTCCCAGTCGATGATTAAGTTTAG
Organism: Distichodus sexfasciatus; assembly: GCA_032718565.1. Taxonomy (NCBI): domain Eukaryota; kingdom Metazoa; phylum Chordata; class Actinopteri; order Characiformes; family Distichodontidae; genus Distichodus; species Distichodus sexfasciatus. The sequence continues at coordinate 757,112 of JAVGVS010000175.1, forward strand.
TCCTGGACTAATTTTGACTTTCAGTGGTAAATCTGCATTGGTATTGTAACTTAATCCACGACTAAATTTAGGATTAAGCCTAGTCTTGGACTAAATTGTAGCACTGAAGGAGATTTACCATTCAAAATCAAATCTAGTCTAGGACTAGGCTTAATCTTTGACTGGGAAGTGGCCCTTAAAATGTAAACCCTTTTAATACAGAGACACATGCTGACACACCTTTCTTTTGTGCTTTGTTCTCTGCATGTTACTGTACATTAGAGAATCTGATCGGCGGTTCTCAAACTCAGTGATTACGGCCCAGTGTCCTCTACAGATTTGTTATTTGCTGCACCGGCATTACAAATGAGTTAATCAGTTGCATCAGGTGCACGGTGGTTGGGAAACCTTAAATCTGACCAGAGGATTGAGCCATGAGCAGCAGCACAGCTTTGTAACACCTTGCGATATTCTTGCACAATAAGAGAGACACGAGGCTCTGCAGAATTGCATTTAATTTCTTGCATCGTTGGTAAATATATCTTTGTATAACTGTGAGGAACAAAAAGATGTAGGGATGCCGGTCCCTATTAAGCGTTTAGTCTCCCGTTCCAGATTGCACAGATGTTCACACACTTTCCTGCCCATCAATGGATAATTAAACCTCTATCATCCCCCTCTCAGGTGGGAGCATGCCACTTATCCCCTGCCATTTATTTATTAGCTTTGTCCCATTGCAGTGTATTTATTTAACGTATTTATAAAATCAGGATGTATTTTATTAGATACTTATTATTTTATTAGGCTTAGTTTACAGCTCTGATTGTGCATGGGATAACAAAGAACCAAAAAGGAATGACTGACCCAATCAGTCCTCCTGCCCAGCATCTCAGGGGCCTGAACTCTGTGTTTATGTTAAGGAGAACCTGCGTTAATGTTCTCTCAGCACCCTGAAAAAGAGTCTCAGTAGAACAGTGTTGGTCTCAATGGTGTGATGCATTAAATCTAACCAGTGCTAATCGTAAAACACAAAACAATGTCAGTCATTTGGAGATGATGTCAAGGCTACTCCAATGCAGAACGTAACACACATACAAACATGGAGCCACACACACGCTCCTGAATCACTCTGGTGGGTGATTTCTGGACCCTTTAAAAGGAGAGAAGCAGACACTAAGTGCACCATCAACAAGTCTATTTCTGACTCGTGTATTCATATGTGTGAGTTAAAAATGTATGAGTTACCTGAAGCTGCTTCCAAACTCTCACAAAACAGCTCGTGCCTCTTCAGAATGGCAGAGTTTATCCGCTTTTAGAGGCCGTTTCAATAACATTTCTTTCACAATCTGGATTACAATATCGGTTAAGGGGAAATAGAGGTAGACACTATTGCTGCCAAAAGCTATTCAAATAAGGGAAGGAAAAAGGTTTCCAACTTAAATGTTGATATTTTAATGTAATAATATGACAAAGTAAAAATTAATTAAACCTTAAATAAAAAAGCTAAAAAGCGGGCAATTTTGAAATTTGAAAAGCACTGATTAACAAACAACTAAGACATAAAAATGTTCATATTCATATAATAAATACGTATTCGTTTTAAATAATATACCGTCCTTTGTGTTTTATCAAAATACCAGTTGCTGTGTCTTCACTAAAATTTAACAAATATTTTAAACCATATTTATCATACAGAAATAAATCAGTTAAATACATAAAATACAAAAACTCGCTTCGATCATTTTATTATATATAAATATGGTGTAACTGGCACTACGACCGACGTAAACACGAGGATATTTATGTCCTGCGTCTTTTCCACATTACTGTGTGAAGCTGTCGATTATTTTAATTGTGGATTCTGACGGACCACAACTTACCAAAACATGTCCACTGTCCTCCACGACACCGTGACCTCAGACGCACATAAAAAAGACTCTCCTTTGTCCCCGAAGGATCTTGAGTTTCTGTCTTTCTGTCTCTCCAACTTTTGACACTCTTACGACTCACGCAAGTCTCCAGGCGGAAAAAACCCTCATCCGCCCTACAAGCGTCCTCGGTCACACGACAGAATACACCAGTCTTTGTTTCTTTCGCATATAAAATTGCTTATTTGCCTAATCTAATTGTAGAAGTTAAAAATAAACAATAAACGTTTTTAAAAAAGTCTGCTGAAATATTATTATTATTATTATTATTATTATTATTATTATTATTATTATTATTATTATTAATAATAATAATAATAATAATAATAATAATAACTGCTAATTTTTCAGATATTTGGAGGAGTCATTAAATGTGGTGATTTTAATAGTTCATTTATCACTGTGAAAAATTAACACTGATAATTTTATTCTGCCTGGAGAGCATCTACAGTCCGAGGTTATATCATTTTTTTTGGCATGTCACTCTTGTCACTCAAATTGCTAACGGAATCGCACAATTATTTTTCAGTTATTTTATTTACATTTTTAACCATTTTACAACATCAAATCTACTACCTATTTGACTAATTCTGTTAGTGAAAAGATGTTAGTTCTGATAGTGAAAGAAAAATAAATTATTTAACAATTATTTAAAAATAAAACTTACGGCTACTAAAAGTTATTATTATTTATTTAAAAAAAACGTCTATAAAACGAATTCCTGAATGAGCTTGCAGGATAGTTAAATAGCGTGGCTGATTATGATAATGTTACTTGCACGTTGTCAGTGCTTTTTAATTCCTATTCGACGTCTATTGCTAATGACGGTAAAATTTGTTGGACTATTTCTAAATGGATATTAGCGACTTATGCAGGCAGCAGACTTGAAATCCGTCCATTTCGGTACTTTCACTTTTACCAAAAGAATATTTCTAAGTGTTATAAACAATAATCGTCAATCGTTATGCTCTATTTTTTACAACTATTTCAGCAAATAATCGCTTTCTTCCACAAATTTAGAAGTATAGATGGTCCGCGATAACTTCTGGTGAGAAAATGCTCACAGACTTTATGTTACGCTGGGAGTCTAATATTTGATTTAAAACGCATTCGTGTTTGTTAATTTTATTGGAGGTGACATATAATAATTTATATGTCATCGTTAAATAAAATGGGCACATAACAATGTAACGTGACGCTTATTGATTTTGTTAGAATCGGACAGTTCAGGCTCAACTTTGGGTTTAATCACAAGTGATGCAGTTCTCCAGCTGGCGGCCTGAGGCGCCCGCGTTCAAAGCAACCTCGGCTTAAAACACCTGGGTATCTCTACTCACTTATACTATTTTACGGTAGGCCAAACTTTCTCACTTATTGACTTTTATTTAAAGAAAAATGTTATGATTTTATAGGATTGTGGCAGATTCTCTTTCCTTTTTCTTGTAGATTAATTAAAAGATCTTACTAGAGCCCTGTTATACTTATTTGACAGCCGTTATTTTCTTCATGCTGTAATGTAATTAGTCGAGCTCTTCATCATTACGGTTTCTTGCAGAATATTCAACAATTACTGACTCATTCATTACATTATTTTGTCGTACTTATATTTCTGCTGTTTGTGGGTTTAAACATTATAGAAAAACATTGTTGTCACATTTTGTACTTAAATAAATTAAAATGTCTAAAGGAAAAGCTGTGTCATTGAACTTTAAAGACAATAGTAAAAAAATGACGGTTTGATGGTTTGTATTTCATAAAAAATTTTTTTTAGGTATTTTCTAATATATACACAAGTAACTTTGCTTCATCTTAAATGCTGTAAATGGATTCTGTTCTCTTTTAATGGACCGTCTGCAGAACGGGACGTGTCATGCTGAGGCACTCACTGCTTTGACCCTGTCTGAAAATCACATTAGTGCACAGGAGCCAAAATCTGTAAAGATAAAGAGGAATTGTGTTATTAACCCTCACATTTAAACCAGGAAAGGTCAGATGGATTTTGTCTCATAAATAAATCTTGTAGGTTTTACGTGGGAACTATGATAATAATGTTTTTGTATAGATGTATAATAATAATAATAATAATAATAATAATAATAATAATAATAATAATAATGTGTATATAATTTTTCATGTATTTAAAATGTACATCCCAATATTTTAGAGCAACAGTAAATTAAAGTTAATCAATACATAATAAAATCGAAAAATAAGAATATGTGATCTAAAATATGATCACGCTAAAAGAAACGTAATTGTAATAATGTAATCTTCGTAGTCCCTAAAATTTCTACATTATGGATAAGTTAAAACACAATAAAATATATCCTAATAGCTAATTTATTAAAACATTAAAAAGGAAATATTGTGTTGAAGTAGAAGCCGCTTGTTATATTCAATGAAATGTGCGTTCCTGTCAACATACAGCAGGTGGCGTAACGGAGTCCATAGTCTCATTGTTGCCATATACTGAGCATTCTTTCTTTCTTCACAAAGAAAAATATTTTTTCCTGATATGCAGTCGTAAAGTTTTATGCACTACTGATATTAAATAACATAAAAATGGTTTAGCTTTGTAGGTCTCTATTTAAAATGCGTGAAAATGCATTTAAAATTATTCTATTAATAATGGGGCTTAACATTTCAGTCTTATACATATTCAAACAAATTTGAATATTTGAATAACAATTATGTATATGTATGAATCTTTAATTTATAAGCACGCATTCTTAAACTTCTTTATTATCTCAAAAACAAGGAGCGACTAGGAGTGATTGAAGGAGGAAGGCTCACAACTTCATCAAATTACTCGTTCTGAGTAATTTGTCTCATACATGAGTTAAGCATACAGATCGGCCTACATCAGTGTCAGCAAGCTGTGGCTTATTATTACTCTAATAATTTTAATACTTCTATACTGGGAAAATGCACAAACAAACGCTGCTTCTTTTGTTATTAAATCCATTTAAATTACTATTTAGACCATAGTAATCTGGATTATTTGTTACTTTTTACTAGGTATTGTTATCAATTATGCCATTATACCTTTATTATAGGTTTAAAGAACAGTAGTTACCTTTTAGAACCCACTTGTATTCAGATTGATCAGACAAAACATCAAATATATGCATATTGTTTAACTGTTAAAAATATTTACTGCTACACTGCTTTATCAGCATCCAACTTTAGCTTGTATGATTTGTGTCATTATTATGGAAGCTATTTTAATATTCCCACGCAGCGTTTCCACGCAGAAATGCCACTGACCAAATGAATGTTAGATCAATTTGTGGATTTATTAGTATTAGTCAAATCTTTGCTTATGTTATCTAGCAGCTGTAATAACGAACTATGAAGTACTTGATTTTTTTAATGAGAACGGGCATGTTTTGAGTGAAAGTCCATCAAAAAAAGTCGCTATTAACGAATTCAATTATTCATTTATGATTTCACTCATTATTTTTATTAGACGGCATATCAAATTTTTTTCGAGGACAATAAGGCCGGGCAAATTTACTTAATATTATGAGACAATAGTGTAATATACGTTGAAGTGTATTCATTATCTATGTATCAATTTTATCTAGATTACAATTTAAATATAATTTATTTTAAGTCTTTGCTACCTGAAATCAGTCTGCTACAACCTGCCGGAAATTAGGTGCCATTTTTACGGCCGTGATTTAAAAACCAAACACAGCTAAGTTAGCCTGCTAAATTCTTAACTAAATCACAGGTGGATTAATCAAACATAAGGTATGGTTTTGCTTTAAAAAGTGATTATAATAATTGCCCATTTCAAATACGCTGTTTAATCACGGGTGTGTTGTAAAAGTAGGAGTTTCTAATTGTTTTGCTTAAATAGCCAGTCCACATGCTCGATGGCCAAATGCGCTAAAGCCCAAGGTTGACACGGGCAGCTGATAACTGTGCTTTTTCCGAGAAATGGTGCATTGATTTGCAGATATTTGCTCCCTTTGCTAAAGCCTTCATTACCTGATAATTGCTGTTAAAGCAATGCACATCGACCATGACCGTGTTATCTAACAAACACGAACAAGCAAATGAAATGATGCTGCTAATTTACTCTTGCATTACATAGTGCATCAGTCTGTTCTCCGAATTCATCTCTGAAAACGAACGGATGAAGAGAACTTCAAATTAACCTTCACTTTAATGTCCTGGAATTTTTAGTTTGGATAGTGGTCTTAACATGTACTACCGGTGTTTGTGCATGTAGTGTTGGTTTTGTTAAAGTGGAAGTGTGTGTGTGGAGTCTCTCAGGAGGTGGTTATGGTGTGGGACATGTTCATTTAAGACACAGTAAGAGTGGCTCCTATGTGTCTGGCTTACACACCACGTTGTAAATGTGTTCCTGTGTGTTCTTGTGTATTTATGTCCTGAACATCCTTGATCTGCATGCTTTTTCTGTCACATTTCCCCCAAAAATTGGTTACATAATGTTACACGTGCACAAGGTGTACATGTGATGAAGGTACCATAATTGCAATTTGTTGTTATAATAACTTGAGGAACTGCAGGTTTATTTAACCTCCGTCTCTCTTCCTTTCCTCATTAGTCTAAGGACCACCTGCAGAGGGGTGTGTGTGTGTGTGTGTGAAGGGGGTACAGTAGCCTGCTCAAACACACACACCCCATGCCATCTGAGACAGATATCTGTTAGTACTGTGAACAGAAGACAGGGAAAGGTAAATATAATTAGTGTATTTGAAGTTGGGATTTGTCTTCTTCCTGCCCCCAATCTCTGATCCCGCTTCTCTCACTGTCCCTCCCTCCCTTTCTCCTTCCTTTTTCCTTCCCTTCCCCAGTCTGCTTAAGATTTCCTTTCAGAGCTGACGTTTGTAGAGAATCCTTCATTTGGAGTGCAGGATTAGGCAATGGTTTCCTCATGCCTTTAAGATGATGGCGATCTTTGTTCACAAAATCTCAATTCAGATCTTTTCTATTTAAAAATATCAACCAGTTCTTTAAAACGTTGATATGTCCTTAACTTTTTTCAAGCAACTGTAGTGCAAGAATCAGCTGAAATATTTCATGAAGAAGAGATCAAAGATCAAACTAAAAATGTAAATATATGATAAAAACAAAACTTTTATTGTTCTGTTGTGGGAAAATTTATTCTTGTATTTAGCATGTCAACATCAATGGGCCTCATTCACCAACCATACTTAAAAATAAACCCTTTCTTTAAATCCATGTATAGAGTTTTCACAAAGATTCTGAAAGATCCACCAAGATCCTCACAAAGATCTACCAATGTTTTCTTACAGAATTTCCAAACAGTGAAGAGGACTCTTACTCAAATTTGCATACCTGTTTATGCAAAACATTACAACTTCAATGCTACAGTTTAATAAATTATACTATTTAAATGTCTAAACTTATAACCATATCATAAAATTATTCTCTATAAGGTCAAAATTCATTCATTCTCCAAACCACTTAATCCTGTTCAGGGTCACAGGTTCCCCAAATTTTCTTCTAAAATAAGGCAGTCGCTGGTCTTGGTCTGAGTCTTAACTCTCCTCTCCGTACACTGCGCAGATGCTCGCGGAGCTTGGCACGGCGTTGTTGATTTGTGAGCCGTCATGCCTGCCTGCTCGGAGCGGGAAGTGAGGGAAGCGAGGAGGAGTGAAGGAAGAGAGCGAATGTCTTTTGGGTCAGGGGTCAGGCTCATTTTTTAGCCATTGAGGCGTGGGGTCGTCGTCAGGGTGGGTTTCATGGGTGCAGGGGACAGTGGGGGCCTTCTGGTGGGTGCCATGCTGAAAGATAGGAGGCAGCTTTGTGCATTCATCCCACATTAGGAGATGTGTTCCTGCTTGTTCATTCATTTGCAGTGAGGCACTGCCATTGTGTGTTGGAGTGTGTGAGGTTGGGTGTGTGGGTGTGGATATGGGCACGGTGGTGCAGGACAGGAGCTCTTGCCCCATACACACTCTCACGCCGGCCTTTAGATGTCTTCCTGTTTTAAAACTAAATATAGCCCCCAGGCCTGTGTGTGTGTGTGTGTGTGTGTTTTCCGAGCGAGAGGCTTGTCAGAAGGAAATGGTCCTCTAGTGAAGAGGAATGTCGGTTTAGCAGCGCATGAGCAGGCCTTCGAACTGTGTGTGTGTGTTGTATTTGACCGTGTTCTGACCTCCCCTGGGTGCCCCTTTACCTCCTCTTCACCCTATCCTCCCATCCTTCACCTCTGCTGCCTTTGCTTCATCCCTCCTTCTACAGCAGACGGATGGGCAAAGGGCCTCTGACATTCTTCGGCTGAAAGTGCGCGCACACACACACACACACACAGACACCGAGCATCTATGACCTCCCCGTAACCCTTTTTAACCTAGCCATGACCCTTTTTGGAATGCTAAATAGGTTTGTAATGCAGACATAAACAAACATGCCAGTCTTTACATATTATAGAAATGCAGCTTCATTTGTTTTGTTTTTGCGCTGCATGAAATTTTGTGAAAACGGCTCTCTGGGCAGCAATGAATGCTTGATTCACTATTGAGGTTTATACGTTTGTGATGCAGTGTGTAACCAGTGGCATTATGTGTCAAAGCAGCTGAAGCCGATCATCAGAACAAATTGAATGGCTTTTGATCCCAAATCTGCCAAAACATGTTTTCCGACACTGCCGGTAGGTTTTATGGTGGTTTATGCGTGAGCCGGGTGACATTTTGGCAAGGGCATGAAGTCGGAATCAAAAACACAGCATCTTTATCTGGAATATAATAATATTGTGATACAGACTTCAAGATGCGTATTCACTCAATATGAAATTTACGGTTTGTTCATTTTCAGAGTGTTCTATTGATTTAGGGTTTGTTCAGGGAAATGCCATAAATTGTTAAGTGAAAATACAGTAAAAGGAAATGTCGTTTTGAAGTTAGCTTATAAATATTTGTATTTCCTTTGCAAAATTTATGTTTCATATAATATATCTATACTGTGTAATATATGTGTGTGTCTACATGTAAATATTATATAAAGCAGGTTTGGTTATGACAGGAAATTGATATGAATTTCATGTGAAATGTATAATTATTGGTATTAATGCTGTATGTGGTTTGGTCAGCCAAATGCTGTAAAAGGGATGGGATTTGTGTGCAGTGGAAACTGGCAAGCATTGATACATTTCTCATCTTAAAAGGTACACGTAAAATTGGATTATTAACTAGAGTTAGTTAATTGCATTGAAACGTTCTAGGTGGTTACCTTTTTGAATTTAAATTAAAACTATTATTATAAACATTTCCCCTCCATTAAACGTAATCAGAAACATAAACTTTTGTTCTTTTTGAGTCAACAGTGTTTGCTTGTTCACAGGCTTCCAAGTGCTGCACTAAGCAAACTTGAATAACTTGTTAACTGCAGCAAAATGTTATGGTTTCAATAATCAGAAGCCTTGAGCACGGCGCTTTTCCCAAGGCCTTCGTAAAAACCGGTGATGAATATTTAAGCCGGGCATAACTGGGCGACTGTTTGACTGCATCTTATTTAAACTCTTCGTTTTGCCGACTCCTGGGTTCTGTTCTACAGCTTTAGATATTTTTGAGGAGGACTGAAAACTTCACATCAGCAGTAGGCATCAGTAACAATGCAGTGTGTTCATGCACAAATTAAATATGGAAGCGTATGTGTTTAGATGGTGACGTCTCCCTGTTAGCTGATAGCATGAAAATGCCTTTGTATTGGAATTTAAAATGAATTCATGTCTGGTATATAAACACATCCTAAATGTGTGTGTATGTGTGTGAAAGAAAGAGTAAGAATGTACAATGTGTGTGTGTGTGTCCGTCGGTGATCAGTGACAGAAGTTAGGGAGTGTATACAGTGAGCTCTCAGTCTGGTATTTGTAGGAGATTTATTAATGATGTGTATGCGACTGGGGAAATTTAGCTGCGGCTACAGCGGCTTACGGACACCGCGAGGGCACACATGGACACAATGAATGGAGGATTCATCACCCGCACATGCAGTAGCTATAAACACACGCCGCACGGGGACATGTCACGCTAGCTGTGTATCTGAGCATTTTTGCACACGTGCTCCAGGAACGAACACGCTTGTATTGATGCTCGCACGTAGGCAGCAAGTGTGAAGCGTATGGACTTTTGAGTTGACTTTTTTTTTTTGTATTGCAACAGCAACAAGCAAACCTAAAATGTTACATTTCAGTAATCAAAAATGTACACGGCAGCGTCCTGGCAACTTCTAAACTCTGTTCTGCAGCTTTAGACATTTAGAAATGAAGGTGTTTGTATTGAGGCTTGCACCTTGAATTGGGCAGTACTCAAATCAATATCACGATCAATTAAATACTTAACGTTGACGATGATTAATGAACAATTATTATGATTTTTTGCCCTCGTAGTTCATTGACTAGATTTAAATAAGTAGGGGTGGGAATCGAAAAGCGGTTCTGACTCAGAACCGGTTCCATTTGGTCAATTTCATCGAAATCATACACCTCCAACGTTATCGATTCTTCTGAACGATTCTCCCATTTCACAGTGCGACGTTTACCGGTTTGGCGTCGCGGTACATTACGTCACTGTGTCTGCGACTTGACCTTCAAACATGAGGAACCATGACGCATAAATGATATTTTTCACGATGTAAACACGCACTGCATTTGTGAGCGTGCACACTTCACATTTACTAAAACGTTCCAGTTGAGTTAAATCTTCCCATTTATTACAGACAAAACTTATATTTTAGCTGATAACAAAAACAACCAGCGTTCTACTCACAGTGCAGCCATTTACTTCATATTTATTTTTTTACGTGTGTCCACTGCGCGATTGTGCCGCGGCTCTCATATGGAACGCCCTCATGGCAAAAATGTACTTCTCTCACAGAAAAGAGTTAAAAATAAGTTATAGGCCAAAATGAGTCCAAATGTTCAAAAATTGCCAAAACTTCATTTTTCATTAATCAGAAAATATTTTTCCATTCTATAACGTTAGAGTTAAAAATAAATATAGAAAAATGCATTTTGTATCAAATAATTTTATTCTATATCTAGATGAATTCCAAATGGATAAAGAACTGTTTCCACTAACCTTATTTTTCTATAGAATGTCTCTGCATAATAAAAACTCTGAATATGAATATGAATGTGTTCATGTTCGCAGTCTTGTGCAGACATAATTTTGGGAAAAATAAAATGGTTGCTTATGGTGCGGAAGGCTTTGTTGAACTACTTTGTTTTGCACTCAAAAAGCTACTCAGGAATTGATAAGATTATTGATAAGGAATTGGATTGATATGCAGAATCTAAAAATGGCAATGATATTGAAAAATTCCCACCCCTTTTTGTAATATAATTTGTAATGTAAATATGCTGAACTATTAAAGAGGAGCCTCATGAACACACGGGTGGTAGAATGATTTTAAGGGGTCAAGTATTCACAGAATTGAAGAATTTATTGAAATGATCGTCATGGGCAAGATTACATCTATTAGAGGTTATGAATGTTGGTTTTGATTAACGCCTACCTCTCGTGTCTGCTTCGTAATGAAAACAAATGAAGAATAAATTAGCGGATGAGGCTTGTAATGTGCATGGGGCCTCTCTTTAGTTTTGCGCGGTAGAATAACGGGACGGATGCAAGCGTCAGAGGACGGAGGTCATTGGACTGTGTTTATTCGACCCAGATGTGTTGCAGTCGAGTTACAGAAGTTTAGCAGTAACTCAGTCATTCTTTGTGAAGCTCTCTTTTTCTGTCTCTCTCAAAAGCAAACACACATGCAGTTAAGATTAGCCTGAAACTCGCTGCTACTGCAAAACACTCCCACATGGCTTTCCAGCGCTGCACTGACTCACGAAAGGTGTGTGAAGGATTTCCCTTCTGGACAAATAAAATCAGTGACTGTTATTTATCAAGCGAGTTGATAACGGAGAACTACAGGAAACAGACTGAAAGATCACTTATTTAATATGACAAATTTAGTCTGGCCCTGGCTGGTGTGAGTTCACCTTGAGTTTGTATGGCTTTATAACATATATCTAAATTTGAGCCTCATTTTTAACTCCTAAAACATGTGTTGGCTGATCTTTAGGTATTTGTTTAGTTACTCAGCGGTTTGTGTTGAGGATGTGCACAGTGACATGGCTGGACAGTTGATTAAATAATAATTCAGAACCTCTATCAGTGTAATCTTGTTCATGCCAATTACTTAGATTTTAATACTTTCCCCAGTGTGCATATTTAAAGTACAAACTTTGGCAGTAATCTATGAGGGGGGAAAAATAAATTTGTTCATTAATTGTAATCAAGGTAAAACGTACAATTAATCATCATTTTTATTTGGGGTCATTTCACCCAGCCCTAATTGTTAGAATGAAATAGGTTTTGTTAATCTATTATGTTTACAACCAATAAATTTCAAATAGTATATTAATTGAAATGGCAAAATGTGACCACACATCTCATATTCTCACTTCTCCTCTCCAACTCCTTGATTTTTTGAGATATTAATGATTGCTTACAAATCACTACATAATCTTGGCACATCTTATCTTTCTGACTCTTACAAATGCATGTCCCATCATTCCAAGGATCAGTCTTTTCTTGTGGTTCCAAAGTCTAGACCAAGCGATCATGAGTTCACGTCCTACCTCCAAAACTACCATCACTGGGTACCTGAGTAAGACCCTTAGGGCTAGTTTCTCGCTCATGGATTAAGCCTAGTCTTGGACTAATTTGTATTACCAATGGAGATTCTCCATTCAAACTCAGAACTAGTCTAGGACTAGGCTTAATCCTCAAGCGGGAAATTGGCCCTTAAAGCCAAGATGCTCTCATGGAAACTGCCCCTGAAATTAGCAAGTGAAAGTCACTCGGGATTTTGTTTCCCTTTGCTGTTACAGCTCGCATTTGGAATGAGTTGCCTCACATTTTAAAAAGCAACTTTAATACTTGGCTCTTTATTCAGAATAGGGGAGTTGTCTTTTGTCTTTGTTGTCCGTATATTACAGCGGCCTGTTTTATTCTGACTACATTACTTTCTTCAACTGTTGTATGAAATTTGCTTTATGAATGAATTTGATTTCATTTGAAAGCCATTTTGCTTACATTCTGAATGCCTTGTTCTAGAAACGTCCTCTTAATGAAAGGGCTTACTCTGCAGGTCAAGGGGTCAAGAGTCAGTGTGTGTTGAGATCAATGCCAGGACAAACAAAGGGCAAGTAATAAGTGTTTTGGGGTCGAGGGCTACAAACAATTATCTTAAGTAATAGTGTATTGTTGAGGTCGGATTCAAGTTGAGCCCGATTAGCTTTACAATCTATTCCTCTCTCGCGCTCTCTCTCTCTCTCTTTTTAACACAAAACACACCGCATTGGGATGAAAAGCACCTGTTCTCACTCTCACTCATCCTTTCGTGAGGGTAATGAAAATCTTATCTAAGAGTGTATTTTTATAAATGTGTGTGTTCACTGAGCACTCGCGTTATACCATGCAGGACAGAGAGAGAGAGAGAGAGCGAGAGAATGCTGGCCATATGTGATTGGATGAGGAAGAGACACTTCATTATTCTTTCTTTGTGTTTTTTTTTTTGTTTTTTTGTCTCTGTTCTTTTTTCCTCCTTCACCCTCTTTGATGTAGATCCTTTTCCTTAAACTCCGGCGCGATGATGAACCTTACCCAAGTCGGCAGGGAGTTCACGTTTGCGTGTGTGTTTATATGTAATGAGGGTGAGAGATTATAGACGAGGGCTTGAAGCTTAGTCTCACTTTTGCTTACGCAACATGTGCTCCTGCATGGTTTTATGGTAACACACACACATACAGTCCTAAGCCACTCTTCAATTCTTTAATCTTCTTTGCACTTCCACTTTTTCACTCAAATTTTCAAAGACACTTTACACTGTGCTGAGTTTCCGAAGAAATGGGATCGAATCACATATTCATGCCTTAGCTTTGATGGCTTTGTGATGTTTGAATGTTTCATCACGAAGCCGAATGATTCGTCTTGAATGAAGCCAATTTCTTAAAAATGCCTTTAAAAAGTCAGGCTCTTTGGAAGCAGAATATAAAGAAATGAGGGATGAGTTTTGCAGCAGTTTTGTATAGTTGTTATATATCTGTTCATAAGGTTAGATCTCTCTCTCACACATTAACGTTCATGCCAGCACAGTAAAAGGAAATGTCGTTTTCAAATATGTAGTGAGAAAATATTTGTAATATACTCTTTTATTTGCAACACTTATGTTAATAATGATTTGCACAATTTTTTTTTTCCATATTATACACTACCACAAATGTTTTGCACAGTGTAGATTTTTAGCTTATTTTCCATTTATTTCATAAGTTGGTGATTTTATTCTTGTTAAGGAATCAAGTGTGCAACTATGCTTGTCTCATATCCTATTAACTGGTTTTGTGGTGTAGTCATATTCTAGGCTGTGCTTTAACTCTAAGGGCTGGTTTCTCGCCTAGTCTTGGACTAAGTTGTAGTATCAATGGATATTGTGGAAAAAGACATTTTGCCGGCAGTGAAGCAGTGTGTTTTACTGTGGAAATATCTGCAACTTTTGATCTATTTCTAAGTGACAATTGATGTCATTTACTTTGTGAATGAATGTGGAATTGCGTGTCTTTAATGTAACTGTGTTTACTTTGCACCTGGTAGTCTGCTGTACACACACTGCGCACTGATTCTGTTATCACTCTCAGACATATGGATTCTCTGACAGGTTAAATTGCAGTCAGAGGACAGTAGAAGCAACACACACTCACATAAAAAGACAAAACGTGCAAAAGGGTGCCAAGAATCACAGCCTTCTACGTGAACATGTGGCTGGTCTGCGCTCAGGGCTCTGCTCTGCATTCAGAACTGTGTTCATGCTGCACAGCTTCATACACATGCGGAGATAATCTGCCCCAAATCGTTACCATAGACACTTTTTCACTCACTCCATCTTCTCTTTTCGCTTTCATCCTCCCTGCTCCGCTTCAGTCCTGGTGTGATGTTCGGGTGCTAATGAAGGTTCTCCTAGGGTTCAGTTAATTAATAAAGACTCAAATCCCTCTGTTCTGCAATTTCAAAGTGCTTCTGGAGGTCTCTCACTCACACGCTCGCACTAACACACAATGTCTCACAATGACTCCATAGGCCATTGATTCAGAATCCTAAATTGGCTATTTAAAACTGTTCCTAGTGTAATTGCACATCAGGAGACAATGAAGTGTGTGTCTGTGTGTGTCCTGTGCTAATCTCTTAAGAGTAAGTATAAGGTGGTGTTTTGTCATTACTAGTTTGTGCTTTCTGAAAATATTTTTTTTTTCCAAATTGAGATTCATACTGAGAACACGTGTTCTCAGGGAGGATCTGACGTGATGAATTTATAGTGTTATTGCTTGGCGTACAAAATAAATTAGAAGATGCAGATATTTTTTCTGAACATAAAACAGTGTGATTGCATTTCATAGTCAGTCCCTCCAGGATTTCGTGAGTCTTTTCTGAGATTGTTGTGGCCTAAAACGCCTGATTTTGCAGCAGCTCTTTTAAAAACTGATAAAAGTTGCTGTGTTTTTAGCATATTGTTGCAATAAAGTGGCAGGAACAAGTCAGAGTTGCTGAAAAAATGTACAATTATGATTCTTTAACAATTAATTAAAATGAAGGGAGCAAGACCACTATTATTTTTATTAACCATTAATTGTTTAGTTATTTTTGAAGGTAAATGTGATACTCTTTTATCAAACGCATTTCTTGCGTTTTCTAAACGTAACAAGAGAGTGAGTTTGCTGAAGTATGGAAATGACAATGATTGGTCAAAAATTGTGTAAAAGTTGCAGTAATTCATCAAAATTGCGCGCCAGTAATGAATTTGTGTTAATAGTTCCGCGCGAACATCGTGAAATCCTGGAGGGTCTGCATAGTTTAGTATTTCTTGCAGTGTGTGGATTCAGGAATCTGACGTAACTGTCAAAAAAATCTGAATCTGAAACAGAAGAAAGTAAAAAAAAAAATTGCTGTATTTATGGGGGGGCGGACAACGGTTACGGCGTTTGCCCCGTGATGGGAAGGTCGCTGGTTCGAATTCCGTGACCAGTAAAGGTACCACTGAGGTACTAATGAGCAAGGTACAGCCCCCAAGCCCTCCTCTCCAGGTGCTGCTCATGTCAGCTGCCCACTGCTCCTTCATGGATGGGTCAAATGCAGAGGTCACATTTGGTTGTTGTGCACTGTGTGCTGTGCTGTGGTGTTCACAATGAGAAATAATCACTCACTTTCATGCATGGCTATTGGTTGATTTGCCACACTCAAATCTGACCTATGGTTTTACCTCCAAATATCATTCAAGATGTTTTATTTGTCATATACACAGTTATTTAATATAAAATATAAATATTGGGCCCTACGATACTCACTGCCAATATCATGCTGTGATATTCATTTATTTTTGTCGTTTTGTATGAACATATGTATAAAATGTGTGTTTCTGTGTGTACGCCTTCTAGTAATTGTTATTGTGTGTGAGTAACAGAGAGAGAGAGAGAGCGAGCGCGAGCGCGCAACAAGGAGAGATAATAGGCAATGGCTGAAAAATGAGGCTCCCCGTGTTCTAAGGTCCCCCTTTGATACTATGACCAGGACTTCACCTCAAACCTCTTTCTCTCTCTCTTGCTCTCTCTCTGTCTCTCTCTCTCTCTCTCTCTCTCTACACATATGTGAGTGCCAAGTTTGAGTAAGTGGGGCATCGATGGGGCATGACCGGGTCAGACTGTCGAACATCTTTTCTTCTCTCTCTCTCGCCCCTCGTGGAATGGAGTGAGAGGAGAAGAATAAATGTGAAGGCAGCATTGTAGTGTGTGAAAACACAACACCCTATACGTTAAGCAAACAAACAAGCAAAGCCGAGAGAAGATGGAGGGAGGAGAAGAAATGACCTGACGAAAGTGTGTGAGGGAGGGAAGGAGCAACGGGAAATTTACGCTAAAAGAGTGAAACGTATGGATGCACTGTGCACACACACACACACACACACACACACACACAGATAGGATCTGCCCTCTTGTCTTTTGTGAGTCTGGGGGGGCGGGGGAAGAACTTCCTGGTGTTTGTGACTGAACAGGAAATTCATTTTTCAGTGGAGTGACACTCAGTGGCACGCCACCCTATTGTTAAAGAGGGGAGGGGGACAGCAGGGTCAAACATACACCCACACACACACACACAGTTAAGAGGTGAGCAGGGGGTATACAGCGAATACACAGTTTTGCAGTCTCCTGTGAAATCTTTCACACCAACAAGGAAAAGTTTATCCACAACTGTAAAAAAGCTTGCTTGATATTTTCCAATTTGGAACCTGGTGACTGATTGTGGCCCAGATTACATCTGCTTGTTTTTATATTTCTGGGTTCCAAACAGAGTTGACAATCAGAAGTAAATAGTGTGAAATATTTAGAAAGTTGAATCTTGAACTTAACCTGGAGCTGGAGTCATTAGATACGTGAGACAGGAGCCTGCTTAATGGATGCTGTGTTTGTTTAAGCCGGCAGGTCATTGCCATGATTAGGCTGTGGGCACACACACACACACACACACACACACACAGTTCCCTCAGGGAGAGAATAACAGAAAAGCTAAACGTTTCCATAATAGGTCATGGCATCTCTCTGTTATTACTGGGGTGTGTAACTGTCCTGGTCTTGAGATGTCGACTGTTACCTGAGATATGTGAGGGATATCTACAAGGTGAAATATTAAACTAAATATTTGATATTTTATTAAAAACATTTTCCTTGATAAAGGAATAATAAATCTTAATAAAATAATAATAAACTAAATTGTTAATTATATATATTAGGACAGGACAGTTACACACACAAATAACATGGAAGTATTGCTTTTGGAAACATTTTATTTGATAGCAAGGTAAATACTACTCTATATGAATAGCAGTTATAGCTGTAGTCTAGCTTTCATGTAAACGCTTTACGCTTTAAAATTTTTCTATGTTTTTATATGCATTTTATTTTCACTCTTTGCTTTTTTTCAGTTTAGATTTCTTTAACTTAACCCGTTGTTAACTTCTAATTTCTAAATTCTATATTTTGATCTGCACAGATCATTTAATCTACATTTCAGATCATGTCGTAAATATGTATGTGACAAATAAAGAATCTTCATAGTTCTCAAGCATTATATCATCACATACACAGGTTATACACAAGAAAGATATGAAATGCACCCCGATTACTTTTCAGACCAGTACACATTCAAAACACGCTATTAATTAGTATAATAATAATACACAATAATAATAATTTATTATTATTACACAATATATAGAAAATAACAGAAAAGTAATAATTATTAAAATAATTACAATAGAATATATAGAAAGTAATGATAAGGAAAATATATAATAATAATAATAATAATAATAATAATACACACAATAATAATACACACATTAATAAATAATAATAATAATAATAAATGTATTCCTAAAAATAAATATTAAGATATAAACACTTACACTAGAGTTCTGCATTACTGCATTTTTCATATTTTTAAGGTTTGGATTTATGAAGCTGATTTTCCTAATATTTCTTATAGTTTCTAGACTTGTATTTACCCATCAAAATCACTCATTATTGCTTGTTCATCTCTGCACCGTTTTGGCTCTAAGGTTGTGCTAAATCTTTGTAAATCAGAATAATCATTAAAAATGTCTTGCTTCATTTGTCATATTTTGATCAATTTCAAACACTCCAAATTGAGTTGTTTCTACTTGTCAAAGAGACATATTTTACATCGTAACTTTTGCACTCTCAAGACAGAATGCAGAAGCCCCTTGAGTCGGATTTTCTCCCGCGTCGTACGTCGTTCTCTCTTTCTCGCCCTCTCGCTCCCTCTCCATCCAGCTTCACTCATTCATTTCCCTAACAAAGCATCCCTGGCACCTGGCCCCCACATCCAAAATTCATCCATCTCCTTGGCGCAGGCCGACGAGCAAAGAAATCAAATTCTCATTTGCCTGGGAGGGAGGGAGGGAGGAAGGGAAGGGCAGAAAAGTGGAGGAAAGGAAAGGAGGAGAGGAGGGGTACCTGGGAAGACTGACCTCCAGTTGAACCCGTAGCCGTGCTCTGTTTGGTCATTTATCTGCAGCGCAGACAGCCAGCAAGCCTGATTGGAAACCGCTGGACGGACATTTTTCTAGCAACGCAGATGGAGGAGGGTGTGCTCGAGTGTGTGCACGCGCGTGTGTGTGTGTGTGTGTCGGCTTCGCGGCTGCGGGGGTCTTTATTCTCAAGCAGACTGGCACGAGGGAGATGGCATCTCATTTGGGATTCCGCCTGTCGTGAGCCGTTCCTCATCAGGCGCTTTTTAATGATGAAAATATGGCATGAGCATTATTATCGGCCCAGTCTAATTATGCAGAAGCAGAACGGCAGAGGTGATGCAGAAGAGTGAAGCCTTAACCTTGACCTGTGTCACGCTTTCAGGGGGTTTCGGAGAAAGATGCTAGTCCAACTAATGCAGGATGAAAGGCAATAGCAGGTTTCGGGATGTCTAGTTTTATATGACACATTTGCAACTTTAGGAGGAAAGTATTAATTTTCTTTACATGGACATGTGATTATTGGAGAACTTTAATTACAGAGAAATTTCAACATTATAATTGGAGGAGAGATGTAAAGGCATATATTTAAGATTCACTATTTACGAAGTTAATATGGTCAGCATGTATTTACATTTTAGTTTCAAGCCGAATATTATTTCCCGTCATGTTTGTATGTTGTATTGCAATATTTCATTATACATTTTGTGAAAAATCTACAGTGCTGTCAGATATACTCTCATTAAATTGCGTTAATGTTCAACCAGAATATTCCACTCTTGTTCAAGGGACTAAATACTGACAGACAACAGAGAAAATGTGAAACAGGAACAGCCTTTAGTCCCTCCAGGATTTCGGGCTTTTTTGAGATTGTTGCGGCCTAAAACGACTTATTTTGTGGCAGTTTTTCTAAAATATTTGCAATGAAAGTTTTGTTGCAATAAAGTTGCGAGAGCAAGTCAAAGTTGTGGAAAAATATGCCTCCTTAATAATGATTCTTTATCAATGAATTAAAATGAAGGGAACAAAACCACTATTATTTTTATTAACCTTTAATCGTTTAGTTATTTTTGAAAGTAAATGTGAGGGGTTTTTATCACACGTTTCCCGCGTCTTCTAAATGCAACAAGGAAGTGAGTTCACTGACGTATGGCTCAACGTTTTGCAACGTTGGTCGGAAATTGCAGAAAAGTTGTGCTCATTGTTCAAAATTACACGGTAATAATGAATTAGCGGGGATTGGCTGAATTTGTTTTAAAAGTCAAGATTGCAAGATCGTGGAATCCTGGAGGGTCTGAACGTTTATGTATCATATTCAGTGTATAATCAGATGATTGCTATATTTTCACCTGCATGTTAAACTCTCTCCGTTTTTACATTAGTTTTACATTTATGTCTACATTTATTACATTATTTTTTAATAAAACAATGCCCAGAGAAGGTTGTATGTAGTTATTGTGACCTGTTAAGTTCAATTCAATGATTGTTTCTGTACAGCTTTGTCCTAAAGCATCTTTACATATTACCCTGAACTAATCTGAACGAGGCAAGTTTTCACCTTAACAGTGTCAATGAAAACTCGCTGAGAAACCCTGAAAGAACCGAGACATAGAACGGAAACCATCTTCTTCTTGGCAATGCCGGCTCAGTCAGATTCACTTTTTTGCTTATTCTGAACCACTCCTATTTGCCATATCCTGTGTTTTCCTCATGATCTCATCTAATTTTATTAAATCAAATCTTATGACGACATAAAATGTTGATGTTATTTGTTGAGCCACTTCTGAGCATCATAAATTGTGTGAAGTCTATTCAGCCTTTCTTAGACAAACACACGAGCGAGATCTTGAAGTATTACGTCCTGTTTGTCTCGGTGAATAAACTCATGAATGTTTTCTAACAGCCCAGGTGTAAATGGAGTTTGGTGAAATACGAGTTGGCCGAGTCTTAAGCTGAGATTTTGGATTGCAAATGAAGAAACCACCTCCCATCGTTTATCCTGTCAGTCAGCGGCTTCGTAAGAAAATTTGCGAGATTCTGATCCGTGATTTGCAGTAATGATGGATAAATAATATGAGACTTTGGACGCCGGCCAGGTGTAACCAGTTTGTCATGAGCAAAGCAAGGCCGGACCTCATTAATATATTCAAACTAGCTGTCTAAAAAGGGACCCACAACTTTGCCAAATGTTTGAGTGATTGTCAGGAATCTTTCATTGTTGGATTTAGAATTTAATTTACAACAAAGTGCCCAATACACCTCAAACATGTAGCTATGACACCTTGCAAAACCCTGGCTATATAACCATGCATAAAATTGTCTGGATCGAACAGTGGCATTTGCGATTTTGTTCCCTTGTCTGTGCCAAATAGGCATGTTGTGAACATTCCTTATCAGTTATAATAGCAAAAAATAGTTGCTGAACTACAACCTGGGGTTAAGGGTTTCTCAGGAACCCAGTGATGGAAGTGCTGGAGGAAAGATTCAAACCCACTTGTGTCCTAATCAGTTGACCAACACATGAATTATGAATGCAACAGTGAAAGATTTTTGAAAATTAGAAAATATTTGGAGATGTACAGAAGTCCCGTTTTGACCCGTACTGTACAGTAGTCTTCAATACATTTCTTAATATAACATGTGCACACATGTTATTGACTTCTGCACTTCTTGTATTGTTGTGAATTCTATATTTGTGACCCTCCACGGCAAAACCAGTCGCAACGGAGGTTTCTGAGAAAAATGACCGTTTATGTTGCGTGGGGTAAAATTTTGGATTTTTTGTTTTTAGTGTTTTGAAACAGTGGAAGGTCTATACTGTACTGTTGTCAATAAATTTGGCTGAAAGACTTACCCTTTCCATCCTAAAAACATGACTTTCTTGAGGTAAGGAATTCAATTCCAGCAGAATGTTAAAAGTTTCTGTTTTGACCGCTCTACTTCAATATTTACGGTAAATCCACTGGTTGACTAGCGTGAAGATATTTCTCCGGAATCCATCTTCGTCTCCCGAGTTCAGTTAACCTAACGCAGGTAGGCTATCCCTGTGGCTGTGAATGCAGCGTAGGCTACCGTAAATGCAAACGTAGCCGCGACCGCACCAAGCGTCTGTGAGTGCTACGGCGATAGTCAACTTCAAAGGCAGATTTCTCACTTGGCGTGACAGGAGAAACCCGACTCATTTGAATGTTGATATCTCAGTCATATTTCGTCCGATTCATTTGATATAGGTATCATTTTGAAGGTTGACTTATGCCCTTTCATAACTCAAATTTTGCAACAAGCGACTGGTTTTGCCGTGGAGGGTCACATTTATTTTCTTGGAACTTGGAACTGAATATTCTTTTGCATTTGTGCACCTTCTCATTAAACTCTACTACAGCTTGCACTCCAGTAATTCTGCAACTCATGAAAACGAAAATAATACAAGCACAGTTTGGGAACTATAGTTACAAAATTATCAAGTCCTCTCAGGTTTAGTTTCTATAAATATTTAATCTGTGGACTGAATGCGGCAGTCTTGTAGAGGAGGAAGAAGCAAGACGGGAGAAAATGTGAAGCGGAGAGAATGAGAAAAGGGAGGAAAAAAGGGAAATGGTTAAAATGGGTTTTACAAAAGTGGCGGAGAGCGGAGGTGTGTAATGAAAGAATGAGCGGACGTGTGTGTAACGGCGGCGATGCCTGAACTTTTCAACTCGGGTCACGTCGAGAGGAGTGGGCGTCTCCGGGTGAGACTCTCTTCTCTCCGTTCTGCTCTCTTTCCATTCATTAAGGCCAGGGGAAGTGGAGAGAGAGAGAGAGAGAGAGAGACGGAGGAAGGGTGGAGGCATCATCAGAAAATGCACAAACCATTTACCACTCTCCATGCGCTCAGGCAAATGGATGGCACCTTCGGATTCTTATTGGCTCTATGCACGATTGCGCCTGTTTGAATATTAATCTCCTTTTTCCCCCCTCTTCTTCTCTTTGCCCGTCTCTCTGCCTGCTCTCTCGGATGAAGGGATACAGCAAATTAAGAGTGAAGAAAAAGATAATGTTCAAAAACCAGCCTGAAAATGAATAATGCTGGCCTTTTTGGGTTCTGATTTTTATTTTTATGGCTGTTGTTTCTGCTTAAAAAGGTCTCTCACTATGAACGTCAAGTAGTGGGAGTGTGGGTGGGAATCCGTCCAGATTTATCTCCTTTTTTCCTTCTCTTCTTTTTGTCCGTTCTCTCGGACGAAGGGAAGCAGCAAATTAAGAACGGATGACGGGGGGAAAAAAAGCATAATGTTCTGAATCCATCCTGAAAAGGAATAATACTGGTCATTTTGTTCAGATTATGTTTTTCTAATGTAATTTCTTCTTTAAAAAACGCTTGTGATTTAAACATAAAAGCAGTTTGTATGGGAGTCCCGTGTATATTCTCTTCTTCTACAAACTCTCTCAGACAAAGAAATACAGAAATACAAATTAAGACTGAAAAAAGGATAAATGTTAAAATAAACACCCTGAAAATGAACAATACTGGCCCTTTCTGTTCAGGTCACATTTTTGTGATTGTCGTTTTTCCTTTAAAAGTCTCTTAATATGCACATCCACACCACGTCCAAAGTCCGAGGTGGGATTTTGCTATGGCCCGCACCTTCTGTCTTAAAATTTCTTATTTTGAGCCAAAATTCTGAGCATGTAGTGGAACGTTCGTGAGCAAAATCTTGTCTTTATGCGCTCAACTCTGACTGCCTACATGCATAAAAATTTTAACTGGGTAAGTTGCGTGTTCGCCTCGGTGAATGTGAGCTCCCACATGGGCTGTGTCCCGAACCAGGTACTACCACACTTAATAGTATACATTAGGTAAGGCGCTCTTTTCATACTTTTCTATGCGGTAGTATGCATATCAGGAAATAGCCGGAGTTGTAGCTTAACGGCTCTCTACGCCCTAGGTAGTGCACATGGGGAGTCACATGTGCCCTATTTAACTTGGTACACAACATGGAGCAGGAAGTGACTTTTTCTTAATATGTTGTGCACTATGCTCTAAATGCTCCGCCCTCACTTGACTCTTTTGATGCTTCCACGCTCGCTTGACTTGAAATGTCAAGTAACTTATGGAGCTATTTTTGTTCGAAAATTCTGAGGACGCAGTGGCAAAATATCTTAACGCGCACAACTCTGCCTGCGCTCGCCTCGACTCTGCCTCATTTATTGGGATTGGTATATTTGTCGGCAGATGTAGACGTGAAAATATCCGATGTTAACATCGGCCAGTAATTCCCTTATGGTGCATCACTAGTGGGAATCCACATGGATGTTAATCTCCTCTCTCCATTTTTCCCCTTCTCCCTGTTGCACACTCTCACGGATAAAGATACAGCAAATTTAGCGTGGGTGATGGGGAGGAATATGAGGATAATGTTCCAGAAAACACCTTGAAAATGAATAATAATGGTCTTTTCTGTGTTTTTGTCATTGTCATTTCTCCCTAAAGTCTTTCATTATGGAGTGTGGGTGGGGAATCTCTCTTTCTCTTTCTTCACGTGTATTTAATGTGATTTCTCTGGACACACACACACATTCACCACGAGCCTTCATTTAACATCCCTAATTAATTCATAATTATTCATGACATTATATGCAAATACTCTCAGTTCATTACCCAACTGAGCCACTCTTAAAATATTAATATGACGAATGCAAAACAGAACGCATCGAAAAAGCCTATATTTTTCTCCCCAAAAAAAAACCTCCCTCTAGCCCGTTCCGAAGTATGCTTTTATGATTTTTTTTTGTCTGTTCGTATTTTTCTCCGCAAAAACTGTCACACCCTCTTCATTTCTCCCCCTCTGGATGCTGCCAAACAGCTGGCCACGTTGGAGCCGCTTAATGAAACGCACAGCTGCTTGGCCGTGACTGAGAGGAACATTTGCCAGTCGTCCTCAAAAACTCTCATTTTCCAGCAGTGTGAAGGGCCGAGCCATGCGCCGAGGGGGGATGGGGGGTGGATGGGGGTGTAGGGCTGGATCTGTGCTTCTATTAAAATATTTTCAGTTTTATCCCCCATTTAGAGGTGAATGTTGCTTAAGTGTAGTATTGCATTATTTTTGGTGAATTTTGGCCCAATTTACTGAGATCAGGATTGAGGTTTCAGCTGTTAAAAGTGAGAATTGAATAAATTCCTGGTGAGAAGAGTGATACTACAGTGTCTACTTAAATTCATTCGATCTAAGTCAAGATCAGAAACTTTTTCTTATGTTGGTGGCTTTATAGGTAAATGTTGAGTTTGTTCTGAAATACAGAGTCAGTAAAGGAACAGCGGCGACTTCAGAGTGGTGTCTGTGGAAAAGGGCGATGTTATAAACGTTCTTTGTAACTAGTATTTGCAGAAACAGATCATTTTTTGTTTAATTTGGTCATGTTAAAGTAGTTTTTTGTTATTTGTTATTTCTTGTTTTGTTCTTTGTAGTGATTAGATTTTCTCAAGCTACATTTATTGAGGATCTGGGTTCGATTCCCTGGTCGGCTACGGGGCCTTGCTGTGTGGAGTTTGCACGGGGTTTTCTTCAGGTGCTCTGGTTTCCTCCCACAGTCCAAAAGCATGCACTATAGGATGACTGGCGAATCTAAATTGGTTCCGTAAAGTGCGACTGAGAGTTTGATTGTGTGAGTGTGTGTTCTCATGCGGTGTGTTGGCGCCCGCCCAAGGTTGGTCCCCACCTCGCGCCCGCAGTCCTGGGATGAGCTGCGGTCCCTGCACCCCCGATATGGATTAAGCGGTTCAGAAATGAAATTAAGCTAAATTTTTAGAGTGTGGTGGGAAATATATTAATCACTGTTTTGTAAATTTAATGCTGTATGCAACGGGAAATCAAAAGTTATGGGCAGAGATACAGAGGTCCTTTTTTGACTTAGTGTAAGTTTTGCAAAGGCATGTTTTTACTTGACTGTTGTCTCTCTGTTGACATTCTAGCTTTTGTTTCCCACATTTTTCCTTTGTCTGTGGTCATCTATGGTGTATGACCACCCGTCTTTTCCCATCTTTCTCTTTCTACCCTCTCTCTCAGTGAGCCAGTGTGCTCTGAGGGAAAACACCTCCTCTGCCAATCGTCCTCACCCAAGAAAATTAATAAAAACTGGTCTGTAAACACACACACACATGACTGATTTTCATACTTTCTTAATGGAGCATGTTGTTTGTGCCTCTCCGAGACGTCTTGCATGTCTCTCCAGCAGCAGGCTACAAGCATTTGAGAAACCTCGGAGCGGCGCATTCGTCATGCGAAAAGCACAAATAAGACTTTATACGGCTAGATTTACTGATTAATAGATCTGGCAATAAAAAACAGCACCTCGGTTACCCACAGGAGCTCATAAGTGTCGTAACACAACATATTTTAACAGACTTTACGTCTCTCTCCCCCCACCCAGAGCCGCCACACTCCAGCTAATGGCCATCTCGGCGACTCCAATTACAAATGTGCGCGTTGGACGGCGTCCAGCTGAAGGCAAATAAATAAAAGGCGGAGGCGAGCCCCGGGCCGAGAGCGCCGTTAGAAACAGATTAGGCCTTTGCACTAGGACTGGGCAATTCATCGAAAATACTTTGAAACCGATATTCAGAATTACCTCTAATTACTATAATCTTGCCCATGATGGGGATTTTGTATTCAAATTTTTAAAATATTAATAATGAATAAAAATCTATTCATTCTTTCCCCAGAGTCCGTCTCCTTAAAAACGGAATAATCGTTCATTAATTGTAATCTAAATAAAATGTTCAGTTAATCGTGACATTTGTGTTAATCGTGACAACTCCTTCTTACCGGGTGCCTGGTTCGTTTGCCACTTTTTAGTGCCCTTTTTATCTATAACAGAGCGACTCAGCCCGGTCATCAGCTCGAGTAAACCTCGATTGAGCATTCTGCCCTGGTGTCAGAGTGACGGAACGCACCTTCTCCCCCATGTAAGATAACTACATCGACGGCTGCCAATATTTACACTTGTTTTGCGTTTGTTGTGGACCGGGCATGTGTCTCGGCGTGGCAGGAGCAGGCAGGCTGAACCCATTACAAATAATCAAGCAGTGCAGAGCTGATTAGCCGCCGTCGGAAATGGAGCTCGGCCGTTACGCTTACACCTGTTAATTGGTGCAAACATGGTGATGAAGAATAAAAATGTGATGAGCTTGAGTGTGTGGTTTGGTAAATTGCGAAATGAAAAGTGGCACAGGTTTGTAGAGCAGTTAAAGATTAATAATGCAACAGCATCATTTCTTTGTCTGGTTTTACATCATGCAAAGCTACTCGATACTTAATTTTTCTGACTTCTGGGTGCCAGTAATCACCTTTTTGTCTTCATTATTTCTTCTTCTTCACACCGCTTGTTGCCTAAAATCCTTCCAACGTTTTTGTTCTAGAATTGTAGAACAAAAAGGAGGCTTATGTTTGTTGTCCTTCCTCTGTTTTTGTCATACATACACCCTTCATGGCTTCATTTTCAGCTCATTGAGCAGATGTTGGCTATTACTTTTCTTGTCGAAGCACGACAAGTGGGCGTCATTGCCTATTACGGCCACAAGGGGTGTATTAACATTAATACACTCGTAATTTAATAGCAAGGTCAGTTATGATCAGCAGAAACTATACACAGCCTTTAACATTTCTACGTTTTTACCCTTTTCACCTTTTACTCCTTCCAACCTTTATCATCACCAAGCAACCACACCACTTCTTCTGAAATTGTCCTTCTAGATGGGATCGCTGAGTACCAGTCATCAACTTCTTCACTTCCTTATTCCTGCTTCTCTTCCGTTTCTTCTCTTCCCACTTTTTACGCCCTTAATGCATTACGCAGATTTTGCCGTAGAGGCACAGTTTAGGGGTTAAAATTAGAGATGACACCGATCCAATACGTGAATCGGTATCGGTCTAATAATGACTCAAAGAGCTGCATCGGGTATCGGTGGCATTGGAGCGGTCTATGCAGCCGATCTGTAAATATGGGCACGCTCAATTCGTTATGTATGGGAAGTGGCTCTGCGGTAAAGCTGGTTTGTTGTTCGACATTCACACTAATTCCTACTTACTGATATGACAATGAGCAGAATAAGCAACACAACATACTACAACCCGAAAAGCAAATCACACGATTACACTGCTTAATATCCTTAATAACGCCAGCTCTCGCTCGCCATCTCCGTGTTCCTGATGGTTTAGGGACCCGCAGGATTAGGGACCGTCACAAAATTACAGAACAGTGTTTAAACAATTAATTTTTGAGATGTTGTTTTCATAATAAATAATTTAGCATATACATATGGGTGTGTAATTATTACATTGATGTATTTAGGAAAACAGTATTTTAGGGCCTGTTTGCATGTGTCTAGATATTTTAATAATCATTTTTGATATGTTTCTGGACATAAAAAATGTGCCATGTCTAGATAAAATGTTCTGCTCATCAGTAGCTCCCATCGTACAACCCTCATTTTCCCCTTTGTTTTTATATCACTCTATTTTTTGACCCATCCGTGAAGGAGCAGTGGACAGTGCCTGGTTGAACAGTATTTAGGGTCATGAGTACCTCAGTGGTCCCTTTACTGGTCTTAGACTTGAACTGGTGACCCTCTAATCACAGGGCCAGCTAGTTTTACAGTTGGTTAGCTGTATTCAGAAAAAACCATTGTCATTTCTTCTTTTTTCTCCTCAGTCACCCTCTCAGTCACCCTCTTAGTCAGTATAGTCTTAATTTAAAAACTCTGCTGTCACTCGCGGTGTCAACTCGGGCCCGGGTTTGCTGAGTGACTGTGGACTGAAATCTCCAGCGTGTCACTTTTCCAGTTTTCATAACATCCATTGCTAAGAAAACAGCTGTTCAGATGACCGTTTCCTCACACACACACTCACTCAAGAGAGCAAGTGGCATATACTGTACTGTAATGGGACAAACGTATGGGGGCGTGTGTGTGTGAGTGTGTAGGAGAGAGAGAAGGAGAGGACGAGCTGTGGGTTTCTATATAAGCAGAAATGCACACTGCATGTATTTTAAAGCTCTAGAGGTGTTTAAATGACTTTGTGTGGAGCCAGAAATACAGGATGGTCATTACTTCGCCCTTTTGTTGCAGGAGATTTTTAAAGGCTGATGTCATCACGCACACACACACACATTTAGGGTGGTCTCAGTCCGGATTTGCCCTCATACTCCCTCAACACCTCAGAGTAGTCCATTAACTCAATCCCTGCATAATGATGGAGACGAGACACATGCTCCACCCGACACACACACCCACACACTTTTAGGACGACACAGTATATAGTTTCAGAATCGTCATCGCAGTGTGCACATTTGCAGTTGTCATATCACAGTAGGTGCAAGGTCAAATAAGGCAAATGAAAAACCCTGATCTGACAACATTGATGGTTGATACAAAAAAATGGTCTTTTAATGATGCGTTTATGAGAGACGTCTCAAAGAATTTTAGTCCAATTTAAGGGTTTTTGGTTAAAAAAAAAATGTGCTCAACACATTTAGTGAAATTCTTAAAAAAGCTGATTCTGCAACAATAATTACTAATTGTTTATTTTCTATGCAGAGTTAGTTCTGCAAATCATTCTCGAATCATTAAATGTTCTAACGTTAGAATGATATACAGTACTGTGCAAAAGTTTTAGGCAGGTGTGAAAAGATGCTGTAAACAAAGAATGCTTTCAAAAATGGGAGTGTTAATCATTTATTTTCATCAGTCAACAAAATGCAGTAAATAAACAAAAGAGAAAACTAAATCAAATCAATATTTGGTGTGACCACCCTTTACCTTCAAAACAGCATTCTTCTAGGTTCACTTGCACACAGTTTTTGAAGGAACTCGGCTGGTAGGTTGTTCCAAACGTCTTGGAGAACTAACCACAGATCTATAATCCTATAATCCTACAAAATAATATGATGACTATAATCCTACAAAATAATATGATGACTATAATCCTACAAAATCCCTGACTTTGTGCAAGTGTACCTATAAGAATTGATGCTGGTTTAAAGACAAAAGGTAGTAACACCAAATATTGATTTGATTTAGATTTCTCTTTTGTAAATTGATAAAAATAAACAATCATTATTTATATTTCTGAAAGCATTCTTTGTATAGCATTTTTTCATACCTGCCTAAAACTTTTGCACAGTACTGTAGATATTCGTAATTCAGTGAGTGTAACATAAACAAAAAATTCTGCAATGTTTTGTGCAATATTTTATAGCCCTACATTTTCTACATTCCATCTTTGTTCTCTGTTTTTGTATTTTTCAATAATTAGGTAAACTATGGTGATATTCTTAGAATTTACCCGCTTCCACAAATGAATATAAATGTATAAAAAGCAGCTGTGGACACAATACGATCTGGTCTTTGGTTCTAGCAGCAGCATCAGCAGCAGGGCCTTGCAATGCGGGATTTAAACTGATGGAAATAACATTGACTCTTTAATAATAATATTTTACTAGCACAGAATGACATCCACCATTTGGAAAATTAGATTTTTCTTTGGCTCTGTAATATTCGTTGCATTTTTACATTTATCAATGCTGTAATTTTTGTGCAGATAGTTCTAGACTTGGTTATTTTTAAAGCTAGAATTACACACATTTATCTCCCTTTATTATTTTTTCCCTTTTTTCATACTTTCTAATGTCGGCTGGAACGGAGACGTTGCATGGAATTTTGGCTCAGGGTATTATATCGAAATGATCAGCGCTTAGGAAAATCAGGTGTTCCGTACTGACTCGCTCCCTTCTCCACGCCAGGCCCCGCTTTCTGCTTTTTTTGGGGGTTTGACCAGCTGTGATTAAGTTTATTTATATTTAATCAAGGAAATAAAGGGAACTGAATGACATCATTTCGGCACAGCAGACGTTTTCTAGTTTAGTGTGAAAGTCACTAATTCTTCATTCTCACCCACACACAGAGCAGAAGAGGAAAGTGAGCGTGTCGACGGAAAAGAGGCAGGAACGAGACAGTGCAGGAATTCTCATCCAGGAACCTGTGGCTGACTCTCCACTCTGTTTGACCTCAGTGGTTGTCATGGCAGCAAGGTCAGCCATACAGACAGGTCACACCAGCCAGAGGTCAGACAGGTCAGGCCGTGACCCCGGTCAAGAGTTCACATCAGAGGTTAGTCCTACAGCATGTTTCCTCTCTGATGTACATTGGAACAAAAAAACATATATACAACACAGATAATAATAATAATAATAATAATAATAATAATAATAATAATAATAATAATAATAATTATTATTATTTTTAATTAGTACTATTTATTTATTTATTTATTATTAATAATATGTAATAATTCATTGGAAATAAATAATAGATATATAATATAATATTATTCACATTTAGTATTTTCATTTTGTTACCTCATTATATTTTTTTAATTGTAAAATCTGATACTGTCTATATTCATCTTTCTGTCACATGACATAACATTTTAAATAACTCCACACTGTCAGTCATGTGCATGTTTTAATTATGTAATAAAGGATCTACATGAAACTTGGATACAAATGTTAGCTATAATAACTATATCTATAATATGGAAAAATAAATTTCTCTTTTAAAATCAAAGGAAATAAAACTCCTTATTGCAATTTAAAGACATTTGCGAATTTTATAGGATAGAAAAGCTAAAATCTGATTAAAAAAAATAATTGTCATCTTGATGCACAGTTGTTACAATTTATGGCCTATAATATTTTCCTATAATTTCCTATAACGTGTGGCCTGTAATTGTCCAAACAGGCAACATTTCAGATTTGAGGAATGTTACTGGCTTAAATGAAGAATGTACCAAATATTACATAAAATTATTAATGCTGACTTATTAAATGGTCCTCTGTCCTCACAGGATAAGGCAGTGTTTTAATCCAAATTACATGCTGAATTAAAAACCCATAGATATGCTTAAACTCTTTATTAAAACACAAAAGAGGCCTCAAACCTGTAGACCTACACAATATACAAATTTACAGTGTAACACATTCCTATGTCTTTTTAAATTATTCTCTTTTTGGTTTTATTGAGGCTTTTAAACATTATCTACGTGGGTGTTATAAATTCTTGAGACCACAGCGCCATCTGGAAAACGGGCGTCCTCGTTAGATTTTCTCTTTTCTCCAGCTGCCCGGGCTTATTATGGCTGCGTTTGATGCTACTAATTGAGCTCTGACACAATAAAAGGGCAGAATGGCCAATCATTATATTAAGTGATGAAATAGCTGCCAATACAAATAGATATAGATTTTATTAGCCATTATGGATTAAATAGGCCATTTATTTGCAGTTTGTCAGGTTGAGGTGACAACTTCAGAAATAAATATGAAATAAAGTTTCTTATCTGTGGCTGAAGCAAGTAGAGATGCCCAGCAAGTTGCCTTTTATTGACTGATTTGCGATCAGATCTAACCCACTGTTGGTATATTAATATTGGCATCCGTGTGGGAGTGTGTTCCATATCATAAAGATTTGTATTTTTGTAATTGCTGCTTTTATGTAAATGGAAGACGACAGCAGTATGCTGGTATCTCTGGTGGGAGGAACGTGCATCTGAGCCTTAATCTCCGAAAACACACACACTTCCTAAATCCATAAAACACAGGATGCTGCACAGGGTCACCCGCAGGCCGTCCCTACAGCATTTTTCCCTTTTTCTTCCACCAGTAAAACATCCAAAGCATTGCTCTGTAGCTGTTATACATGACTACACATTTGTTTTGTTCCTTGTATGTATATGTGCGTGTGAATGTATAAATGTAGAAATATTGGAGACAAGCACTAAATCCTTACCTTCATCACTTCATCACAGTTGATTTATAGTTAATATATAAATGTCTTTATTATTATTATTATTATTATTATATTATTATTATTATTATTATTATTATTATTGTTATTAAACACAAAAAGGAGTATCTAAGGGATTACTGTGGCTGCTTCAAACATATTTACTCATTTCCTCAAAATGTAATAATAATATAATAATAATAATAATAATAATTTAGGCATTTACTGATTAGCTTTCATTCATATTTCCTTCTGGCTTAGCTAGTAGTAACACATTAGTTGAACAATAGTTGTTGATTATGTGGACTACAGATGTGAATTTCTAAAGCACTGATGTGACACTGAATTACAGCGTCTGTTAACCGCAAATGTAAATAATTTCTGAGAAAGTATAGTCAGAGCATTCAAGTGCCTGTTTCTGTGTGAGTGTTTCTATATAGTTAGAGAGATATACACTACATTGTCCCTGTAGGGAAATTTGACAAAACTAGACCCGTCAAAACACAAGTAGATACACCACTCCCTCATACAGACATCATGTACACTACCAGTCAAAAATTTGGACTCGCCTTCCCATTCAATGTTTTTTCTTTATTTTCATTACTATTTACATTGTAGATTCTCACTAAAGGCATCAAAACTATGAATAAACTGTGTAAGACTATTTGACCAAGAAGTGGAAGCGCTCCACCAGATGTCCCTGGCCTCCTGATCACCTATTAAACTGTCGAGATGGTTTGGGATGAGATGGACCATGAGTGAAACAAAGGGCCAACAAGTGCTCAGCATCTCTGAGAACTCCTTCAAGACTGTTGGAAAAGCATTTCAGGTGACTACCTCATGAAGCTCATCGAGAGAATGCCAAGTGCAAAGCAGTGATCAAAGCAAAATTGGTTATTTTTCCAGAATCCTAAGATATAAAAACATGTTTTTGGAATTTGTTTACACTTTTTGTTTTACTACATAATTCCATAATGTGTTCATTCATAGTGCCTTCAGCGAAGTCTACAATAAATAGTCATGATAATAAAGATAAAACATTGAATGGGGAAAGGTGTGTCAAACTTTGACTGGTAGTGTATGTAATATATTACTTCTGCTGTACAGACTACTGATTCAAATTTGGATAGAAATCGGTACAATAGATTTTAAAACAATTTTCCCCAAACTTCCACCACTAGCTAAAAGAGTGAGAAAGTTTTGCGTGTGTGCACAAGATGGTTTAGAGTATTGCACATAGGGTGTTCATGAGTTTATCATTGAAATGATGTTCAGAAAATAGTTGAGTAGTGGCTTATAGCAAGAGCTAAGTAGTAAAATTATATAAGGGTGTAAATCATATCACTATAAGACGATAAACTAGTGGAAGCCTTGAGTAACAGTTGTTGTTAAAACTTTGTGTAGCGTCTTGTGTGAATCTCTCGTTAACACCGTGAGCCCTCAAAAACCTCCTTGCTCTTACAAAACTTGTGTGCATTGATTTATTTTTCTCCTGTTCCTTTATTGGCTTTGTGAATTGAAATATAGACTCACCACTCAAAATGGCAAGTCACACAGCCATCACACATTTCATTAACAGGCTTGAATTCAATCCATGAACATCCCGTTTACACTTTTATAATTACTGGAGAAGTGTCCACCAGCATGTAAACCGTGTGTGTGTGTGTGTGTGAACATGGTCTCGACAACCATCCATCCCTTACAGTAAGTATGTAAGCCCTGTACTAACCTAAGAATGTTATAATTCATACACACACACATATACCTGTACATTAAGTAGCCAGCATCCTTTTGAGTTGCGCAGTGGCGTGCGTGGGCAGGCCCCGGCGAGGCCACCAGTGTAGTCAGTGGCGGCCGGGTGGCTAGTTCATTAGCACTCGTCTTGAGGTGGGCGCTGCAGCGCTCATGCAACCTCCCGCCACAATGGCGGCTCCATCTGTTCCTGTCGGCCGTTACAAATCTGGTGTCACCGGCTGGCGCTGGAACCCCTACAGCCAACGCCATTAGCTGGGGATAAAACCGCGATAAAAGGCAGACGCCATCGCTTCCTGAAATCCTGCAGGAGAAAGCGGCTTGGCGTGGCCCCGGCTTTGGCGTGTATAATATCTTTAGGAGAATGCATATATGATATGATAATGTGTTCTCACTACCCGTCTACATCTGCATGATTTTTCAGTGTTCAGCTTTATGTTTGAAACATATTTACAGTACAAACCTTGTCAGTGAACTATGAGGGCAAAAAGCAAACCCAAAATCAAAATAATCATTCATTAATGGTAAGGGTTAATTAATCATGATATTGATTTGAGGTATTAGCCCTAGTGTGTATATATATATATGTACATATATATATATAGCTCCATCTCTTTTGATGATATATACCATATTAATATCTTGGCTCTTATTGATCTCCCAAATGCAGCAGCCGGTAGCGATAGCGTGTTGATGTAAACCTCATTCTGATTATGGTGGTAGTATTATATTTACTCCACGAGCCCACACTTACAGACACACATTCTACATGCTGGCCAATATGATTCGCCCAAAATACTGCCAAGCCTATAGTGGAGCGTGTTTATGCGTTCTCACACAGCAAACAGACTGGCAAGAGATTTCGCTTTATGTCTGCCTTTGTGGCGCCAAATACAGAAAACACACAAGCAGCCCCTCATGTAGAAACCCGTTAAGCCCAATCACGAACACACACACACACAATGATTCTCATTTACAAGGTCTGATAAATGCCTGATTAGTAAGGTAGAGGAGGAGGCTCCGTCAGACAGCAGTTGAACCCGTGAATCTGATTTGCCCCCCAATCAAACATCTTTTTTTTTTTTTGGGCTTTTAAGCTGACATAACTCTTTGACCAACAAGGGCGTGACGATCATTTCCCCTTGCAGTCATTTGTTTTTGCCTCTTTCTTATCTCATATTTTCCATCTGAATGTTTTTACTAGTTAAATAATTGATCCGCATGAACGATAATGCATTATCTTTTTCTGTATTTATGCGCTTAGTATATACGATGAGAATGAATAAATCCTTTTATTATCATGTTTATTGTGTTGTGAATTGAAGAATATGAATTGTTGACATGTAAAAGAGCTTGCATTCTCTATAAGCTGGGCCCAATTTAAATAAATGAAAAAATGAAATGTTTTTTTAAATACATTTTCATATAATTATTTATAATTATTATATATTTATAGTTATATTTATATTGTAATTACAAAATTAATATTAATTTAGTTTCTAAATATCTTAAGAATGACAACTCTGTATACATCATTTTATTCAGTAAAATAATAAATTTGTATTTAATAACATAAAATATTGAAATTATATTACAATAAGTAATTAATTCTATAAAGTATTTAAATCTTTATATTTAAATATAAGCAATTTTTTTAAATATTTTATTTTATAGCATTTATTTTTATGTACTGTATAAAATAAAAGTTATGAAACAGTGTCATAAGCCAAAAACAAAATGCAGTTTATATTATAAAATAAATAACCAGGTTGTTTAACAAGCAAAATGCAATGTATATTTTTTAATAAATTATATGATATTCCAATTATAATAGATGATATTATGAAATAATGGATAAGGCAGAGTTGTAATTTTCTGCCTTAAGATATTTGGAAACCAAATTAATAAAATTTGTAAAATGTATGTGCTTTTACTTTGATTAGTGTCTAAAATGCTAAATCACAGTAACACATATGACAAATATCCACTCACTCACTCACTCACAAAGCGGTTTAGGCAGGTGAGGCTACGTGATGGTGCAGATTGATCAGTTTCTACGACTACACAGGTCACTACACCCTGGACCAGACTGAACTCTCTCTCAGAACCTGTGAACTGAACTTGACCCATCCCGGGGTCACCGTCGGGCCGCGCTGGCCTCGGGTCGTGCATGTGCTGCAAAACGCATCACTTTTTGGTGTTCCGCTTCAGACTTTTCTGTAACTCTAAAGCATGGCTTGCTGCTGGCTACATGGGCTTCTGGATAAAAAAGCATCGTTAACCCCGTCACCTTCATGCAGCGTTTTGGGAGTGGTGCGAGCTGGCAGGATCGGGCGAAAGCGGGACTGAATTGATAGGTGATGGAGCAGTGGCAGTGCAGCGCTGCAATTGTGTTGAGATTCATATTCATATGAGGTTTGGTGTGTTTGTGGCTCGGGGGACGTTTCCTCGTCGACCCCCTTCTTTCTGTCTGTGTATAGGCTGTAATGAGACACTACGGGTTGGGGGTTAAAAGTGACGGATCCGTCATTCGGTGAGCGCTGGTGAACACCGAATGAACTCTGAACTCTGTTTGCCCTCTATGGATGGGCGTGTGTGTGTCTGTGTGTGTTGGAGTGTGTGTGTGTGTGTGTGTGTGTGTTTGATTGGAGGGTGGTAGGCGTCCTAATGATGCCATCTTTCCTGCATGCTTTTTTGTGAAGCTGATTGGATTTGCTTGAAGGAGGAAAATGAGAGAAAGAGAGATAGAGAGAGGTGGGGTGGTGGTGGGGAAAACGAGGGAGAGGGGAGGACAAGACAGAAAGACGAACGTTGCACGAGTCCGCCGTTTGGTGGCAGTGTTAGGAAGGGTTGGGTGTCAGCTGTCACTGCGGAAAACCGACCTGAGCATCGTCACGGGTGGGCGGGGCGCCGCAAGTCCACCTTCCTTCGCAACAGACGTCAACGTGCACAGGCCGGAGCCATGCGATTGGCTGACGCTCGGAGTCACGCGGTCCTAGGTCTGGGCGGAGCTACGTTCGACGGGGACCAATGGCATCCGGAGAGATCGACAATCCGTTTAGAAGTAAAACGTGATTCACGTGCGTGTGCACCACCTCTTCTTGCGGCTACCTTACTTTAACAAGCACACACACACGTGCATGCACACGCTCGCAAACGTGCGCTCAAACAGGTGCCCCGTACAGGTCAAACAGCAAAGCACAAAAGCATCTTTGTCTTAATGGGCTCTGCTCAAACAGAGTTTTTCCTCGACGTGGAGGTGTTGCGTTTGGTGGCTTGGTTTCGCTGCAACGTTGCATCATTCCAGTGTGGCTTCACTGCCCTTAACATGAGCTCAGAGTTTCACCTCAGCGGCTGCACGTATATTTACCAGGAATTTTACCAATATTACATAATAATTGATCTTATTCTCCAACCATTCTTAAGAAGAATTCTCTCTATAGCTGTGGAATATTATATCTATTTAGATGTCTTAAGATTTCTTAGGAACCAATTTAAAAAATAAGAAAATATTGGCGAATGAGTCCCAGCTTTATTAATGCCGTACCACGCATTAATGTAATTTCTAAATTGTTTCGCCCAGGGGTGAAAATGAAAGGAGGGAGATGAGTTTGTGCAGTGACCCTGGGAAGATTATCAATAGATTGTGGAATGTTTTGATCAGCAGGGCCGAACGTGATGAAGCGTATAAAATAATAACGGCTGACTGCAAGTCAATCTCTCTCTCACTCGCTCTCTCTCTCTCTCCCATGACTCAACACCTTTAAACTGACCGGCGCATTACTAAGACATGGAAGAGAAATCCAATGTGTTGAATGGTTTGAATGAATACGCACAGACACACACACACACACACACACACACCACAATAACCAGTGTCAACCCACCTGGACATGAGGGGACACCTGCTGCTTCATCTTCAAAGAGCATCTGTCCACTGTGCCTGGAGGGCAGAGGTGAAAGGTCAATGCCCAGAGAAGGATATAAGCAGTTCCCAAGGTGTACCGTGACACCAGATGGCATCAGATACAGTAGATGGATAGCTGAGAATTTAGCCTACAGTGACGGAAGACATGGACACTTAACCGATGTCTTCTACGTTAACCCGATCACCAGCACAATCAATACAGTTCTAACCTTATGACTGGGGAGCCTCCAGCTAAACCAAATACTGATCAGTGGTCATTTGTTTCTCACTATTATTCAGCTATGCGATCCATACCCAACACAGGTAGCGTGCAGTTGCATGATTTGAACCCACAACCCTTTGGTTTGTTGCTCCATCGATGTTCTTTATTGAATAATCCAAATATTTAGAATTGTCTGTTTATTAAGGTTAGGCATTTAGAATTTAAGTACAAGTCAGCATCAGTTAAGACAACCAATGTGTGCCTTAGCGCTGATCATGGACGTGCCTCCTTCTCCAAAACAGTAACTTCAGTTCGGTTCAGAAGTAACAGTCTTCAAAGACTAGAAAATCGGGTTCAACCTTACAAGCCAATTTGCCAGATCTAGCTGAACTCAGCAGCTAATTAGCAAGGCCTTCATGAACCAAATTGTTGTTTTAAATGAGAGAAGGTGCTAATCTCTGCAGGCTCGTGGCCCTTTGAGACCACCAGCAATCAGCAGCCTTGCTTTAATCACGATAAGAGCCCCCATGGCACTGGTCTCAGGTCAGCTCTCTGAGGTAGCAGAGCACCAGGATTGATGGGTACGCAGCTGGCAGCGGTTGCCGTGCCAACGTGTAGGTATTCTGCAGGGTCGATCGCTGTGCCAACGCTCCGGGCTTCAGCGGCCTCTGCAGATTTGGGCTAAGGGGTAAGTGCGTTGGCTGCAGTCTGTCCCTTTTAGTTTTGTTGGCTTCTTGCTAAATGAGACTAATATCCACTAGCTAATGCTAATTTCTCTTAGGACACCAATGTCTCCAGTGTTGGTGGAAATTAACATTTGCCAGCGGAAATCAACCTAGAAGACAGAAGATTGCTCAAGATTTTAGGTGGACGAGCACATTTCAGTGCGAATTTAGTGATATTTTCATGGTTTAAATCTTTTGGGGGAGCTGATGGCATAACGGTTGGACGTTCACCCTGTGATCAGGAGGTCGCCGGTTCAAATCCCAGACTGGTAAAGTTACCACCGAGGTACTCGTGAGCAAGCACTGCTCCCTGGGTGCTGCCCACTGCTTCTTCACGGCTGGGTCAAATGCAGAGGTCACATTTCCTTGTGGTGCACTGTGGTGTGTTCACAATGACAAATACTCACTGGCTAGCTGCATCACTAGCTTTTAAGTACTGTCTTGAAATAAACGTCTCAAACCATGGATAATGCCATGGATAAAACATTTTCATTTCTGTTAATAACCTCATGAGGAAGAACCATTCTCTGGTTAATGCTCTAGAAAGTCTGCACCAACCCTTTTCCACCTTAAATAAGCTTCATCATTAATGGCTCCTACATCAATTAAAGTTTCTGTTTGGCACACTGCACCCTAGTAAAGCAACCAGGAGTAAAACTTGTGCCATACCAGACAGAGTCTTATTTCCCCTCTCACTCATGTTTTCTGCATATCTTATTTTTCACTTTTGGATCATTTAAAAAAGGTGGCAGTGGTCTTGTAGTTAGGGTCCTGGTCTCTGGACCAAGAAGTCATAGGTTTGAATCCTACCTCCAGCACTACCTACCTGAACAAGACCCTTCATTCCAGGTTGCTGTCAAGAGAAGACTGTCCCTGTAATTAGAAAATGGAAGTTGCTCTCGATAAGAGCGTCTGCTAAATGCTGTAAATGTAAATTTAAGATGAATAGTTTATGTTGTTTATGTTATGTAGACCTCACTGCTGGATCTCTCTGTATGAGATAAAATTGCTTTGAATTCAGAGGAGACACAAGGGGCTACCGGGAATCTTTTTGTTTGTCTCTCGACTTATCCTTTTTGTCTAATAGCTTTATATTTTAGCGACATTCCATAGACAAAATGATTTCTGTAG
This sequence comes from Distichodus sexfasciatus, assembly GCA_032718565.1. Taxonomy (NCBI): domain Eukaryota; kingdom Metazoa; phylum Chordata; class Actinopteri; order Characiformes; family Distichodontidae; genus Distichodus; species Distichodus sexfasciatus. The sequence continues at coordinate 797,667 of JAVGVS010000175.1, forward strand.
CTAAATAAACCATAAACATATCACCAACCCAACCAATAAGCTCAGCGATGACAATGAAACTTTTCTGCTCTTTTAGATTTCTTAAATTCAGTTTGAAACAAAAAATGTCAAAAACCAAAATGTCATTTTCCAGCACCATAGTTAGGTCCATCAATCTGCAGTCTTAAATTTGTCTCCAAAATAAGTATATGTTAGAAACACTCACACACACACACACCATCAACTCATTCCTCACTTTGTCAGTGGACTGGATGTGTCCTGACCATGACACTGAGAGACAGGGAAAGACAAGGCTGCAGGATGGAGGATGACAAGTAGATGAAGAAACTGACATCCGTCTCCCAATCCCAGGTGCTCAGGTGGGAGAGAGCAATTCTTCTCTTTTCTTCCCTGACAGATTTGTGTGTGTGTGTGTGTGTGTGAGTGAGAGAGAGCACATTACAAAGGCAGTGGCCATTTTACCTGAACAAACATTACTAAAGGAACTGCTCGACCCAGCCAAGTGCTTTTCCCCCCAATTACCTCCTCAAAGTATCCCATAGAGACTCCCGTCTACGCCTCACCACTTTAAAATATTTTGTGGTTTTGGTGCCCTGAACAGCACCGTTAATTTTGGCAGGTATTTTAGATTTAGTCTGAGTCTTTTGGTGAAAATGCTGATTAGTTTTAGTCTCAATTAGTTTTAGTCTGGTTTTTCATTGTGTAGTTACATTTTAGCAATGTCTAGCCTTCGTCATTTTAGTCTAATTTCAGTGACTAGCAAACTTTATACGTTGTAGCAGGATCATTTGATGTTGCAGCTGGCTAACTTAACTTAGCTAGCCTAAACAGCAGGTCAGTTTAGGGGCTCTTGAGCTTGATTGTGTTCTTCCTACTTTATTTTAAACCAAATTTCGTTGTGGTGCACAGTGTGCTGTGCTGTGGTGTGTCCACAATGATAATCACTCACTTTCACTAGTCAAACCTCCCTGTTTGCATTGAAGGCATGTTTCCATTCACAAGTTATATTTTATCACTTGCTTGTGGGTTTAGGGCATTAGCATCTGTATGTCAGGGGTTCAACCTGCACACATCCTTAGACTAATCCAACCAAGGAGAGGACAGCATTGCTTAAATATTTCGACTGAAAAGATGCATTTTGAACATCTGAGAGGCTGTGAATTAACATTTTAGGACTTTTTCATCTTGTTAACAAAAACAAATTAACATTTAATCACAGCTTTATTATTACAGATCCATTTTTTGCCGGTCATTGTCATCAATGTCATCTCAGTCATGGAATAAATAGCTGTTGAAAATTTTCCTCATACTTCTTGTTAACACTTCAGTCCGGCTTTACAGGATCAGTGACAATCATGACCCAGCATGAAAAGGTGAATGAGTAACTGATAGCAAGCAAAAATTGCTAGCTCAAACCCCCATTACAACCCTCGGAAAGTTCCAAGCCCTTCCACGCTTCCTCTACTTTCACTAAACAAGTTAAGATACTGTTAAGGTCCTGTAAGCTCAGCTACTAACTCTTCTCTCGTGTTTCTTCTCTTCAAGTGGTTCTCCACACCCCTTCATCTATCATCAAGAAAGAGACGGAGGGAACCGGGACCGCGAGGAAGCCATTAGCTATTAGCATTAGCGTCCAGTAGGCCTAATGTTTGCATTAGCGATGAAGAGTGATTAGCTGGACAAGAGATGTGTGCCGGCTGTGGATACGATGTTAGCTCGTCACTAAGTGTGGATTAGCCGCGAGTTCGTTTTGAAATACAATGCTTAAGAAGAGAGTTTGGCTGTTTTAAATCTTAACGCGTTGCACTGTTTTCATACACCGATCAGCAGTAACATTTTAACCTAATATCATAATAACGCCCAATGTTGAGTTGGTCCTCTAAGAAACAGCTTTAACATTTTCAGCAATTGGCCTGTGTTAAAGTCACTTATGCTTGCACATTTTTAAATGCTTCCAACACATCAAATTCAAGGGTGAAATGCTCACTTCCTGTACATTTCTATTCAAATTTAATTGATGTTAAAGCTGTCCATGATTTAATACCATTGTAAAACAGGGGTTCAAAGCCCACGTAAGTGGCAGCTGATAGAGTAACGGTTAGCAAGTTACACCTGTAAACGAAAGGTTGCTGGTTTGAATCCTGGACCTTTAAAGATACCGCTGAAGTACTCATGAGCAAGGTACTGTCCCCAAGCACTGCTCCCACCGCACTGCTAAAAGCTGCCCACTGCTCCTTCATGGATGGGCCACATTTCGTTGTGGTGCACTGTGTGCTGTGTTCACAATGACAAATGATCACTCCCTTAAATTAACTTAAATCAGTAACCTTAGAGTTCCATGAAAGTAGCATTAAATTACAAGGATTTTTGGCCAGGGCATAACATGCTGCTTCTCCAGTATATATCCTAACTGTTTGTATTTCATCTTGAAAAGAATAGGGAAATATTTTAATTTTTATTAATTTACAGCAAATGTAGTAACGGTTTGCTCAGTTCCAGCCTAGATCAGTGTTTTTCGCATTTGATTTCAGACTTGGAAATACCATATCATGCCTCGTCAGGTTTTGTTTGTTGTCTTAAATGAGGCAAGGCGAGGAAACAGTTTGTACCCACAAAAGAACATCCGTAGCAAAACTCAAGCTGTCACTCGTAGGTGTGGCAGTACCCGGCCCTGAAGGAATACAGTCTCACCTGTCGACTTATTTATTTATACAGTTACCACAGTGACGGGGCGTCATGCCGGGGAGGAAGGGCTGGAGGATGTAACCATAAATCAATATCACAATTAATTGAACATTAATTAATTCATTCATTATCCAAGCCGCTTTATCCCAACTGGGGTCGCGGGGGTGGGGACTGGAGCCTATCCTGGGAACCTACGGGCGCAACGCGGGGAACAGCCTTGGGCAGGTGCCAATGCACACACCCATACAGCCACACACACACACACCCACACCTCACAGGGCCAATTTAGGGTCGCCAGTTAACCTGCAGGACTTTGGACTGTGGGAGGAAACCAGAGCCCCCGGAGGAAACCCATGCAAACACGGGGAGACCATGCAAACTCCACACAGAAAGGCCCTACAGCCGTCCCTGGGGTTTGAACCCAGGACCTTCTCGCTGTGAGGCGGCAACGCTAACCACTGCGCCGCCCTAATTGAACATTTTACAACAATTTGGATTAAAAAATGATTATTTGAACTGGACTGGAACTGACAAGGATTGGACTGAAAATGTGCTCTATTGTACACTTTTTTAAATAAAAAAATCCTTAAAAATGCTCAGATGTAGTCGAGGCTGGACAGGGAAGAGACCTTTAAAAACAGATGTCATAGCATGTTTTAAAGCAACAGTACATGAACACACACTGGGGAAAGTATTAACAAAATTATTTTTTAAAATAGGTGATAAGTGAATTAATCATTATGGACAAGATGTACATCAATTAGAGGTTGTGAATGTTGGTTTCGATTCATTTTTGATTAATTGTCCAACCCTAACTCAGAGTGTGAGCCATACCCTGGGCATCAGGAACACATCCTGGGTTTGAGCTGCATTGGACTGCACTGGATTAAGGTTTAATTAAACATAATTGCCGGCTCAGATCACAGTGGAACTCCAGTAACAGGCTTGTGATGGACACTTGATCCTACGAGGGCAGCGACTGCACCAGGATCTAAAGTGCTGCGGCCGTGTGACGCCTCGATGGGGGGGGGTTGCTTCTGAAATGTGTCTAATTTAAACTGTGGCACTGCCATGCGGTACACAACGTTTCTGACACATGACAAGCTCCCGGCTTCCTCGCGTCCCTGCAGTGTGTTAGTCGTTAAGAATGTCTGGGGCCTTTTTTTTAAAGGATGTGGAATTATTTTTTCAAGTATAAAAACAGACCAAATTTATTTTTTTTGGAATATGGTTCATTTCTGAGATGCCTTTTATAAAAATAAGGCACCTTGCCAGGAAAAGAGGAAGTTTATGGTTTGAACCACTAGAGAGAGCTCTACAACACATGGAAAAAGGGATGGACACACCACCTCTCTCTCTCTCTCTCTCTCTCTCTCGCTGGCTCTCTCACTCGCTATGGGTGTGGGAAAATTACCTGAAGCCGTGTGTGTATATGTGTGTGTGTGTACACATGTATTTAGGGGACTGTAAGGACGTGGTTTTCCCCTAAAAGACAGGAAAAACAATGATTTCTCCATTTTTTTAATGGCTTAATCGGGACATTTTCGTATGAAAATTGGTCCCCATATGGAAAAGTGATATTATAGTAAATTTCCATGTTTTATTTAATAAACAAAGAGCTAAAAGACTTGTTCTTGGTTTCTTAGGTTAAGGTTGAAATTTGGTTGTAGATTTATTTGTAGTATTATTTACATCTGGTTATAATGGGATTCAGTGGCAGTACCTCATAAAGAGTGTAATACACAAGTGTGTGTGTGTGTGGTAGAGAATGAGAGAAGGGTCGGTTAGACGGCTTGAGGGCTTCAGTACCAAAAAAAAGCCAAGCAGACTTCACGCTTGACACCAAGGGGAGAGAACAAATGTTCGCCACGATGGATGGATAGAGCTTAGATCCCGGAAAGATATGCAGTACAAAGTGCAAAGATGACTGCTGGGCAAAACATCTGTCATACCACAGGTCCTACAATCTCTTCTGAGTAATAAAAGAAATCACCAAGAGGGGTGTGATAATGACTTCATAGGGTAGGTTTTTAGGATTTGATTCTTCTCTTTTTGGAAATCTTAGGTGTCTTTCAACATCTTGTACCTGTTTTATGAGGCTCTTTGAGGCAGCGTGGGCTGTTGTGATAGTGTTGTATTGTTGCGCTGCTAGACACATCTTAGTCTCACCCACATGTGTATTTAACATGAAGAGGAACATCTAGTGTGTGGATTTCTGGTCTAGTCTTATTTTGTGGACAAATTTCAGACTCAGCAGATTGGGGATGGACCTACTGTTAGGGAATTCACTATTAAAGTGAATGTAAGAAAATTGAAAAGAGCAGAAAGTTTCATTTTCATTACTGACATTTTGGTTTGAATTAAGTTTAAGGACAGGCAGAGGCTTATTTAAATACAGCAATCATTATGGAATTTCCCTAAAAGCGGAGTGAAGTAAATATGTGTGAACTTGTCAGAATGACCTCTTTGGTCATCTCAACCATGTACAAGTAATCTTCTCAACCATGTTGAGAAGACAACAGACAACAGAAAGTTTGCAACTCAAGACTCCCGACTTGCACGGATTCACTGGTTACCTGTTTCTGGTTGAATGTTATTAGTACTTTAAATGGTCAAGCTCCATCATATTCCGATACATCAGCACATTTCATATATATATATATATATATATATATATATATATATATATATATAAAAGGCAAAATGGTGAAGGACAGAGTCCACAGTGTACACAAACACGTTGCAAATAAAATTTTTTTTTACAAATGATAAAATAATCAGTTAATGAGTAAAAATTCCCTCTTACAATACTGCAGGTTCTGACTGAACATGACATGGACAGCATTGTGCAATAGACAAGACCCTCCAGGGTTCCGCAATGTTACCAATCCCAACTATTAACAAAAATTCAGCCAATCCCCACAAACGCATTACTACGTGCAAATTTTGACCAGTATTGTCATTTCCACAAAGCGTCATCGTCAGTGAGCGAACAGTGAAGATACAGGAAATGTGTGATTAAAATGCCTGACATTGCTTCAAAATAACAATGATTAATAACTAATAAAATAATAGTGGTTTTGTTTCCTTCATTTGGATCAATTGTTAAAAATCATAATAAGATTTTTGCTCCACAACTTTATAGCAGCAAGCGTCTGAAACCACCGAAGCGTTCAATGCAATTTTTCCAGCTGCACTTAAGATGAATTTAGGCCTAACAATCTCAAAAAGGCCTCTGAAATCCTGGAGGACTGAATAGATATTAAATATGCAATACAAATTAGACCTGAGTCTCAGCAAAGACTTGAGTAGCGTCCTTAATTCACAGTTTGTCGACGTGTATAATTGATATTGTAACAACAGTTTTTAAAAATAGAAATAAGATACAGAAACTATAAGGATTATTACTGTGACAAAGTGACAGTGTGTGTCAGAGAGCAAGAAAGAAAAAGAGATTAAATATTAACATACTAGTGACCTGATTGTTCTCACAATTATAGGAACCCCTGAGAAATGTGCTTTTTGGGCACATTTTTGTTTTGAGTAGTGCATAATATTAGACATGTATATAAAAATATATACAAATGTTGCAGCTTTTCTAAACTAAAAGTCCCTAATGAATCCATTTTTTCTTACTGAGGTTACCAGTTTGGTTTAGGGAGGTTAGGTGTGATGTAGTTTTAATCAGTGGAAATGACTCTGACTTTGATATATTGCAATAAAAATGTGGGCCGCGCTGTCCTTATGGGTTTGCTTTCCAAGCTCCTGGTTGATGATTACTGACGTCACATAGTGTCCTTCCTATTTCCACCAGGCTGAGTTCCTAGTTCTGCACTGTTGAGTTTTTACCCCAGCAGAGCAGACCAAAACCACCATCAAAATGGTCGAACGTTTTTACAGTTGTCCTCTAGGGGCAGCAGATCATTAACTTCTTGGTGTTGAATGTGATTTTTTTTTTCCTGTGGGCTTTGATGTTGCAGTCAAATAAATCAACCAGATAGATGGCTTTCTTCTCTGCATGTAAACTATACTGAATAGAAACAGGGCTGCCATCAGAACCGTAGTGGAGAATTGAAGTTGAAAATCTAAGCGTTATTTCTGACTCCTGAACTCCAATTTAAGCACGCATCAAGAATGCGATGAAGACGGCCTTCATCCTCATCGGAATCACCGCCGTTTCTTAACCTTTGATTTTGATCATGTCTAGGCTACTGTAATGACTTTTCTGGGTCTTGTCTAAAAAGTCAACAGAATTTGCTCAAAATCACTCAAGACTCCTGACTTGCACGAATTCACTGGTCACCTGTTTCTGGTTGAATATTATTAGTACTTTAAATGGTCAAGCTCCGTCATGCACCATTATTTATGTATATATATATATATATATATATATATATATATATATATATATATATATATATATACATATATGCATATATACATATATATACATATATGTATATATATATATACACATAAATAATAAATACACACAGTATATATATATAGATAGATAGATAGATAGACATACATACAAATTGTGTAATATGGTGTATATAACAATATTGTGTGTGTGTGTATATATTATTTTATATATTTTATATATATATATATATATATATAATTTTTACTCTATTAATTCTCTTATATTTAGTTTTTATTCTTATTGTTTTTATTACTTGTACACTCAGTAATTATAATTGTTGAATATAGTGTGTTCATAGTATATATTTTTGCTCACTCTATGTGCCTTATTTTGTGTTTTTTTTTGTGTAGAGATGACAATAATGTCTACTTTGACTTTGGGTCTGCATACTGGTGTTCTTCACTCTGTGCTGACCTGGTTTGCCCTGTTCTTGCTGTTCTTGGATGCCACCTCTCTCCAGTTAGTGCTGTTGACATTTGGGAGCAGCACGAAAAAAGATTTCAGGTCGGCCTGTAGCTGACAGCAGCTCTTAAGCGCTTTTTTCCCCTCATTCACAGTCAACACTGAAAAGCAGGGTCTCCCGCCGAGCTCTGAAACGTTGCTCACGCCAAATCGGGCGAGCTTTTGCGTGTGAATATCAGGAGTGGAAAAGCATTAAAACACAGCTAAATGCATATTACAACTCACACGTTTCTCTTTTGGCATTAGCAACCTAAGCTTATTTTCCACCATTTATTTTCGCCCGTTCACGCCGGCCGATATCCATCAGAATTTTGGGGGTGCTTTTCAGCACGGCCGTTAGCGTCTCCAGGCTGTTTTGAGCCCCACTCAGCCGCGCCGTAAACAGCATTAGCTAGGCAATTAAAATGAATCGCCGGGATCTACGAGTGTTCCATATTTTTTAGGTAGCGAGCTCACTGAGGCGACCCTGTCACACTTTTCGCCGCGCGTTTCAATGGGGTCATTCAGAACGGCGTCCGCCAGGAGCTGCTGGCATATTTTTAAAACAAACAGGCTCACTCCAAGATGTGTAACTCTCCTCCAAACGGTGAAAAACCTCAAGTCTGGGCGTTTATGAATGTGCATAGAAATGTGCTGAGATTGTAGAGTGAGAGGGAGGCAGTGAGGAGAGGAATGGAGTGGGAGATGGAAAGCGAGGCCTAGCCACTCTGATGAATGTTTTGCTTTATCACTTTCTTCTTTCCCATGTCTTTATTTGCTATGTGTTGATCACAAACGTGGTCAAAAGAGAGAGAGCACGAGGAAGGAGGCTGATGCAAGCTCTGCTAATACAATGATCCCCTTTTATGGCCCTTTTGCAGCAAAGCCAGGTTTGAAGGTTGGCTTAGGTTTGATTTAAGAGGCATCCGTCACACCTGCGACGCCTGCAACTGCATTTTCGTTAACACTCGTCATTTCATGCTCTCAGGTTTGCCACCTTGTTTGAGTTTAAAGCTCTGAAGGAGCTGAAAAAAATTTGTGGGCATAGATTTTAAGATCATTGATGATGATGGTTTGATGGTTTACTGCTGAGATCAGTTCAAACTTAAAAGGTGGTTTTCTGCTGTGCAATGCAATGTGGAAATCACCAACCATTCTTAAGAAGACATTTCTACACTTCTATACAGTTCAACAAACATTTTCATGTTCACCAATATTTTGTCATTTGAGATTTGTTCTTGGGTATGAACAGAATCTATAAATGAAGAATAGCTCCTTTTAACACATTTTATTGAATGCCTGTTTGTGCAAAACATTAACTGCAATGTTTCTTCAACTCAGTACTATCTGTATAAAATAACAGTTTAAAAGTCTTAACTTTCCTAAGAACAACCAAAAAATAAAATATTGAAAAGATTGGTTGCATTACGGGATGACACCGTATCTACAATCCAAAGTTTTTATTCACTTCATATTTACTTTAAGTCTCTTCGGGTTTGTTGTTAACAAATAAATGAGCGGTATGTTCACCGTTGGAGTACAAAAAGAAATGTTGCATGATATAAAAAGATATGACATTTTTGAGGATCGAACCCAGAGCCTTCTTGCTGTGAGGTTCTGTCAGTTGTGTTTGTGTTTTAGGCCCTGTCTACACGTATGTGGATATTTTTATAAACGCATATTTTTTTGTATGTTTGGGTTTTCCGTTTACACGTGAACAAAGTTTTTCATGTATGCTGATATTTTAATAAATGCATTTTTTAGAAATACGTTTGGATCTTTTTGTTTACACATTAACAGCGTTTAAGCCACCTCAAACACATATTTCTTTAAACGCCCTCCAAAGTCAACATTTTTCAAGATGCTCGATTGTGTGGATACGAGTAAATGAGTAAATGAGTAAAATACAGTTTTCTTAAAACGACGATGTGTTTAATTCTATTGTGCGCGTGCCTTTAAACAGCTTGTGTCCACCAACTTCTTGACTGTGTATGTCCCGCCCCTTCCTCGATTTTGATTGGGTAGCAAGAGGGAAGTGACATTGATTAGCCCAGCGCTGTTCTAAAAGTTGAACCGCATGTCGCCTGCTATTCACTGAAGAAAATCATTTTTTGTTCGAGTTTGGAATCATTTTGTGTAACCAAATGTTCTGTAAACGCAATTAAAATAATAAACGTATAAAAACCCTGTGGTGTGTTGGCGCCTACCCAGGCCCTACCCCTACTCTTTTGTTCCCCGCCTTGCGCCCGTTAGTTCTCAGGATAGACTCTAGTTCCCCAAGTGGGGTTCAGCGGTTTGGATAATGATTGAATGAAATGTATTAAAAAATATGCTTTTATAATAATATCTACATACGTGTAACCAGACCCTTAAACACTGCCATGGGTGTTGAATAAATGTATTTTACTGATGTGCCTTCTTGAGTTAAAATCCCCATAATTTGGGTTCGGATTAGTTGAGTGAGGACCACATTATGGCGCTGTCATACGAGTTGTTTTTAGACCCCTGCTCTAGAGTCAGTTCCGCCTACTTTCTTGGCTACATTTTTTGAATGAAAAAAGATACTCTACTGGCATTTTTTTAAAATTAGTGCCAAACTGCAATGTACTGTACCACACCACAAAGTGTAAAAATGCGTTTGCGTGTGATATGGTCCAACATAAACTGGTAACTTTTTGAAACTAGTTTCCTCTCCATTATCTAGCGTAAATAATTGCTGTGTCATTACTTGGTGGGCGTAAATCCTAGAGAAAATACAGTTTAACTGGAACAAGTGGCGTCCTGAAGGACCTGGTGATTGTGTATATTTAGGCACCGCTCTTTTGAGACCTAATTTATGACTCGCACACAGACTAAGAATAATCATGGGAGGCTTCATATGATTAATGCAAGGTTCTCCGAGGATCTTTGTGGTGACTGTTTACCTGCGACGGTTCAGTCCTGGGTCACGGTGCTAAGCGTTTCATTTGAGCTGAGCAAATCCCTCTCCCCACCTCTTGTTTGGTGCACGTCTTTGTTCACTTTTGTGGACGTGCACCTGTATGTGTGCATATCTGAGTGTGTGTGTGTGTTGTGTACCTGTATATAAGGGGGTTGTGAGGACCTGGCTTTCCCATTAAAGATTGTCAGTTTATTTGTCAAATGCAATTTTTTAAAAGATTTGCCTTCGATTACTCTGGTTTGGATTAGGTTTAGCTGTAGTATTATTTACATCTAGTCATTATGGGAGGAAGTACCTCACAAAGATCGCAAAACCTGGAGTGTGTGAGTGTGCAAATATGTATGTTCCTTTACCTTTTACTTTTGTATGTGGATGTGGACGTCTGTGTACAATGCATTTATAATTGATTGTGTGAGTAGGGGTTGCGTAGGGTTTTATTTTGTCAGAGTGTGTAGGGGTTTGTGTGTTTTTGTGTTTGACCGTGCATGTTTGCTTAGTGGAGAGGATGGAGGGAGGGGAAAGGAAAGAGGAGAGCAAACAGAGGAGTGACACTGAGTGGAGAGCTGGAGTGCTTTTTTAACTGCCTGTCATGCCGGTTGTCGGGGTCCGACTGGTTGACTCCACCCAGTTCCACCAGCCTGACTTATCACACACTCACACACACACATACACGCATAAAACACATTCCACCTTTACCACCTCCATAAGTCTACAAATGCTGACTCTAGCGTTCTCATTGTAGTGAAGATAAAGCAGTTGTAGACACACCCCGAAAATCTCACCACATCTGGTTGCATGGGTATGACTATTTAAATCAGGTCTTTGCCACAGTTCTGCCTGTGCGTTTGCACTCACACACACACACACACCTACACACACACACACACACACACAATCAGGCAGCGTTGCCAACGCTAACACACTCACATGTGTGTGGTCAGCAAACAAATTGAGCAAGCAAATATCAATGGTCCGTGGACATAAATCAATACACTGTCTGAGATTCCTGTGTATATTTAGGCACATCTACTCAACCCTGTTATACAAAAACACACATTTGCATGGCAAATTCGTGCTTGTGTAAGTATCTTTTAAAGAAATAAATATATACTGGCAAACTTGTGGACGTGTTAAGTGGACTTGCGGATCCACCTTCTGCCTTGGTGTGTTTGTGTGAATTAATGCAAGTTTGTTTTTCAATAAATTCAGCTAAAATTATGAATATACCTGTGTTGCTAAAATTACTCCTTCCCAGTCGATTCATCTTAAGAAGATCAGAGCAATGTCAGGGAAATACTGGAGTCTGCAAAACTTTCAGCCAATCAGACTAAAGCCGTTGAGACATGCGGCCCGAAAGTCTTGCAAGTTGCCAGTAGGGGGCAGTGCAGTAAACAAGTCTGAAGGGTCACATGCTTGTACTGAATCAGCTTAACCCTTTCAGCGCCATAGGTCAAACTATATTAAGAAGAAAATCAGTGTAATCACGAAATATTTTAACCTAAAAGACATTTAAGTTTAAGTCAGCCAGTTCCTGGGGAAATTATGCGATTCCTTTGTGCTGAAAAAGCTTTGAAAAGGATAAAATGTAACATTTTTTTTGTCACATTCATTAATTTGACACATTAAAACAAAAATGGAAATTTATTTAGGAAATATAAAGAAAAATATGTTTCTTAAATAAATATTCATACTATGGATCAGAGGCATCAGAAGCCTTTGTAGTGTGTGTTTGTGTGTGTGTGTGTGTGTTGGGGGGGATCCAAACGAATAATGTGCAAGTACTGCACATGTGCATATTATAATTTTGTTGCTAGTGGCAGATGGTTTACAGTCAGAAAATGGTGATAAAGGTGAAAAATTGAAATAAAATAAACTGACTGTATGGTAAACAAAGGTAAACAGGTGAAATGAAATTGTCAGGTTAAAATATTTCTACTGGAAATGACAATGTTGCGAAGGTTTAACATTTCTCAGTTGAAGAAACAGTTTAAAAGAATAAAAAGGGAGAAATAAAATGGTTTGTGAAGGATAATGTCACATGGTGTCAAAATTCCCCGACTACACGTTTATGACCTTATCTGATGGGAAAGTGATAAAACATGAGGGAGGCAAGTGAAATTTCAAATGTCAAAAAGATTTTAAGTTCTGATAATAATAATAATAATAATAATAAGAAGAAGAAGAAGAAGAAGAAGAAGAGACAGTGATCACACTTGGTAAGGTATTGTATGCTTTTGATTGCATAAACAATAGAGAAAGAACAAGGAATCAGAGCTCTGGAATTAATTTAAACAAACTGACAGTTTATGACAGCAAGATGAAGAGCCTGTTTGACAGAATCTTATCAGAGTGTTATAAGATGACAAGAAAAGAGAGACGGCATGAGAGGAGCACTTGACCACATGGGTGAGAACGAGAGGAAAGGTCAGAGAACAGAAGCAGAATAAACTCGCCTTAATCTGGAGCTTTAAACACTGGTACACTACCGTTAGACCACCTTATCTCAAGTCTATGAGCCAAACAATTACTTCAGGTCATGCAGTAACCAGTTTAGCATTTTTTTTGCCTTAAATGTTCAGTATATGCCCAAGTTTTGATTTTATTCTCAAGTTTGTTTGCAGGCAACTCTGCTTGTTGCTCGGTGTCGTCATTTTGCATTAAAGACATTCTTCGATGTCTGGTGTTTTATTTTTTTTAAAACGAGCGCTGCTTTCAGTAGGCCGGCCTAACGTAATGGGCATCATTAATTAAGGTCTCTGGGTCCAGCTTCCCTTTAATCTAAAACAGGGCCACGTGCCAGGGGATGGAGGGTGCGCTGAATTCTAATAGTTCTTGCAAGAACACACGCTCTAAAGACACTTTCTGGGATAAGAATAGCTACAGCTATGTGAATTAACCGAATTTTAATCACGATTACGATTCTGGCTTCCGATGATTTGTTTGTCTTTCAAACTGAAACGTATCCTACTTTATCTTGAGTAATAAATCCAGATCGGTGCACAACAGCATTTGTTAACAACTTTAAGAATAGCATTCAAGAACAGCAGCAAATCATTTGCAGAATGTGGTGTAATAGGTGTCTGCATCACACAGCAGCACAACCAGTTTATTTCACTACTTAAAGCTTAATCGCAAAAGTGGTCCAAAGCATATGATAAAGAACACAAATGTATTTGTATAAATAATTGAGATCTCAATATCGTGATTATGATTTTTTGCTACAATCCAGCACCATTTGGAAATAAGTGAGAAGTATGCATTTTATGTGCGCTGCTGCTTGGAACGTAGATTGAATTCATTACTACTGTGCAATTTTGACCAACTTTTCCGCAATTTTTGACCAGTTGTTGTTTCCCGCAAAACGTTGAGCCATACATCAGCGAACGCACTAACCTTGTTACGCTTAGAAGACGCAGGAAACGTGTGATTAAAAACGCCTCGTATTTACCTTCAAAAATAACTAAATGATTAATGGTCAATAAAAATAATAGTGGTTTTGTTTCCTTCATTTTAATTAATTGTTAAGGAATCAGTATAAAGGGGAACAAAATCACAAATCTTTCCTCAACTTTGACCTGTTCTTGCAAGTTTAACTTTAACTGCAAAATCAGACATTTTAGGCCGCAACAGCCTTAAAAAACGGCCTGTGAAATCCTGGCAGGACTGATAGATGCACCTCCAGTGATGATCTAAAACAACCATGATCTGTATAAAAATAATTCCAGCCTGACAATATGATCAATCTGATAAGCTGTACTTAACTCAAAAATATTACAGCAAATTCACCTTTGTCTTCCGAAATCCAAGCTTTTATACATTTAATACCGTCTCGTTTTTTGTCTCTAAAAGCCCCCCGATGCTAACAAATGGAACCATTTATTACATTAAGCGTGCTTGGACCACACATGTACCTGCGCTGCTGCATGTTAGGTATTATATTACTTCCTTCATGGCCATTTTCTGTAAAGCATTGATTACCATCTGAGTGTTTACTTTACGTTCGTTAGCTCTGGGACGGCGAAGCGATAAGAGGAGTGCCGCCTCCTCCGTTTTCTTTTTCGTTCCTTTTTCTTTTTTCGCTCCCTTGTTTCTAAAACAAGCATTTAAAGCAAACAGCTTGGGCGATATCATCAGTATTTTTTCGCCCATTATTCAGTCGTTATCTCAGCCTTGATTGACCAGGAAATGAATTATGCCCTCCGTGCAATAAACAGCTGTCTGCGAGTTCCCAAAGTCATCATTTGTCTAGGGGCAAACGTAGAGCCCCCCGGAATTAGACTCACGTGGGCGGCTCGGCTTGTGCAAACAGAACGGGGGGCCGCTGTAATGTAAGATGTCGCCGTGAAGTTGACCCCTAAGCTGTCATGTTAGAGATTATTTATAGACATCCACCTAGACCTGTTCTTATGACATTGTGGGATCCCAAGGTGATATTAATAGTATATGCGCATCATGTAAATATTGGTGCACCCTTTTATATGTTAACCAGAATTGTGCTTGGTTAATCCTAAAATGAACTTCACTAAAGTCTTTTATTGATGTCTTTTCATTAAATGTTACACCAAAGTCCCATTTTCTCAGAAATATGGGCTAAATAAGCTAAAAAGGCTAGTCTAAAGAAAACATTTTTGTCAACTTATTAATTATTACAGCTTTATTATTTTGTGAAGAAGCAGTGGGCAGCTAAGAAGGGCAGTGCTTGGGGACGGTACCTTGCTCATGAGTACCTCATTGGTAACTTTACCGGTCTGGGATTTGAACCGGCGACCTTCTGATCACAGGTTGGACATGTTAACCGTTAAGCCACAAACTGCCCCAAAAACACTTAAATAGTGGTTTATAGCATAATTGTGACCCTCCACGGCAAAACCAGTCGCTTGTTGAGTTGTTATGTTTTCATGAAAGGGCATAAATCAACCTTAACGATACCTATATCGAATGAATCGGACGACATATGAGTGAGATATCAACATTTAAAGAAGTCGGGTTTCTCCTGTCACGCCAAGTGAGAAATGGAGAAATCTGCCATTGAAGTTGACTATCGACGTAGCACTCACAGACGCTTGGTGCGATCGCGGCTACGTTTGTATTTACGGTAGCCTACGCTGCATTCACAGCCACACGGATAGCCTACCTGCGTTAGGTTAACTGAACTCTGGAGACGAAGATAGATTCTGGAGAAATATCTTCACGCTAGTCAACCAGTGGATTTACCGTAAATATTGGAGTAGAGCGGTCAGAACAGAAACTTTTAACATTCTGCTGGAATTGAATTCCTCACCTCAAGAAAGTCACGTTTTTAGGATGGAAAGGGTAAGTTTTTCAGCCAAATTTATTCACAACAGTACAGTATAGACCTTCCACTGTTTCAAAACACTAAAAACCAAAAATCCGGAATTTTACTCCACGCAAGATAAACGCTTGTTTTTCTTGGAAACCTCTTTTGCGACAAGCGACTGGTTTTGCCGTGCAGAGTCACAATTAGTATTGAGTGCTAATGACATTAGTGAGGCAGTTGGTAATGTAACGTTTAAGAGGTTGGCCTCGTAATCGGAAGGTCACCATTTCAAGTCCCGAACTGGTAAAGATACTGTACTTACCACTGAGGTACCCATAAGCAAGGTACCATCCTTGGGGGCTGCTAAAGCTGCCCACTGCTCCTTCATGGATGGGTCAAACGTAGAGGTCACATATGTGGTGCACTGTGTGGTATGCTGTGATGTGTTCACAATGACAAACAATCACTGACTTACTCAAAACTGTGCATCACAATGGAATTCAAGTTTAAAGATGTAGTATGTACTACACACAAATGCAGCCAATCGTATGATGATTTCACACACGTTTCTCCCCACTAGCATTTCATTTGCCTGACAGCCCTGCTGTAAATGAATAGCCATTGTTAATTGTAACTTACAAAACATCTTGATGTTATAAAATCAGGGAGAAGTTAATATTTTATCTGGTTAAACAGCCTAGGAGATCTGGGAGCTTCAGCAGCCAGGGGTCACGATTTAAGATAACTTTAATCTAATAGTTACAAATGAAACAGGAATAAAACTTGTCTTGGATAAAGATGTTTATAGCAACATGCCATAAATCTTTAACTTGGCCCGGGGGGAAGACTACACGTGCAGGAGTTTGTGTTTGGAGATTGACGTGTTGGAACGTTCGCAGCTCTCGTAACATCAAGACTTCGGCAGTGCTTTCGTTAAAGCGTAAATCATAGATCAAAGGGTGCGTATTTGTCCCAAGCTGCACTTCAGGCCATTATTAACACAAGCACGAGCACGGCCCTGGACCTGTGCCTTAAAACAAAGTTTGCAGTGTGTATTGGTGTGTGTGTAGTATGACCTGCAGGGGCAGTGTTACACAGCCAGACGGGGAAGTAACAGCACTCTGGGGAAGTGTGTTCTTTTTTTTCGCCGGTCACAGATCAGATTCCCCCTCCTCCACGCCATCTTTTCTAAGCTTCAGGGCGTCTGAGATCCTTTTGGGATTTCGGTAAGGCTGGCCGATGTAATCTCAAATCAATTTCACGATGAATTAAACATTTTAGCCATAATTACGATTAATGAGAAATTATTTTGGTTTTGGTTTATTTTTTTTGCTCTGAGATTTTACCGACAAGGTTTGTGCTGTAAATTTGCTCCACTATTAAAGCAGCTATATTTTATTTTATTAAAACTGTGCAGCTCTTATAGTGCTATAATCAGCTAGTGGGTTTGGCTGTTAAATGAAAGGTTGGTGGTTCGAGCCCACCCAGGGACACACTTCTTCAGGGTGATCTGGTTGCATAATGGTTAGGGAGTTGGCCCTGTGATCGAAGGTTGTCGAAACGGTAAAGGTACCACTGAGGTACTCATGATTAAGGTACCGTCCCCAAGCACTGCTCCCGGGGCACTGCCAAAAAAGCTGCCCATTGCTAATTCATGGATGGCTCAAATGCAGACGTAACATTTCATTGTGGCGCACTGTGTGCTGCGCTGTGGTGTGTTCACAAAGACAAATTATCACTCACTTAAATTAAATTCACTTTGAGATTTTAAGTCATTGAAGAAAACACTAGGGCTGGGCCTCTAATCGACATAATCTTACCCATGACGTCTATTTCTATTTCTATAAATTTTGTTAGTGTGTGTGTTCCAGTGTGTGTTTATCTACTGACACCTTAAAAACGTACTACTGTGTGTTGTCATGTGACTCTGTTTTGATAATACAGAGGTGAGGACATTTACAGGGCAAACTTTGTCAGAGAACTAAGGCAAAAACAATTGTTTATTATAGCCACGAGTGGGGTCCAAGCACAAGTTGCAAAAAGCAGCACAAGTCTCTGTGTACGTGTGTAGAAGAAGACAGTGAAAAGACATAAGGTAAAACCACATAACTTCATGAATCATATCAAGAAATAAGGAGTTAGACCGTAGAAAGTATAAAATAAAGTCAAATGACAGAAAAAAGAATTAAAGATGAGAACAGAAATTTGTGACTTGGTAGTGAAGCTTCTTGTTTGTTATGACAGCTTCAATAAGTTGTGTTTATAAAGAAACTAACCTCTAACAGTGTTCATATAAGTATTGGGTGGCTTTCTATAATTTCACGTAAATTATAAACGCTCGGTTATATCATCACATACATTTACAGTATGTAGCGTTTTGGCACGCGTAATTATAAAAGACAAATGTAGCGTTTTAGTGGTCAAAATGTGTTTTCTTTAATAGGCCAGTGATTTGGTAAGACGCACACCATATCTACTTACCCTGGCAACTTCAGCTTTCTGCGACGTACGCTTCAAGCTGCACAATTTGTTTTGTAGGAAAAAAAATAAAACTAAAATAACAATAAGGAGAAGCGGGGGCCTGTGACCCCAATAGGGATTAAGTGGTTCAGATAATGATTGGATGAATGAATAATTAGAACCGTAACAATTACTAATTAGTCGTAATCTAGGTAAAATGTTCACTAATCGTGATATTGATTAAAGGTCATATCGCCCAGCCCTAGTCAACACGCACAGATATAGTAGTAGTAGACTTGACGGGATGGGACACACAGTAATGTTTTTAAGGAGACAGTATGTGAACCTACACTGTGGGAAATATTAACAAAAAAAAATTAAAAGAGGAATTGAAAAAATAATCGATATAGGCAAAGTTACGTCAATTAGACCTTCTGAATGTCGCTTTTAATTTTCGAGTCTTTGCAATCCTCCAAAGCATACACACGTCAGGCTCTGGGGTTGCAGAAAAACTTGTGAGGAAGACAAATGTAGATGGAGAGAATCCGAGACGGGGAGTTATATTTAGCTTCCGGACGAGAATACACACATTTTTGGAAAGCTTCTTTCGCGATCTTTTTTTCTCTCTCTCTCTCTTTGTGGCAGGCCTCAGTCCCTGAGGTAGATAAATTCCTGTCACCTCTTCTTTCTCGGGGAATTACAGAAAGTGACTCCTGTGTGTAAAGAAAGAGCGAGGACGAGTACGAGTCGATGCCGGTGATTAACGATGCGGCTCGCCGTGTATGCTAAGTGGGGGAATCTCGCGTCCTCCCCAGGGCCTGGTCCCACTGAAAGCTAGCCAGAAGGCCGAAAATGAAAACATCAAGTCCTCCCACATTTCAGCAAGCGGCGCTCATGAAACCGTCCTGAGGGATGTGGCGAAGGGTGGAAAGGGGATACAAAATGAAGGGACGACTTAACAAGAGAAACGAAAAAGAAAACCCCCAGAAGAAAAAGAGAGAAAGACTGCTTCTGGCTACAGGCAGATGGGTGGTCCGACAGATCTGTCCTCGGGGCTCGGTTAGCAGAGACGATGTGCTGTTCTTTCACTTTTTACCCCCTCCTTCTCTTTTATCAAGAACATTTGAACAGCTATACAAATGTACTTATCTGCATTACTCAGAGATTTAAGACGCTTCCTCGTATGTTCCAGCACGTGTTCCTCTACACTGAAATCGTGATGAAGCGTTGAAAATCTCTAATGCGAGATAAACCTCCTCGAGGACGACACTTAATGTGAGGTTGGCCGTATTTTAGCCATTTTTGCTAGAGGATAAATTAGTTCAAGGTCTTTGTGGAAATATCTGTAGTTTTTGCAAGTATTAAAATCACATACGCAGCACATTCCGCTCAATGTGGGATTTTACTTTTTTTTCTGGTTGCACCACTAGGGGCAGATGATGCTTCCAAATAAGTCATGGATAGCTAAGCACATTAGAGCACACTGGTTATTCCGTTCGCTGATTGGCATTGTCTGTAATTAATAGCAGAAATGAGTTTTAAAGAGCTTGAATGGTCCCAGGGAAAAGGCTAAAATTAATAAATTTGGTGTTTGTCTTCATAGCAAAACAAGCCCATTCAGCTGACAAAGTCATAATCAGAGAGATGGATGAGTTTGAACGTTCTGCAGATCATATGCAAATATGGTTCCTGTTATTACAGCTCGTTGGGATTCATTTCATGTTCAAACATAAATCCAATCAGCATATATTGATTGATTGATTGATTGTCTCTAATATTTCAGATAAATGGGAAGGCTGTTTATATCATCTTTTAATAGCATTCATTGCATAACTTACTGTGTTTTGTAAAACTTAAAGTCTTTAGTTGTGTATTTTATAGAGACTCATTATAAGCAACAAGTTGGTTTAGTATTAGCTTTATAACCTATAAAATCAACACCAGCCTTTTATATCCATTCTTTCCCGCTTCGAGTAGCTACAGGTGGCGCAATTTTACCAGACAGTAAGGCCAAGTCCACACGGACGTCTGAATCAGGCGTATTTCTGGCGTTTGTGGCGTCAGGTGAGCGTGGACTGAACGGCTGCAGTTTTTCTGCTCATTGGAGCGGGCGTTAGTGACCTACGTTCGGTCGGCTGCGCGTTCGAATGGCGTCAAATAAACGCTGCGTGCAGTGTTTTCCTGGCGCCAGTTTCTGTTGAAATCCAGACAAACACAAAGAAAACGTCGCTATTGCATTTACATGGCGTTCGGTTGACGTCCGAAGGTTGAGGACCGAATATATCCCAGTATTCCATTAAGTTAGTTTAATATTCCTATTATTCGCTTCAGTGGGTGATATAAAGCCAACGGTGCAACACAAAGACTGTCCTTCATGTGCCACAAGACTTTTAAAAATCCTCATAATTTTATTTGCATGTACAAGTTATTTTTTACTTTTTAAAAATATACAAGATATATTCCCTTTCCATGTGACGTCATGATGCCAAACCAACTGCAGCACAGAGACTAATTTCCTTCATGTGCCACAGAAACTGTTTTTATTTCCTCTTTTATATTTGTATATATTTTATATATTTTCTATTTTATATTTCAGCACACAGGTAAACACTTTGGACAGCCTGATTACTGCCCCCACAGGTAAACACACGGAATTACAATTTGGCCTGCAGGTTGGCGTTAAACGGGGTCAAACGAATGGCAATGTAACGCCTGACTGAAGTCAATCAAGCGCAGCTACAAAACGCAACAAAAACACGTAAGACATTCAGAGTGTGTTCATTTGTCCACGATTCGAACGCCGTGTGGATAGGACCTAAAATGTGCTTTTAAACGGTACTGGCGTAGTTAATCCAACACAATGTGGTGGACGATAATCATCTCAGGTCTGTTCTGATAGTTTTTCTAAGGCTCTGTGGTTTGGCGCTGCTTATGCAGGGAGGTCAACAAGCACTTGCACCCTCTCATTAAAGACGCATAACGAAAGAAAAGACGGATCGAGAGGCGAAAAAGAGAGAGGTGGGGGAGGAGAAAAAAGTCTAACACAACGCCCTGGATAAATACAGGGATTGGAGCTTAGAGGAAAGTCAACAGCAACCTGTAGGTATGAGAGGCTGAGAGAGAGAGAGAGAGAGAGAGAGAACAAAGCCTGCCCGGGCTTACGAAACTCGCTCGGGCAAGTCATCCAGGGCTGGAGCAGTGTCTGTGTGTGTGTGTGTTATTTTTCTGTTTTGTGAGTGACAAGTTAGCACCTATTACTTTCTACAACTTTCATTGTGGGTAAAACATAGCAGGCCTCACATAGAGAGCTGAAATTGATCGTTTTAATAAGCGCCAGGATCCACGTGACTATTTAAACAGTATTTTCTCTCCCTTTGATGAGTATCTAAGCTCACCTGAATTCTCACCTAAACCCAAAAGTGGCTACAGATCAGCAACACCATTACCATTTGTAATTTATCTTTAAGGTGATTTGATATTTAGCAGGGGCAGTTGCTAGCGTAATGGTTAGACCGTTCGCGTCATGATTGGAAAGGTCACCCATTCGAATCCCAGGACCGTTAAAGGTACCTCTGAGGTACTCGTGAAACAAGGTAACATCCCTAAGCACTGCTGCCCAGATGCTGCCCTTGTTAGCTGCCCACTGCTCCTTGACGGGTGGGTCAAATGCAGAGGTCAAATTTCGTTGTGGTGCACTGTGTGCTGTGCTGTGGTCTGTCACTTTCACTAGCTATTTAAACACTTAAAAAGTGACTTGTGACAGAAATTTAGACACAAAATTCTGCATCCCAGTAACTTGCCGAGGCGTGATTTTTCTTTTTTGTGGGTCAGTTGTGGTTTTATAGTACTAAGTTTATCTCAGGTCTTCTTGGTGTACGGTTACCAGTATGTCCAGGCCTTTATCTTGCTGTGTGATGACTCCTTTATTCACTTCAACATACAGCAAAAGAGGATCTCAGTGGCAGGTTTAACAGCTTCTGTTTTAAAAACTCTTTTATATTAGTAGGCTGTTTTGGTTTTTGGTTCTAGACCAGCCACGTTTTGTGCCGGTTCGGAACTGATTTTGCAGCAGAACAGAGTGGCCCCGGTTGCATACTTGGGCAGTTGGTAGAGTAAAAGTTAGGGAGTTGGCCCCATGATCAGAAGATCGCCGGTTCTAGTCCCGGTCCGGTAAAGGTGCCACTGAGGTAAACGTGAGCAAGGAGCTGCTTCCAAGGGGACTGCTCCCCGAACGCTGCCAAAAAAGCTGCCCACTGCTTCTTCATGGATGGGTCACATTTTGATGTAGTGCAGTGTGTGATGTGCTGTGTTCAAAATGACAAAATAATTGCCCACTTACTTCAACTGGGAGCCAGCAGCGGCACCAGTGCAGTGGAAAAGGAGCCTTGGCAGTACCTTAACCGATCTAGGATTTGAACCGGTGATCACAGTAGCAGTTTACGCTTAGAATAATTTAATAACTACCACTATTATGCCACATGGTATTTAAAATTGCTTTATATTTCTCAACAGAATGCATCCTTATTAGCTGGGTCTGGATGCTGCTGAGTTTGCCTAGAGTTTGCATTTGTTCACTTTCAGAGACTTTATAAAAGTGCTTTTTAAGTTTTGCTGTCAATTTTAGGTGTGCAGTAATTTCACATGGACTTAGACGCTAGACATGTTGGATAAGGATGTGGCTAATGAGTACTGTTTTCTTTACACCGCCTTGAACTCAAACTGTCATTCTGTTGATTCGTGATAGTTAATTGCCCCAGCGGTGCTGTGGCTGCTCTGAGATTAAAGCAAACATCCATATTTCTACATGCTGGCAGGTACCGGGGTTTTAGCCGTGCTGTCACAGCGTGTTCGTCTCGACGCGTACACAAACTTGCTAATGTCGCACCCGCTTTTAAAAGAACATCAGACGGCGTCCGAACTAAAGTTCACAAAAAGCATCAGAATCTTTTATCATTCGCTCTGTTATGGATGTTTTATTGTTCTGTCATGTTAAAACGTCCTGTATAATGATCATACCAGGATGTGGCACTGATTATGCAGATGATGATGGAGAATTCTGAGAAATGATCAGTGAACTAAAAGAATGTTAATAAAAAGGTTTAGAGACATTCAGAGATGAATGGATTGAAATGTTGACGTGCCAATATAAAATGATTTGCTGTAAGGGCTGCGGTATCCAGACTCCAAAACTGCCCAAATCATTTTAATGTCTGTCGCTCATTGCTGTACACACGACAATTGCAGAAGTTAGAATGCAAAACAGCATTGCCATGCAAATGCCGGACAATTCCATGTGTTCTGTAGTTGTGTTACTTCATATACCTTTGTTTGACATTTCAGTTCATGAAATAAGGAAAAAGAAAATACAGTGTGAAGGCTTATAAGCGTTAATAAAATATAATTTAAAATAATTATTAGGAATTCATTATGTGAAATTAAAGAATAAGAATTGATTAATAAAATATCAACAAATATAAAACAAGATAAGGAAGTATAGTGTTTTAAATGATCACGTACATACATGCTTTCAGTTACGTGTTTAAGTTTCATTGTGGGTTTGATCGACTTGGGTTGGACAAGGAAAGGGGAACTATTATTTGTATAAAATTTTGTATATTAATCACATATAATCAATCTTTGTACATCAGCATTTAAATTTCATGCAAAGTTCACTCTGTTTGGAAAGTTCTGCTCTAGAGATGCTTGACTGTTTGGACTGAGATGGGGGAAGGGAATAAAGTTGTGTTGCTGACGCAGTGTCTGGCCATTAGGGGGCAGTGCAGCGTGCTTGGTTTCTTCAGCCAAGGCCGTGAACTGGCCATGAATCCTCTGTGATATCAGATTTCAATAACAGCTCCATGGAAACAACAAGCTTATATGACCTCTGATGGAGAGAATGATGTGTGTGTGTGTGTCTGTGTGTATACACACCCACAGACGTGTTTACTTCACTATACTTTTGAGGATATTCCATGGATATAATGATTACTGTAGCTAAATAAGTCTGTACCTGCACCTACATTTAACTCACACCCACAACCTCAGCAAATTCTTATCTACACATTTAGATTTCTTAATTTTTCTTCATTTTATATATGTTATGCAAAAAAAATATTGCCACTTTTCATCTTTAACGGTAAGTCTGTTCTCAGTCTGCAGGTGTGGAGTCTGAAATTTGTCCCCAAGATTAGACTAGGTCAGAACCAAACACACACACACACACACACACACACACACACAGAGTCTATGTATTACTATCTTTGTGAGGTCCTTCCATAGGCTCCCATAATGACTAAAGTACATAATTTTGGGCCTAAACCTAATCCTAACCCTAAACTTAACCTCAGTAACCAAAGCACATCTTTTACCTCTTTTAGTTTCTCAAATAAAACAAGCACGAGTCATTTTTCCTCATGGGGACCTCTCAAATGTGCCCACAAAACCCCAAAAAACGGATAAAAGTGATTTGAGGGGACAAATACATGGCCACACACACACACACACACACACACACACAAACACACACACACAGTCAGCTTTAGTTTACCTTTCTCATGTCTTTGCAAAGTCATAAAATCAGAGTCATGAAGTCTAAACTTTACCCATCTTATAGAGGACAATCAGGTCCCTCATCAAAATAATTACAACCTCAGTAATGAAAAGTTTTCTTAAATTCTTTTTAATACAAAATTTCTGGCCAAAAAAAGTGCTATTTTTTATACCCAAATTAGGTCTGTCCCCAATTTGCAGGTGTACACTCTCAAATGTTTCCCCTAAACAAGTCAGAAACACAGACACACACAATTTGCCCAATTATAATGGTGCTCACATTTCCCAAAAAGATCAATCACATTTAAATAACAGAATAAAACGAATAGATCTTCAACTTTGTGACTGTAAAACTTAATATGAAACGCTTCTCATTAGGCATTCTTCATGGAATAACTTAAAATGTGAGCAGCAGCACTTACAATTCAGTAGGTCTGGAAAACAGTAAGTCAGCGTATGAATTAGTAAGATTAGTGCGATTAACAAGATAAAGCCATCGCTCAGGCGTAATTTGGCAGACGATGTGATGTCATGTAGCGCTGGAGTGTAATAATGCATCATAATAATTCAGGACCCCAGCATCGCTGCAAGGGCCACGACAGGAAGTGCCGTGATTTAGCTTGGTGTCATCAGTCAAGCGGCTGGCGCGGGATTCGTACTCTTTTTTTTTTTTCGCTGCTTCTTTTTTTGCCTCCCCCGTTGTCGAGCTGTGGGTTTGGGAGCGGAAGGAAAGCTCATTGCCTTCGTTAGTTTATGACGATGTGTAAAGTGGGGCTTTTTAGCTCAGCTTTATGTGCTGGCTGGACTTGAAGTCTCTGTGGGGAGTGAGCTGGGCTTTCGCGGTGTAAAGGCAATCTTTTATGTTGAGCTTTAGTTACATGTAGCGGATGTCGGCCGGGGTCGAGAGTGCTGAGGCGCACACACACACACAAAGGCTAAAAACAGAACATTTTTGACCTATAGTGTCAACATACAAAGGCTTATATTATTGTAAGGATAACTGATCATCTGGGAGACAATGTTTTGAATGGATATCAGAAAGAAATGTATGAAATTACAATACTGTGCAAAGGTCTTGAGCCACCACTAATTTCTTTAACAATGCGTCAATTGTTACAGGGATTTATTGCAACATGGGCAAAGAAGAAAGTATAAGTATGTGTGCTTCGTGCCACGCTACTGATTCGACTGACATGAATCCCGTAGTCTACAAAGAGGATTCAACTCTGTAGGAAGTTCTTAGAATCCCTCTTTTAAGTGTGATGGTGCAAACGAACTGTAACTTATGCCATTTTAGCAGCTATACTTGCTACTATGGCTGTATTAATCTTGTAACGAGTGAAATAATTATAAGATGTATGTATGTGATGGAGTTTATATTTTAGTCATGGTGTAGCTAGGACCCGATGGATTCGGTTAAATGGAGACCTCAGATTTGTGAGTTATTTAATGTATCCAGGTGAGTCATGAATCGTCCAACGCTAACACGCACAGTCACACACACAACCGACCAAGAGACACACGCAGCAATGGCGTGACCAGCGAATTCAAAAGTAACCTTTGTAAACTGGATGTACAGACATTACTGCTCCCCTCACCGAGACAACAGGCAACAATGTATATGTAAAATGTACATTGTGTCCAGGAAGAAAGTATTTTCTCCACGTCAGTTGTAAACTAATCTAATCTTATGAAGGACATCTCATCGTCGCATGCTTCCATTTAAGGAGAGGGAATCAAATTCTTTGACATATTTGAAAAATTTTGAATATTTAAAAATGTAATGCAATAGTTACTTTTATAATGCTGTAACTCATACTTTTTGGGAGAAGTAACTATTAACTATAACTAATTACTTTTTTTAAGTAGCGTGCCCAACACTGGTGATTGAGACACTTTACATTTGTGTAAGTGGTTCCACTGTGCAAACTTAAGTGGGCACGCTAATAAAGCCTGAGAGTGTAGACTGGCACGGCCCGGGTAGTGAGAGCCAGACTATCGGGCCACTGACCATCTGCTCCATTTCTCTGTGGATGCTGTAGAATGGAATCAGCAAGTTGGCTTGTTCGGTACTGAATTTGTAATCTTGTACATGGTTATGTGTAGTCACAGACATTTTGGCCTCTAGCCTGCATTTTGCTGTCCCTGTTTTACGAACGTTAGTGAACTAGTTATAACTTGATCTTAATTTTCATTACTGTTCTTTACTCTGAGCTTTGCACTTTGAACTAAAGCATTGCCTGTATTTCAGATGAACTAGTTTTTGGCTAGTAACGTTAAGCATCGCATGTTCCTACAGGTGCAGTTTAGTTGTTAAAGACTTAGTGATGGACAAGGTGGTCGGCATCATTTTTTAAACTTGTGCTTTGAGTGAAGGTTATGAATGTTTTTTAAAAAGGATACTGATAGTAAACATTATTATTGGCAGACTGTGCAAGCTGCTGACTTTGTGTGTATGAGAGTAAGAGAGAAGGGGGATGAGCAAGCGAGATAAATTGCAGAGTCAGAGAGAGATGGATTGCAGAAGATGAAGAAATGTAAACGAAGAGAAAGAATGACAAAGTGCTTCTCAAGTCTGGCTCTCACAAGCTGGAGGTTAAAGATCATCTGAAACGTTAAAATGGCTGCCGAGAAGGAGGGAGAAGCGGAGGGAGGAACGCGCTGGAAATACGACGACTCGGAGAGGACGTGAGAAAGAACGAGAGAGCGGAGGGAGAGTGGGAGACTCGTCCTCTTCCGGAGACGTGAGAGATAGAATGAGGACGCTCCTCCTGTATTTAAAAACTGTCATGTTCGCAGCTTGTTAGAGCGCCGTACAGCAGCAGAAATTTATTCCACACAAACAGCCCCAGATAAGTAATTGCAAAATAACTCTCTCGCGCTCTCTCACTCACTCTCTCTCTCACTCCTTCTCTCCGAAGAGCAGTAGACAGGCAGGAAAAAGGGGAGGAGGGAAGGGGGAGAAAAAGAGAGAGAATGACTTTGCTGACCTACTTGAGCTAAAATTAGTGTGATGTAAGACAGAGATGGCGTTGACTACTGTCTCTAATCAAACAGCGCTGCCTATATGAACAGACCAGTGGGAATAAATCTTATGTTGCTGCGTTTGTGTGTGTGTCTATGTGTGTGTGTATGTAGTGGGGTGAATGTATAAGATTGTCAGAACTTGACTGTCCTCTTAAAAATGTGGAAAAAGTTAAATTTGTCCAATGTTTCCCACTTACTTTTTCATATACTATATAAGCACTGGTTCTCGTGAAGAGCAAAATGCTTTTATTAAAACGTTTCAGGTTTCATGTGGAGAAATTAGGAGGTAAAATATT
Organism: Distichodus sexfasciatus; assembly: GCA_032718565.1. Lineage (NCBI taxonomy): Eukaryota > Metazoa > Chordata > Actinopteri > Characiformes > Distichodontidae > Distichodus > Distichodus sexfasciatus. Next base: position 825,770 of record JAVGVS010000175.1, read on the forward strand.
TGATTTTGGCTGCTGAGATTGAGGTTTAACATTAGATGTAGCTAATTTGCATCGAGTCATGATTGGTGAAGTATCTCAAAAAATAGCAAGACAAGACTGTGTGTGTGTGTGTGTGTGTGTGTAGTGTTTGCAGCGTGTGCACATACATACACTGATATTTGCATGTGCCTACATGAAGAGTCAGACTTAGGCCTACAGTGAAGGGGAATTTGCAGGTGTAGGACAAAATATTTAGTTTGACATTGTTTAAGTCTTATTATTGACCATTCACCAAACACACACACAATGTCTTATTGATGTGGTTAATATTGAATGACGTTATTTTGTAGCTTTGAAGAGATCTGTGTGTTGTCTTCTAGTATTTTATTTGATTGAGCAGATACTCATGGTCAGTATAGTGCATACAAAATATACACTACCAGTCAAAAGTTTGGACACACCTTCCCATTCAATGTTTTTCCTTTATTTTCATTACTATTTACATTGTAGATTCTCACTAAAGGCATTAAAACTATGAATGAACTGTGTAAAGGCTATTTGACCAAGAAGGAGAGTGATGGAGTGCTGCGCCACATGGCCTGGCCTCCACGGTCACCTGACCAAACCCAATCGAGATGGTTTGGGATGAGATGGACCGCAGAGTGAAGGCAAAAGGGCCAACAAGTGCTCAGCATCTCTGGGAACTTCTTCAAGACTGTTGGAAAAGCATTTCAGGTGACGACCTCATGAAGCTCATCGAGAGAATGCCAAGAGTGTGCAAAGCAGTGATCAAAGCAAAGGGTGGATATTTTCAAGAATCTAAGATATAAAACATGTTCTGGGTTATTTCACACTTTTTGTTTACTACATAATTCCATATGTGTTTATTCATAGTGCCTTCAGTGAGAATCTACAATGGAAATAGTCATGATAATAAAGAATAAACTGGAACTGGAAGGTGTGTCCAAACTTTTGACTGGTAGTGTATTCATTCATTCATTAATCATCCGCTTAATCCCAACTGGAGACACGGGGGGAATGGAGCCTATCCTGGGAACTTACGGGCCGAGGTGGGGAACAACCCTTAGCAGGTGCTAACACACAGCAGGGCACTCACACATTCACACCTTACGGGGCCAATTTAGAGACGCCAAGTAACCTATATTGCATAATACATTGGTGATATATAATTGTTAGGACACTCGCCTCTGGACCAAGAGGTTGTGGGTTCAAATCCTACCTCCAGCACTTACCATTATTGGGTCCTTGAGCAAGACCCTTAACCCCAAGTTGCTCCAGGGAAACTGTTCTGGAGCAGTTGTTCTGGAAAAGAGTGTCTGCTAAATGACGTAAATGTAAATGTAAACCTTAACGTGAACACACCACAGCACGCAGTCCACCACAACCAAATGTGGCCTCTGCATTTGACCCATCCCTGAAAGAGCAGTTCTTGGTCCTTTATGTATCAATGAGACCAGCTAAGATTTATCTAGTACTGTCTGCTCATGTAAAGTCTCTGACACATCCATAAATGACATTTCTCAAACAAAGACAGTCATCTCAAAAATGCTAGTTGTCAAAACTGTTGACCACAGCTTTAGTCAAACTGAATACCAATTTATAAATCTTGTGATCCCGTCACTATCAGTTACGGAACTGTTTGAACCTTTATTCTGACCGCAGACCATTGGGGTCGACAGGCCCGCTGCCCGCTCACGTAGGTCCCTCCCGAAAATGTTAATTAAACTTCGACAGTCTTACATCGTGGTTGATATTCCTTTTATCGTCGACTAAAAAGGATGGTATTCATCATTCGATTAAGGCTTGACGTCCCCCGACGGATTGCGAGGAGTTCCAGACTGAGCCTTCATTAGTGCTCGTTCTTCTTCTTGCCTTCTTCGTTCTTGACTGGTGGGCAGCTAAAAAAGAAGGTTGAGCGGGGATTCGCAATGGATCATAATTCAGTAGTCAAATGAACGGAATGATTTATGGAATAAATGGGGGCAATGAACGTGCCATAAATGGTAGCACTTGCTCACTGTACTCGATCTGTCCGGTGAGACGTTTGCGTTAGCAGAGGTGACTACGTCTCAGCCCTGGAAAGCTTCGATGCTGTGTGTATTTTATTATATTGTGCTGTTATTGGTCTATATAATTTAATGATATTGGTATTACTAAAGCTGCAAACATTATCCTTCCCATTATCGGGGATATTACCACAGTCATTATTTCACAATATGTGGTCCAGGTAGTAAAGGGCGTTAGATTTACAGTCCGGGGCCCAACCAGCTCATAAATGTGGCACATTAACACTAGTATAATAAACCATACTCCGGTGTCGGCTCAGAGCTGCCAGCTTAGGAGTCCTGGAGAAGTGTGTCTGTGTGTGTGTGTGAGGTGATGGATAAGGCCCCATAAAACTTGGGGGGAACTCCCCACCTTTAATAACACACCTACACGTGCGAGCAGTGGGTTACCTGCCCTCAGTTCTCTTTCTAAAATAGATCATAGTAACGTCCGCTTCGACAAATAGTATTGACGACAGACTGCAGATCCTCTCCAACTGTACGCTTTGATTAACCTGAAGTGGGCAGGAAAGATTTCCGATGACCCTTCCCACCCCGGATGCAACTTTTTAAGATGCTTGCCTCTAAAAAAAGAGGCAGCGATCCATCAGGATGAAAACCTCATGCCACAAGAATCGTCCCTTTTCATCTGCAGTTGGACTTCTCAGCAAAACCTAAGACAGACTTTCACTTTGCACTTTCACAAAATAATTAATAGTTAATAAAAATAATAGTGGTTTTGTTCCCCTCATTTTAATTAATTGTTAAACAATCATTATAAAGGGGAACAAAATCACAATTTTCCTCAACTTTGACTTGCTTCACAACTTTAGTGCAACAAAACGCCTAAAAACACCACGACTTTCACCCAGTTATGCAGAAATGCTGCCACAAAATCAGGCTTTTTAGGCCGCAACAATCTCCAAAAAATGTGAAATTCCTGGTTCTTTTTCCCTTCCAAATAAAAGAAATAAAATGTGATTCTTATTCTGATTCTTCCGTGTTTTTCTGTGATATTCTCCCAACGCTCAAACTCTCACTCATTCTCGCTGTCATTCGCGTCCTCCCTCTTTGTCCCGTCTTGCCCGTCTTGTGTTAAGTTGGCAGATTATACCCGTGTCAGAGCATGGGAATGTAATGTTAGATGCCTGTGCTCTTTCTCTCCGTCTCCGTCACATCCCTCGGGTTGCCTCAGACTGACACACCTGGCCAGCAGCCAAACGGGAGGCCGTACTTCAGGCTAGTTTCAAGTAAATTACCCTTCTAAATGCTCCCGGCCTGTGGGGGCAAAGTACAGCAGGGGTCTAATCAGAGGTGGCAGTTGTACACACAGGCTAGACTCAAGTGTAAGAAAAAATACTTTGGTGAAAGCAGAAGTAGCGCTGGGCAGTTAATTGAAAATTAATTGAAACTGACATTCTAAACCTCTCATCGATATAATCCTGCCCATGACAGTTATTTCGAATACTTTTTAAAATGAGGTAATACTTTAAAGGAACTACATGTAAGATTGTGGCCAAAACTGGTACTGCAGTCAAATTCAAAATACTGTAGCGTGTTGTTTCCCCTCCCCCTCCTCCCTAGACTCGAGGTTGCCAGATAGGTTGGGGGATCCTCAAATTTGGCAAATCTAGTGTCTAATATTACGCTTGGTATTGCCGTAATTAGCGTGATAATGTTTGCACCGTTACCGCACTGTCTCAGCGTAACACGATGCTGATGTTAGCCATCACAAGTCACCGTTTTTGTTTCTCAAACAGTTCAGCAAGTTGGATGAGCCTCCTGCACATGGGCTACAATCTGTGATCCGACATGAATAACGTTATTCAGCTGTTGTAAATATTTTAAAATATTCATTCCTGCGTCTAGTGGTGATACACATTAGCCAACCTCAGCTAAATCTTACTTGTCCAGGAGAAAATTAGCCACTTCAGCATCTGTCTTCAATTTCTTCTCCATCTTTCAAACACGTCTCCTGTGCTGATCCTTTTTTGTTTCAGCTTCCGTCAAGATGTTTTTGAGAGTCATAATGAGGACTTGTAGTTTTAGTAACGTCAGACATTCGTAATCCAGAATGCTTGTAGCTGCAGCTCAGTGGTAACTGGCAACCTGGATGCCAAAATGATACTGTCTTTGTGATTGGCCGATAGCGGTGGGTAGAGCTACAGGCCAAAACATTACTGTTTAAAAATGAGAATAGGGTGAGTTTTCCTTTTGTATCAAGTACTAAAAAAGATGCAGCATGACGTATATTTGGTTTAATTTATCTTACTTGATATTGCGGACTCTTGCGATGTGACTACATAGCGATATCAGTGCTGAAATGATATACCGTGCAGCCCTAAGTTCTACTAAACCTGCAATTACAAAGAACGTTTTGTACTATTCCCAAGTTTTGCATCAGTAAGCATTATACCTGTTTAGTCTTGTGTCCTTTGTTACTGTGCTTGCCCTATTTTTTCCGTTGTCATTTTGTGCACATATCCAGCGCTTAGTTTAGCTCCATTTGAAATGGCCAGCACTCATCAAATGGGAGCAAACCAAAATCATGTAACATTGTGTTGTTTGCAGTAAACAACAGCTACGATAGTTGCGGTCAGATTGCTAGTCTGGTTCTGGTAAAGCTGTTCAAGGGTTCTAGTTTGCTCAAGTCAAGATAAACGAGCTGTCTAGACTGTTGACTCAGAAGCCTTTAAAAGTTCATTCCATCAACCAGTTTCTTTTTGCAGCAGGACACCAACATGTGTGTTTTGGGTGTAAATATCCATGCACATGTAGAATGTTGGCAGTAATTTCATACCTAATAATTAGTTAGTTCTGTTCAATGTGAAATTGCCCGAGGCTCCAAAACTCATAATCATAAAATCACTCATCAGATGTCAGTAAGTCACGTTATATTGTGTTGTTTGCATAAAACAGCCGCAGATGATTTATGATCGTCATTTGTAATTATTGCTGATCTGATTTTGGCAGCTGTTGAAAATAGTAATGTCATAATAAAACCAGCTTGCTGTTCAACACTGATCATTAAAAATTTCACCAGTTTTTTTCTTTTTTTTAGCAGGAAGCCAAAATGCACCAGTAATTTCACTTTTTAAGCCTTGCCTCAATTTATGGTACTTACTGTTTTTTAAAAATGATAAATTCTAGCATAATAACTTTCACCTCTAGGGTTTTAGCATCCTGCTAGAGAGTCGTCATAAACAATTATACGCACAGTAGGACACAGAATCTGCCGTCCATTGATTCCTCTCTTGCTCTTGTCCGGAGGCCATTTTGAAGAAGAATTCTCACACTCCTGACTTCCTGTCAGTGGGCCTAGATCTGTGTGTGTTTGTGTGTGTGTGTGAGTGCGAGAACTCACTTGCTCTCATCACTCAAGCTGTCGTGGCTGGACGAACGTGCACCAGAGGGCCGGGTCCCTCACACATGCGCCTCGCCGCTCTGCTGTCTCTCTCTGAACTCTGCACGACCCCTCCATTAGGGCCACACTCACTCCATCATTCCCCTGCCAGGACCAGGGCGGACGCCCGGCCCTCACATTGTGGTGCAATCCGGTGTAAAAAGTTCATTTGCACAGCTCTTCACATGCCCCCAACCGACCAGGGTTTTCTCTGGTTTTAGTTAGCTTCAGAAAGGGAGTAGGAGCATACGATAAAACTCCACATTCCTCATAAATTTGGACGGAGAAGCTGAAAAGTCAACTGAGAAGCAGATTTTTTTCTTCTTTTTGAGGATTGCATATTTGAACATTTTACACTTGACCATAATGGCTTGAGTAGACACTATGGGTCTGGTTTCTCCAACTTTTATGCTACGTTCACACCAAGAACTACTAAAGCTGTAAAATTAACTGAAGTAATTGACTTTTTGTGACAAACGCGACAAGAGCGATAAGAATGGCAAAAGTGACGGGCGTCACAGTTTGGGTTACTAGAGTGAAAAAAAATAGGTTGAAGACAGCTTAACTTTATGCAAATGAGTTATCACGCGTTTCGGCTATAAATGACATGCAACCAGTTGGAATGTAGACGTTCTTTACTTGCGAGGCTCTCAGAGAACAAACTTTGGTTGCTACCGTACTTTTTTTCCAATCAAAATGACGCGGGAAAATCTGATCACAGTGATCGCGGGGCACAGTGTCTTGTACGATCTGGTCACTAATCTTGATAAATCAGAGCTGCTCAAATTTGTAATCTAGATCTATTCTTTTCCCCCTGCACATGGAGTGCAATTCATTCTATTTTTAATCGAAATACAGTTATTCAAACTAGACTGATTACAATGCTGCTTTGCATGCTAAATTATTATTGCGCGATATACAGTATTTTACAAATCTATTAAACTATTAAACTTTACATTATTCTGATCTTGGCTGTAATATGATCCATTAGCCTCTGTTTGTCCAGGCCTCTTGTATTTGAGCACCTCATTTAGTTTTTTTGAGCTGGACAACAGCAACAACAGCACAGCACAGCTTCCTGTGGCGCTACAAGCATGCAGCTCCTTTAAGCAAGATTGAACATTCGATTGACGTCATGAGCATCTTGGGCGACAAGAGCAAACAAAAATATTTTGTCAGCAAAGGTTTTTGAGCATCTTCAGCGATTTTACCGCTTTAGTAGCTCTTGGTGTGAATGTAGCATTAAGCTGATGCCTAGACTGGCTTTGAGTTTTAGTGGTGAATCTGCAATTTAATCCAAGACTAGGCTTAATCCATGTTCAAGAAACCAGGCCTGTGTCTAATTTTCTGATACAAAATTTCAAAGTGAGTGAGAGTGTGATTTTTGTATGTGGGGCATTCTCTGCCTGGATTACGAAGTGACATTGACCGGGACAAACTGCCAGACGCTGGGAAAAACAATTGTAATGTAATCACCTATGCCCTTCTGGCTACATCAAGAAGAAAGAGGCCTGGGTGGTAATGAGTAGGAGATGAGAGAAACCTGTTGACTCGTGAACCTTTTCACGTACGCACCGTCTGAGTGTCACTACACAGGGTGCACACAGGGTCATGTTAGTTATAAAGGTTCTGTCCTTACAAGTGACATTCACCGAAACGTAAAATTACACTATGCGTGAGTAATGCCCATAGGGAAACCGGACCTCATTTATAGAGTCAAGTTCATAAGAAAAGTCTATATTAGATTTATGGAATGTTTTTAAACTGTAAGTGTGAGTTTAGTAAGATTCCCCTGTACGAACACACACACTTGGACCCCGAAGTTGACAGAAAATCCCTAAATGTAATTTTAAAAGTAGTGGAGCACCAGGGGATAATGTTTCAATTTAAATAATTCAGTATACAACTGTTGAATTTACAAAAACCCAATAAACAAATGTTTTGCACAAACTCAAGTGCAATGAAATTAGCTTAAGAGTGTTTCTGTTTTTACCTTAAAACAAATCTCAAACAAGGAAACACAAATGTCAGACTCTTCGTGAAAGGCGTGTACATGGACTTTAAGAACAAATCTCTTCTTCAGAACAAATGGTGAATGAGGTCCACTGCTCTTACAAATACATACACACACACCTCACATAAACCACTCATCAGAGATAGCCAACTGGTGTCAGTGGCGTTGCACCAAGGAGCTGACACTCAGCAAGTGCAGAGATAACTCTCTAAGTTGACACTGATTTGACAAGCAATGACTGACACGATAGAGCGGTTGAGGCACTCTATCAGAAGGAAAGACAAACTTCTCAAGTGTGAACTGAGGGGAAAAAAAAACGTTGTCCAGCAAGCTGATTTTAGTTGGTCACCATGGTAATCTTGTTAGTTAAACTAACCCATTTTACCTGTGGTCATCTTGAGCTCAAGTTGTGAGCTCTTTTTTAACATTAAACTAGCAATAACATGGTCACGGGCAGACTTGAAGATAAGGGCGGCACGGTGGCGCAGTGGTTAGCGCTGCTGCCTCACAACGAGAAGGCCCTGGGTCCGATTCCCAGGTCGGCCGTAAGGCCATTCTGTGTGCATGTGATTGTGGGTGTGTGCGCCCTGCAGTTGGTCCCCGTCTTGCACCCATAGTCCCGGGGTAGGCTCCGGTCCACACAATCCTGATAGGGATTAAGTGGTTAAGGGTAACAAGATGTGTGTACTTAGATTTTAAGTACAGGACTGAAACTTTTCTGAATGCTTAAACTGTCAGTATAAGCCAAGAATACTCAAGTAATATTATGTTTAGTATATTAGAGAAGTTAAATGTGCTGACATTTTTTCCAGCAAAGGCTGAGTTTATCTTTGACCCCAGCTGCCCCTGACTGAGTGGTGAGGATTTTTCGCACGTCCGGCACTGGCGTCATCGAGACTTTTTGAGTGCAGTGAGGAAGTGTTTTTCAGTAGCTAATGTACCCCCCCCGTTTGCCTCGGGGTAGAGCATTGTAAATGGGGCCTCACTCCACACTCGTTTTTCCCTTGGTGTGTCCATGAGACACAGAGGGAGCAGACAGATGAATGAAGAGGAAAAAGGAACCTCTTTAGACAGCAGTGAGATTGCAGCGGTCAGAGTCAAGGCTAAGGGGCTTTTCTTTCAGGGCAACCGTTTTGAGACATAAACAGGCTTTAGCTTACATTCTGTTTCGCTAGCTGTAAGCTGCTTCCTTCAGGCCTGGTTAAGCCGAACAACACGTTTGATAACTGCAATTAATAACGTACAGCTACTTCAACCAATCTAGCTACCGACCAGGACTTAAATTGCTTTGGCCTTGATAACGCCCGCTTAAACAAGGATTAGGAGCTTTTAAACTGGTATATATGTTTGAGTAAACAGAATTATCACACTCCAAAGCCTCTCCATCACATTTGCCGTAATGTTCTGATAAAGCCGGGAGGTGAACGATGGGCAAACTGACCTTTCTGTTTGCTTGGAGATAGCCTGGAGCTCGTGCAGCGATAGCAAAGCTGATGGACATGTTTCTCCTGGCTATTATTGTCACATGAGGCCACAGATAAATATTTGGTCCAATAAGGACAACTTGCTCAATAATTCAGCTGCAGAATTCTTCTGGCTGTTGCTTGTAACTTCTTTTTTTTCCGGAGAGACGAGATTAGAATGTACTTTCGAAAGCCACAATAGTTCACCACAAGTGTCAGCTTTATTGAGCACACACCTGTTCAGGAGCCAGGTGTGGTGGCCATTCAGTCAACAAAATGCTGGTTTTGCATTTGCCAGTACAGCTAGCCTATTGTTAGAAAGAATAAGACTTTATAATGACCTGACCCGCATTCAGTTGTGTTTTGCCCAGACCTCAATTTCAGCCTGTGTTGGATCTGAATCCAGGGTTGAACCAGTTATCCAAAATCTCTTTTCATCCCAGAATTCTGAAATGACATCCCTGAATCTCTCTCTTTCTCTATCTCCTGAAAATATTTTCGTGCTTGTTGCTTGTTCTGAACTGCATCTCCTGCTTTTGCATGCGTTTTGGATGTTACTTGTTTTTTGATGTATACCTTATAATTTCATATCCTATACACATACACAAGTTTCCATTTCGCCTCTAACCCGCTCACTGTCTCATGCTGAAAATTTGGCCTTGTGTGATAAGAGATGGTCTCCATGGTGACCGTGCGGGTGGGCCCCCCGGGGTCGAAGGTGAAGCCGATAACCTTTCAACCTGCAACTGCCATCGCGGAGAGCTCCGCTTCGCACCTCTTCGGCCAGGCCTTGGGACTCTTACGAATAGTGAGTAGGGCGTAAAGTATTGATGTGTGCATGTGTGTGTGAGGAGAGAAGGGGAGAGCAGGGGGTGGGTGGAAGGGGGGGGGGGTGAAGATATGGCTATGATATGATATCTATGTGACAAGAGAGCAGGAGAGGCAGAGGAGCGATAAAGAAATCACAGTCCCACCGTTTGGCTCTTTAGAAGCAAGCCTGATAAGATTTGAAAGGGAATACTCCTTCAAGCCATAACTCTCTCTCTTTCTTCCTCTCACACACACACACACATATATATGTTCACACACAGGGAAAGGGAGAGAGAATGCATTAATCTCATTGCATTGCTTGTTATACTTTTTTTTTTGGAGAAATGCTGTGTTTTAGGCACTTTGACAATCTGGAAAAAACATTATTAGTTTAATGTTCAGGATCACCATTAACATAATATACAGTATTTCATATTTTTTCACTGTTAATGTAACAGTTCACAGTTTAATGTAAAACTGTATGTTTTTTTTGCTTAAAGTGTGTTATGTTGTATTAAATAAATAAAAACTGTATTTCTTTTCCCATGAACTGTTCTGTACATTGGACAGACCACATATAAAGCGCTTTAAAAGAGGTAAATTTTTTATGAAGCTGTGAAATTCAGGCCAGTACCACTAGGGGGCAAGCTGCACTGTCCAAGACTTTCTGTGTGTGTGTGTGTGTGTGTGTGGTGAGATTGAGCAAGCGAGAGAGAGAGGAATCCAATTTAAAGGGCACGCAGCAATATTTCAGCCAACACTCACCCGCTCAAGCGTGTCGTTACTGAGAGCTTTGAAATATTTCTGCTCATGTTGGAGCGGAGAGATCGGCTACCGAACTTAATGTGTAACACATACACTGTTTGAGCTCTAATGGAAATCATATGCCGTGCAGGACCGACACTCGATATGTTCTATGCTCGGTCATCGTGCATGCACGCACACACTGCAAAGTCAGGTCACATTACAAAAAACAAGCAGCGCTTGCCAGTAAACACTTTGTGTTTCGGGCCCACATTCACAGATGGTATCATGATGGCACAGTGGGTATCACCGTGGGCAGGAAAGGTGAGCACAGAGGTTTCCAACTTTAGGAGAACCAGATAAGAGTTGTATTGTTGTGATTGTGTTCATTGAGGAGTCGGTCAATAATTTGAGTCATTTATTAGATATTGTCAAGACACCACTGGTGTTGGTTTATCAGTCCTTATTGGCGTTGACTAAAATATGTAATGAGGAGAAGACCACGTGCTTTTGTAGTACCATGTCCAAAATACTGTAAATTGAGAGGGAGGTGGGTTCCCCATGGATTGATCAAATTATGTTAACACCTTGAACTTTTGCCTCAAACCCTTCCTAAATAATTTTTGCTCTGTGGAATGGTTTGTAATCCTGCCCAAATGGGCAGCTGCCATCAGGGAATACTGTTGCCATGAAGTGGGTTACATGATCTTACATAATTTTAGCTGGTATGTGTCACAGGGAAATTTCCAAAAGAATAGCTAGACTCATGGTTTACCAGTTGGTGGCGTTCGCCCCGTGATCAGAAGGTCGCAGGTTTGAATCCAGGACCGGTAAACTTACCATTGAGGTACTCATGAGCAAGGCACCGTCCCCAAGCACTGCTCCCCAGGGGCTTGTTTGCTGCCCACTGCTCCTTCACGGATGGTTAAATGCAGAGGTCACATTTCATTGTGGTGCACTGTGTGCTGTGCTGTGGTCTGTTCACAATGACAAATAATCACTCACCAGTAGAGCATTAGACTGTTAGCTTGCTTACCTTTGACAACTTGATCTAAGAAACCATGATTCTTCAGGTCAGGTCACCTTGATCACCTAGATTGGTCCAAGTCTTGCGCTCACATGTCCAATGTAGGAACATTTGGAGGTGGATAGGGTTCAGTGTGAGCCCTCTCATCGGTTTGTGGGTAATACAGCCCAATTCACAACAAGCTGTGACGTGCTGTGTTGCTACACCTTCATATCGTAGCATGAAAGGGTTTTAGCCATTTCTGGTACAAAGCTTATCTATGAAATTTGACCAGATGGATTAGATTTTGCTTTCTATGTACATTAGTGAACATTGTTACGGTTTCACTAGTACCTTTCTCTGCTTCACTGGTGCCATAGCTGAGGTTGGGAACAAGCTAAAACCGGCCTGCATTTCCACTGAATTTTTGGTGCTAGCACCACCGCTGTGAAAAAGAGATAGAGCTATACTGTGTTTTAGCAATTTTTGTGGGGAGTTGGTCCCATGATTGGAAGGTCACCGGTTCAGGTCCTGGAACGGTAAAGGTACCACTGAGTTACCTCATGAGCAAGGTATCGTCCCCAGGCACTGCTCCCCAGGTGCTGTTAAAAGATGCCCACTGCTCTTTCTCTGATGGGTCAAATGCAGGTTTCACATTTTGTTGTGGTGCACTGTGTGCTACGCTATGATTGGTATATACAGTATATACAGTATACCTGTGATAGAGATGATTAACATGGGCTCTGTGATTGACCTGTAGAGATACAGACCCACACAAAGCAGAATTTAATGTTGTGTTTTGACACATGACTACCTTCGCCACCATGAAAACTACTTCCAGTGTGTACTGCTTAAACAGCCATAAATGAGTCAGTGATTATTTGTCATTGTGAACACACCACAGCACACAGTGCACCACAACGAAATGTGACCTCTGCATTCAACCCATCTGCAAAGGAGCAGTGGGCAGCTAACATGGGCAGCGCACGGGGAGCAGTGCTTGGGGATGGTACCTTTCTCATGATTATCTCAGTGATACCTTTACCGTTCCTTGGATTCAAACTGGCAACCTTCCAATCACAAGGCGAACAGCCTAACCATTATGCTACCAACTGCCCCAAATTTATGACCACTGACAGGTACAGTCAATAACGTCAATTACCCTCTTTAGAGTGGCAGTGAGTGGGAGCAGCAAGTGAGCATTTTGTCCTTGAAGATGAAGTGTTGGATGAATTAATAATGAGCAAGTGTAAGGATTTGAGGAACTTTGACAGTCACAAGAGAGTCACAAGTGGCCAAGGTTTATTAATGTACTTGGAGAACGAAGGCTGGACCTTGTTGACAAGTCCAGTAGAAGACCTACCATCGCTCAAAATACAAGGGTGGTGGTGACGGTGCAGTGGTCTGAGTGATTGAACCCCAGTGGTGGTGATTATAAGATTGGGAATTCAAATGTCAGAAATGCATGACCCTTAACCACAAGATGCTCCAGGAAGACTGTCCTTGTAATTAAAGAAATAAAAGTCACACTGGATGAGAGCTGCTGAAAGCTGGAAATGGAAATTCACTAGGTGGTGATAGTAGGTGGATGGATGTATCTTTATTGTTGATTGTTTATGTACAATGTAGACCTCACCAGCCCTATTTTTTGACTTCTTGGTAACCGTTCCACTTCTCTTCATAAACCTGGCTTACAATGATCCTGTTAAAGATGCCAACTTCCACCAGAGCCCTCGTGACTCCATGCCTGCAAGAGAGCCACACTAACCCGAACTCACTGGATCCAGTCTGCTGTTAAATCCAGCCCTCCCCAGGCGAGGCAGTTAGCTGTGACATTCTCTCTCTGTCCAGTGGCCAGGCCATTAAGGCAGCGGGCCTCTGGTGTCTGGAGGAGAGAATGGAATTGAGATCACACGTAATGGGCCTGCTCAGACATGATGCCTCCCTCATTAGAATTCCCCGTCCATAGCTTCTTTCTTTCCCCCTCTCTCCCTCTCTCTCCTTCTTTTTTTTTACGCTGCAATCTTAAAAGAAAATTAAGACTTAAGTGGTTGCCTGTCAATTAGCGTTCCCTGTGCGACAGAGCGGCGAGAATTCGATTGCGAGGAGACGCGAGCCATTACAGCCGGGCCACTTTTGCTCGATCACGCTCTTGCTCTCTCTCTCCCCCTCTCTCTCTGTCCCCTCCTTTCACTGTCTGCCTCTTTCTTTCTCTTGCTCTCTTTGGTTTACCTCACTGACCCTCTTCTCCTGTTTTCATTCTCTCATTCCCTTTATCCTTGTGTCCTTGCACCTATGCTGCATTATCTCTCTTGCTTTATCTCTCTTTCTCTGCATCACTGTCTTTTTTCACTCGCTACTTTTTCTCGATTTTTCTCAGGGTATATAGAAACAAAGAGTGTGGGTTAATGAAAGTATGATGTGTGAGCTCTCTGCTGAAAGATAAATCTCTAATCACTTTCAGTTGACGAGACTTGCCCTAACGAGACGTGCCCTTTCTCTTGCTTCTTGCTCAAACGTGATATAAAATTGATACACAGATTCACTAATCACTGAGCCCATAGCATTGATCCAAAATGAAGACATTGATCAGACATCATACTTATTGTAACGTCATTTTATATTGAGGTTTTTAAAAAATTTGTTCTTAAGAAAGTTAAATAGCGTAAGGGGGTGAATGTCAAAATCTACATAAATGCTGTGTAAGTGGGTTTTAATTTAAAATTTCTTCTTAAGGATGGTTGGTGAATGAAGTTATTGGTTTTCATATGAATGTCTGGTAAAACTTAGGAAAAAATTGTTAAATCATATTTTTGTTGTTTTTTGCTTTTTGATATGAATTGAAGTAATTAGTGTTAAATTGGTATGTGATGTTATCTAATGGGCAGCACGGTGGCGCAGTGGTTATCGCTGCCACTTCACAGCAAGAAGGTCCTGGGTTCGAATCCCGGATCGGCCGTAGGGCCTTTCTGTGTGGAGTGATTCTTTATATCGTATCGTATTATAAAGCAACAGTACCAGCCAGAGATGTGCAGTAGGTAAGAGCAGAACTAGAGCTGACCTCATTTCGCAGCACTCGCGGCATCACCAGCGTGCTTCACGCCCTCCTCTTTGTGGGGTGGAGGGAGGATATTTTGAATTACAAGTCTGTCGTTTTAGTGTATCGGGACGCGTGACCGTGCAGGGGTGACCCTGAATGGATGGAAAGATGTTGGACTGGAAAGCTGTCATTCAGCGTTTTCCTGCTGCGAGAGGCTCGCGCGGCCAATCAACTTCACCATAACCCTGAGTGAAATTGCTTTGTGTCCAGCTGTCAGGGCGAGTGTGGCGATGGCGTGAACGCAGACTGGCTTACAGCAGGAAAAGGGCTGACACTAAATCAGCTGTTAGAGGCCGTGTGACCGAATCACTGAGTAACACTGACGTTTGGGGGACTGTCGGGACCACACACCTCGAAAACACACACAGTCTCTTTGTCTCTTTCTCTCAGTCTGCTTCCCTCGCCCGTTCTCTCTCTCTCACTCTCTTCCTTTCTAGTGCTTTCTCTCTAGTGCTCTCGTTCTGTCTGTAGCCCGGTGTTTCCCAATGCTGTTTCTGTCTTTATATTTCTCTTTATAATGCTCACTCTTGCTTTCTCTCCCTTTCTCTCAGGTGCTCTCTCTCTCTCTTTTTATTTGCTCCTGATGCTCTCTCTCTCTCTCTCTCTCTCTCTTTCCCTAAATCTGTCTTCATTGCTCTTGCTCTCTCACACTTTCTGTCTCTAATGCTTTCTCTCTTCTACTCTCTCTCTCTCTCTCTCTTTCTCTCCCTCACTACCTCTGACAGGCCGGGTGACAACAGCCACATTAACAGACTGGATAGAAGGAAGTGCTGAGCCAAGATGGTGGCACGATAAGCAAAGCTGAAGGCCAACTGGGGATACAGAGGAGCCAAAATGGCCGTCTGCCTCTGTTACACTGAGATGACCTTATTGAAGACGCTGCGCATCTGTGCAATGCTACAGAAAAAGATTAT
This sequence comes from Distichodus sexfasciatus, assembly GCA_032718565.1. Taxonomy (NCBI): domain Eukaryota; kingdom Metazoa; phylum Chordata; class Actinopteri; order Characiformes; family Distichodontidae; genus Distichodus; species Distichodus sexfasciatus. Next base: position 841,269 of record JAVGVS010000175.1, read on the forward strand.
CTGAAGCCAGCAAGGTTAGCGAGGAAAGAGAGAGAGAGAGAGCTAGGGAGAGACGAGTGGAAAAGAGGTAATGGGAAATTGTAAGAGGAAACAGAAGAGCAAAAACGAGGAGAGGGCGAGATAAAGAGATGCAAAGATGAGGAAGCAGAGGAGACAGGATGAAGGCACTTTGAAAAGGCTCTCTCGCCAACATTACAGGGGTTTCCATAGCAACCCTGCTGCAGGTCCTGACCTGGACAGGCTTTGCTCGCAAATTGTGTGCGTGAGAGAGAGAGCTAAGTGAGAGAGAGAGAGAGAGAGAGAGAGAGAGAGAGAGAGAGAGAGAAAGAGAGACAGAGAGAGAGAGAGAGAGAGAGAGAGAGACAGAGAGAGAGAGAGAGATGGGAATGGAGAAAGATGGGGGAGGGAAAAGAAAGAGAGGGATGGAAAAAACAAGGAAGAGAGATGGTGGTGTAGAGAAGATAAAGAGAGAGGTAATGAAAGATGCAGAGAGAGATGGAGGTGAAGGAGAGCGGAGAGGTGGAGCTGTAGGAAAAAAGGGAAGAGAGAATGATGGTGGTGTAGGGAAGTGAGAGAGGGAGATTGAGAAAGACAGAGAGAAGAGAGTTAGAAGTGAAGGGCAGGGGAAAGGAGCAAGATGGAGAAAGAAGGGAGAAAGAGATGGTGCTGGGGGAAGGTGAGAGGGATGAAAGGAAGCGGTAAAAAAGACGGACAATATTCGAAAAGGAGAAACAAAGGCTACAAAGTCTGTACTCACATATCCTCATCACATTCATGCATTAAACCTATTCACCTCATCACTTTCTAAATTCAAATTCCCAGCTTTACAGACAGCCGTGCAGCCAAGGCAGGAGGCATCGATTCACTTTCAAGTCAATTTCTTAGGTGGAGAAAGCCAACTCACTGAAGAGGGATGACTTGTGTGAATCTGAATCAAAACCTTTAATTGACTCTCCCAATCCGCCTTTGAGTCGATACATGATTGAGAAAGTGCAGCTCTGGCTGTTCCACTACTACGACCGGACATACTGGCCTATTACATGAAAGAGGACAGCCTCCATCTCTAAATGCTGATCTGAGATCTGTATTGATCTCGTTTACTGCTTTGTGTTTGGGAGAACTGATCAGGCGTCGGCAGCGGCTTTATGGGTTGTGATTCTGAGTTTTTTTTAAACGCCGTATTGGACTGGAAGCCGGGGAGGACATGGCTAACAACGTATCGAGCACTATGGATGGACGGTCTGAATATTGAGTACCATTTGTAAGAGAATGCCCCGGCTCTGCTCTGCTCACTGATCTTCAGGCTTGACCGTGTGTCTCCAATACGGGAACAGGCACTTCAAAGAAAGCTCGCTCATGCATGGAGATGACGAGGCGAAGGGGAAACTGTGAATCTGACATGCAGCACAAAGTAAAGCCAGATCGATTTAAGATGAGGCTCACTCTCACTCTCTAGTCATGCGATCACATAAAAGAAAAAGATGCAAGATAGAATTGGCATAACTGAAATTGAAAACTGCTGCTTACATGACCGAAAGATTTGGGTGATATTGTGTAGACCAAAAATGAGAAATGAAAGAGTTCCTTGTCATGCACATTTGTGGTTATCCTGTATATATGCATGTGCATGTTTTTCTATATGTGCTCCAACAAGCAGACCTCTTGGCAGGACTGTTTCACAGGGACTGTGTTTGGTATAATTGGGTGCAATCCGGAGGTTCTTCTCGGCATTGATCGAGCCCAAAACAATCATCCAACAGCCATCGCACAATTAGCATGCAAATTAAGGGCCATTCGTTGCCACGCCGACACTAGTCAGCTCTTATTTAGCGAGGTGCCACTCCACCAGACCGACCATGCAGCCAAAGATAGAAGGAGAGAGAGAGAAACCAGTCATCCATTCTTTGCATTTTTGTGTCACTTATAACGCTGGGGCACCACGCCATCAGTGATTTAAAAGAGTTCCACCCAGGTCTTCTTGGATCACGTTCTACTACTGAGCACTCATTCAGAGTTTGTTGTGACTGTCTCGGTTTATATGTCAGCCCATGTGACCAAATCAAGAAAACTGACCTCATTATGACTGATGCACTATCGGTAAAAATGCAAACCACATGCATTATGTTACATATCACTCTTATATGCTGTACATTCTGCCTCATGCAATACATGCTTTATAATAGTGTGTGTTTAATTAATTAAACGATTGCTGCTTAGCATGAGCAATCATTAAATTCCAGTTTTAATCTATTTATTTCAAGATTCAATGTTTTTTTGTGCAATTAATTTCTTATGCTTCTCCATTGCCTACAAACAATTAACAGCAGACAGTCAGCATTTCAGTGCAATATATACTAAGTACATTTAGGGCCTGTTTACAAGTATTCAGATATTTTTATAAACGTATATTGTTTTATACGTTTATTTTTTCAATTGCGTTTATACGACGTTTGTTTTTTTTTTAAAAAGCAAGTTTACGTGTATGCAGATATGTTTATATGCGGATTTTTTAAATACATTTGGGCCTTGCGTATCCACAGCATCCAGCGTTTTGAAAGATCTTCACTTTGGAGGGCTTTTTTAAAAATATGCATTTGAGGTGGCTAAAACTCTATTTACTTGTAAACGAAAGACCCTAACATAAAATATTTATAAAAAAATATCTGCATACGTGTAAACAGGCCCCTAGACATTAGATGCAACATTAGAATACAGCAAAAAAATATAATCCCAGTGACAAGAAATAATCCAACATTCAATATGAGGTCATAAGTGATATGTGCCAGTGAAAGTGAGTGATTATTTGACATTATGAACACACCACAGTGCACCACAACAAAATGTCACCTCTGCATTTGACCCATCCGTGAAGGAGCAGTGGGTGACTAACAAGGGCAGCACCTGGGGATCAGTGCTTGGGGACAGTACCTTGCTCATGAGTACCTCAGTGGTAACTTTCCCGGCGCAGGATTTGAACAGGCGACCTTCTGATCACGAGGTGAACGCCCAACCGTTACGCCACCAACGCCCCCCCAAAAGGAATATAGAGCAACATAAACTAACACAGTGAAAAGTTTGGGGATTGCAATACAGAGAAATCTTCAGCAATTTACAGAATTAGTACTAAACAATTAAAGTGCCATTTCTGAGTGTTGAACAAAGATATAATATATGCAAATATGACTGTATTATTTAGCCGTGATGTATAATTTAGCAGAGGTAATTAGCAGTAATGGTGTGCTCCACATTGCAACATCTGCACAGTTCTCTCTACCTATTTGCAGATTTTAGTTTAGGTTAATTTTTGTAGCTTTTCTGTAAATGTGTGGTTTATGTACCGTATCCCACTGTACAATTGTGTATAGCAGAGATGATGAAGTTTACTTTGACCGTGATATGTATTGCAGGATGGGGAAAGAAAATGACAGTGTGATAATGCTACATAATAATTATTATTAATATCTGTTGTTTCCAGCATCCAACAATGAAATGTAAAAGCAAATGAAATGATTTTATTGGAACATAATAATTAAAAGAAGTTGAAATGGTTGGTGTGAAAGGACAACGTATACTGACAAAAGCCAGCGGCTGTAGCCTGACCATAAAAAGCAACAACAAACAAAATACAGTGAACTGCTCTCAGTAGAGCCAAGTCCTGTCAGCTTCACCTGTTACAAACATTCAGACGTCGCTGCTGTCATTCTCACTCCTAAAGCCCATCCTGCAACGGAACAGAACGGCTCAGCCAATTGGTCCCCGAAGAGCGCTGTCATGAGATAAGGTCCCGCCTCCGCTTTGCTGTCACGGTAACGGTTGCCGGCGCAGTTACTGTTGGCAGGGCGACCAACAGGGGAGCAGGCGAGTGAGAGCGACAAATACTGTCAGCAGCGAAAATGAACTGTCACCTCAGATTTTTCAGCACCGCGCCACTGCTGTATTGCTACCCTGAACCCGAGCGACCCGGCCCTGATTGAGTTCCGCTGTCTCGTTTTTCCACACGCACCAGCACACACAGCGCAGGCCCTGTTCTCCCGCCAGCCTGGTAGCTAGCGCCATCAGTTTACAGCTAAAAAGGGGAGGTTGTTTTTGGGTTATATATCAATGGATCAGGACGTTCACACACAGTGGAAGTAGACGTTTTTGGGGCAAAATAAATCGATTGTTCCTTTTATTTATTCGTTTTTTGTTATTATTTTTTTAAACAATTTTCACGATTTTTACAATTTTTTTATTGAATGATAGAATCAAGTGACAGATAGGATAACCAATCCTTGTTTTTAAGAGATTTATGTGAAAGTGAGTGATTGTCATCGTGAGCACACCACAACAGAGCACACAGTGACCTCTGCATTTGACCCATCCGTGAAGGAGCAGTGGGCAGCCGACATGGGCAGCGCACGGGGAGCAGTGCTTGGGGACGTTAGCTTGCTCATGAGTAAAACTCAACCAGTTCATTCCACTTCAAAACAAAACATCCTACTTTGACCTGAGCCTATCCTGAGAACTACGGGCGCAAGGCGGGGACCAAACACACCGCAGAGCACACGCAATCACAGTCACATTCACACTTTATCGAGCCAATGCATGCTATTGGACTGTTGCAGGAAACCGATGCACCCGGCGGGAACCCAAGCGAACACAGGTAGGGCATGCAAACTCCACACAGAAAGGCCAGACGGCCGACCTGGGCATATATATGTATATATATTGTATCAAAATGAATGCAATAACCAGGTAAGACAACTAAAAAATCTGAAATGTTTTCACTGCAGAGATAATGGTTCAGCTTAGATTCATGGGCCAGGCATGTCCCCAAAAGTATAGAGATGTAACTGTATGTGTGTGTGTGTGAGATTTTGTGTTTGAATTAGAACATTCATGTCTTTAATCATGAGCTTAAAAAACTAATAGTATATCTTTAACTAGTTAGCTGCACGTTCCATAGGCTGTGATTTATATTGCTGTAGGAAACGGAGCGCTAACATGCTAGTAACATTGCTTTTAACGCCAGGCTATATATCTTCATAGGATTTACATTTAGCATAAAGTAGTTTGCCCCCGGGAAGGAGAAGTGCACCTTCCTTTACCAAACCCTGAAATGTAGTCCTCCTGTAACAGCCCAGCAGCTCATTCCATTTCCATTTTACAGGCACCTTAGCATCATTTCCTTCCACTTTAATTTCTGAATGACTTTTAGGAGATCGCAAAGAATGCCCTCAGGGTGAAGTCTACCGTTTTACCCTTTATTTACGTGCTACTAAAGGTAAAATATTCACTTCATCAGTTTATTTTTTAAGGTTGAATAATGTTTAAAGTGTTAGTTTGCCAAAGTTTTGTGTTCATTTTTAGAGGTAAATCTTTGCCTAGAAATTTCTGGAACATTTGTTAACATATGTTTTCATGGGTGTTAACCTTGTTATTATCTTTATGTCAACCATAGTTATTTTGCTTTTAACGCCAAGTGTAGGTCAGATAGAAATGGTGCTTAACATTTTGGGGGAAATTTCCATTCTTTTATTTGTCTAACTAAACAGAACACGGTCAGGCACTGCTTGCTTTCTTGCTTGCTTGCTTTTGGCCTTTGTCGCTTAATGGCTTGTATTTTACTAGGGAAATCTCAGTGAGATGGAGATGCAAAGGAAGACTAGACTCGTACACACTCATCTGAAAGATTGTTACATTTACGCTCGGGTCACCATGTCCGCAAAGTGCATTGCAGGTTAAACCTCATTAGAGTTTGACATCTCCTTGTCAAGCTCCTTGGACTTGATTGAAAGTCTGGTCTTTATGAGAGGGTGTACCCTGTTATGCTGTTTGATCTATATGGTTTGAACAAGGCAGTTTTAGAATGACCATCATTCATCCTGAAATTAATGGACATCCAAAAGTAGTGATAATCTATAAAGGAATTCAAAAGCAAACTGCTTTTAGATGGTCACTCGCTTAAAATGGTGTATAAAATAGTTTGTTACTTAAGCTCTGTTTCAGACTTTTTTAAGCCAGTTTTTGTGCTTCAGGGGGCTTAAAATGCGGTTCAATCATGATTTTTTTTTCACAGAAAACTTGGAAAAACCACTTCAGTCATGCTTTAACGTCAGTTATCCTGAAGCATCTTAATTTTATGTTGGTGTTTTCCTAATCAGGAAATGGAACTTCAAGGCACAGTAAGGATACATGCACTATCACGTCCACATTCTAAAAGACATATGTAAAATGGGCAACATATCAAGACTCTGATCTCAGCTTCTCACCTTAACTTAGTTCTTCACCTGTCAGTCCTTGGCCAGGGCTTGTGTAATCTCTTTTGAAGAGTGAGACGTCCCTACAGAGAGACATTGCAAAGGCCCAGGAAGTGAAGCCAAAGACTGTGTTTGATAAAGAGCCCTGTGACAACTGTGCTCAGCATGGAGCCCATTGTGTTTCAAATGTCCTCTCCCTCTGTCTCCCCCCTAAAAACTCTTCTTTCTGCTGTCTCAGCTGCTTCTGGCTACTGTACATTGGCAATAATGTGTGTGTGTTTGAGGTGTGTGTGTCTCTCATTGGCTATGATCTTTGTCATGCCTTAGTCTAGTTCCTGCGTCTCAGGTTAATCTTATTGCATTACCTTATTAATGTTTTTCTTTGGTCAAATGTTGACTAGTGACTGCATAAGCAACGTTTAGACTTTAGACTGCGTATGGTACTGTGCAAAAGTCTTGAGCCAGCCCTCATTTCTTTATATTTTGCTAGGAAAATGGGACCTAAAGCGAGTGTCTTTGCTCTTTGGAAGCAAAAGTTGAAAAAATGAAGGACGGCTCAAGACTTTTGAACTGTATTGTATATCTGTCTAACTGTGTGTCTACATCTCACGTGTGTTTTCTTAAACCTTATTAAATTTAGTTAGTTTCCAACATAGTGTGCGTATGTTTTGTGCATGTGTATTTTACTGTGTCACATTCTTCTCAGGGGATATATCAACTTCGCTACAATGCTTGCGCTCTTTGAGCGTCTAGACCTCAGAGGAACAATCACATCCTTACAGCGCAGCCTCATAAAACGCTGAAGCGTTCAACGGGCCAAGCAAACCCCCGTCTCACGCCGGCCAAGTCCCTTATAAAGCCGTCATCCCTCGAGTTATAAGCGCAACGCACTGAAAAGGGACCACAAAAGTGATTTATCTCCCTCCGCTCTCCTTCTCCTTTCCACAACAAGAGCAGGCATTAAAAAAAAAGCATCGGAATAAATGCAGCACGCCCGAGCGTCCCTTAGGCCGAATGTCCCGCTATGCAATGGACGGGGGCTCGTAAAACAGAATTTGTGAGCGAGATCTCAAATCATTGTCTGCGTTTAATCTCTGTGGCTCATCTGGCTTCTGCTTCGTGAACTGAAACACGGCCATTGTCTCTCTTTCGCATACAGTAGCTTTCAGAATGAATGGATGGTCCATGTGGGGATTGTAAATCCTAAAAATTTCCCAAAGCTAAATAATGTTCCCTGAGATCAAGAGGAGGCGTGTAGAGTAAGAAGGTAGAGAGCTTGACAGTGACCGGCACAGGCAGATACACAGAGTTACGGTACAATGGAGAGGCAGATTGATTAAAGAATGTTGGTAGATTAATGGAAGGTGTTAAAATGGCCATAAAGAATGAAAGAAATATTTAGATTAGGCTTTCGGTAAATCTGCTCTCGTATGTGCTCCATAACAGAGCTGCTTTGATCATAGCTCCTGCACTCTAACGACTGCACTCTAACGTTTTTCACTTTCACTTGTGAACAAAGTTAAAGCTCAACCATATTTCAGTGCGTCATGCTCGCTTAATCATTTGCTCACTTTAATGGCATGCTTTTATTAAGCAGTTCAGGGGTGTGTTTCCCAAAAACACTGTGTTAGTTACTAATGTATACTATGTTAGTTAACTATGCTTTTGGGAAATGCACCCCTAAGCGGCCCAGCCAGCATATCTAACATAGCAACTACTTTTTAGTGTCTATTTTTACCCTTATGAGGCAAGTTTTGTTACTTATAATTGTTTGTTACTCACAAATCGGTTTCAGAATCAGAATCAGAAAACTTTATCCCGAAGGAAATTGCTCGCATCACAACTGCACAATTCACAAAGACACAAGGACAGAACAATAAAGAATAAGTATCCAGAAAAATATAGTTAAAGCTAAAATTAAAATACTCAGACAAAACCTTAGTACAATAAATAGAATAGAATAGACTATGTTGCCTTAAAAGTACCGCCTATGAGTAAAATCTGAAACTATGAAAAGCAATAGCTCAAAAACAAACAAAAAAAAACAAAACAATGCTTAACAGGTAAAACCCAGTAGTCTGAAATTAATGAGATGATTTTGTCTCCTCAGAGAACTGACAGTGCATTTGAGTCTACTTCTAAGATTAATGTGATTCTAGGAAGCCAGGTAAATGTATTCAAATTCTATGGAACGTAGTTAATTGACCAAGACACATTTGGTGTCCAAATTTTGCTTCTTTTGTTTTGCACTGGAGCCGTGAATCTACTAAAATGTTTCTTTAAATGCTTTGGTGTTTTTGGCTACTATGTAAATTAACATTAACAGTATTTAGCAGACTTGCTAAAAGTGAATTGAATTGAATTGAACTTTAGCAGGCATTGGGCATCCATTTTTTGCAAGGTGTTTTCAGGTAGAATTCATTTCTAAGTAGGTAAAAACACCAGTGTTTTATATTGGAGTTCCTTGGTATGACATTTTAACCATACCAATTGTGTATCTTTAAATTTGCGAAGCTTACCCAATACCCTACCCTTAGTGTACTGCCAGTATGTCTTCATGCCAAATGGTGCTTAGCAAGTACATATTGGAACTGTTGGATTCAACTTGGATCATCTTAAGAGAGTGCAATCCTTCCCAAACTCCTGGGCAGGATTCTCACTATGCCAATCTGTAGCAACTCCACAAATCTTGATTTCTGAAACCATGAAACAAGGACGCAGATGCAGATAAATTGTTGATGAACCCACTGCGACCGAATAAGGCACAGAGCCAAAACTTGCCACAGGTGATCGTGAAGCAAGCCTGCTTTTCAGCGCTGGAAAAATGCTTAACCATTAGTTTATGCTTAATGAATTATGGAGGGTGTTCTCCAAAACCACAGGAGATGCGGGCTCTTAAATGGGGATGTGGGCCCTGACTATGCCAGTGCCATTTTTCAAAGGATATCCAGATCCATTTATACTATGCTGTAAGATCCTAGCATTACTAGTGAGTATTGAAGGCAACCTTTCATACTCCTGCATCAATTGAAGAGCGTTCATCTCAAAGTGTAAATCAGATGATTCTTCAACTGGTACAGAAGAATGAAAGGGAAACAAAGAAGATAGAACCTTAAAAGAAGCCCAGGATTACCATTTTAATCCAAATTAAGCGTTTGATGTCTCATCTGTGTGCATTCTCTCTTTGTGTGAATCTGAAATGATGGGATGCCGATCTGCCAAAATTAAGGGATAGGGACATTTTAAGAACTGTGATATTCTCTTTAGGTGGCAATGGCAACTTACTGAAAGTTCCAAGTGCCAAAATGAGCCCACCTGGACCTGCTATTGCTTTTCTACACCTCTGGGGGGGCACGAGAGAAGCGAGTGAGGAAAGTGCAGTGAGAGAGAGAAAGAGAGAGAGATAGAGAGAGAGAAGGAGGCAGGCGGGTGAGATAAAACGAGAGGCAGAACAGAAACGGCAGCCAGGGGCGCGTGCCAAGAAACCCCGGAGACGGCGCTTTGCCGCCAGATGTTGTGTCATTTGGCCTTGCGTCGCCCAGCAAAAAGATCCGAGCTGACGAACCATTTTTCACTGTCACGGCACGAACAACGAGGAAAAGCGCACAGGGAAATTAAGACGCTCCACAATGCTCCCTTGCAGTAAAGTAGAAACAAGAGAGGAGGAAAAAATAAAACATATGCACACTGAAAAAAAGAGAGAGAGAGAGAGAGAGAGAGCCAGGACCAAAATGCCACCTGGTCTCCAGCAGTTCTGTCAGATCGCATCAGGTCCCTCTCAGTGGAGTGGGAAGTTGCGATCCAGGGCCTGGTGGCCTTGACAACAGCAAGGAAGGGGAGGATCCAGCCTCTTGCTGAGAGCATATTGGTGTTCCGCACTTACAGCGCTGCAGAAGGGGCTGAAATTGTCCCCTGTTGCACGGGCTGTTGCTGCTTCTTAACACCTGTCTGGATGAAATGATGGCAATAGCACAGTTTCCACAGCTAAGCACTGTGAGACTTTTCCAAGGCTGCATCTGCCAAGACGCCATCAGGAGGGGGCATGGGATGACATTCAGATGGTGTAACCTTGAAATGGTACCAAAAAAGGGTTGGATCTCCATAGAAGTCTTTTCAAAGGCAGCATTGCATCCTATCATGATGATTGTGGGATCTTCTAAGTTCCAGTGCAAATACACCGGGGCAACTTTCTTCCTTCCGTCTTGATGATAATAAATCATTTAAACTCATTTGGGAAAACTGAATCTGTCCTGCAACATTTAAAACAGGTTTCCAATCTGGAAAATAATTAACTGCTAAGTGGCCTGAAGGGAACGACTCTATTACTCCATTTAGATTAATAGTTTTACCTTTGAAGTACAGTACTCAGATTCTCCTAACAATAAATTCTTGAGACCTCAGTGAAGTTGGCCTGTATATTTGCACTTGCATATGTGGCAGCCGTTTCTCCAGTTTTCCCCGCCAGTTGGGCGCATGTTTGTACAACTGTTCCAGCCTTCTCTCCAGAGCCTGCAGGCTTTTTTTAGTTATGCACCATAAACTTGCTTCTTCCTTTAAAGCAGTTAACTGGGACACAGTAGCTCTTTGCTGACAGAGAGGAGAAGAACTGTTATTTCTGTGACTCATGGATGTATTTGGGGAAATTACATGCTGAAAAAGGCGTGATGTCACAAATAAAAAATGAATTGCCAAAATCAGTGTCATCTCTGATACTCATTATGGGTGTAAATCACAAGTTTCATCACAATAAGACATTATATCAATTCAACAGACAATGGTTTTGTGTCTGATGGTTTAAAAAAATCCTAACCCTACGATACGATTTCGGTTCGGTTGTGGAAACCAGTGATCCATATGAGACATATGCCGATTTAACACTTCAGTTCATATCATTCATATCATTTTAGTCCTCAGCTATGCTTCCTTGGGGAGGGACATTACAATATGTATGATGTCTGCTCAGTGTTTTCATTTTGGATCAATGCTGCAGGCTCGTTGATCACTGAATCAAAGTATTGATTCAGTTTAATGTATTGTTAAACTCCTAATACTCATCATTGATGGTACATACATTCTCTCTGATATTCATATCCTGCATCCACGTACCTTCATCTAGAAAAGTTCTGACATGGTAACACAAAGACACAATCACACGCACACACACACCGTAGTCATGCACATATACGTCATTTGCCTCAACCCAATGCTGGACAGTCCCTCCAGCTGTGCCGTATTCATTGATTCAGAGAGGGAGGGGGTCCCTATTGCCTGGCTGTCCCATCAATAACCTTACACTGACAGCGCAGAGGTCTGGGAGGGGGACAGGGGACAGTCCCTTCAGCCTGAGGGAGGCTTCTGCCTTAAGGACACACACACACACACACACCAGGCCTGTCGGGTCACAAAGCCTGTTCAACATGGCCTGGACAGCAGAACCTAACCTCTTTTAGAGCGACACGTCTCATTCACTTATTCATCTCAAACAAAACCATCGCACCATTTGTGTCCCCTGCCCTTTTTTGGGGATTGTGTGTGTGTGTGTGTGTGTTGGCGCAATCTGCCAGGAAGGCCTTCTGATTACGATGTAAGCAATAGATAATAGCAGAAAGGCAGCATCTGGCAGCTAGCTTAGGCCAAAGCTATTATATCTGATATGGAATAAAGAATCTATGGGCTCAGATTTATAACTGTGTACTAATGTGGCATAAACAGAGTGTAAACCTGAGTGTCAAAATAATTAAACTTTTCATCTATGTTCTTGAAGAAACAAACATTGACCAGAGTCAAATTTTAGCTGGCACATGGTGTTTATTTGCTGATTTGATTGTGGTCAGGGGATGAAAACACAGCGTTTTTTGTATTTGAATTAAACTGATGGGTTGTAAAACACAAGTTAATTCATTTTCAGCCGGTGATCAGCTACATGCAGCTTGTTGGATGGGGCTGATATCTTAGAAGTGATATTACACCCAATATAGTTTATAGATCTACAACAGAGTTTATCACAGGGATATCTGTGCCCATAGTTAATTACAAGATTTTCAGAACTGGAATTTGATGTGTTAGTACACACATGACATTAATCTTGTAATTTGTGGCCCTCCACGCTTGAAAATGTCATATTTATGTAGTAATCAGTAACATTGTAACATCATTATTTTTTTGCCTGCTTGATTGAGATCTTCTCTTACTTTGACCCAGACTTTCTCTCTTCATGTTCCCCACTCTCTCTTCCTCTCTCTCTTCCTCTCTCTCTCTCTCTCCCTCTTCTTCTTCTTCCTCCTCTTTTCCTCTCCATGATCCCTCTGTCCAGATGGAGATGCGTGGCACGTCTGGTTCATCTCCTGATGGCAGACATGCATTTCTTTGTCACCATGCAACATCTGGAAAGCAAACTGCACACACACACACAAAACACTCAGTTGATGTGGAAACGGAAAGCCGAATGAATTCGAAAACCCGCAAATTCCTAAGCAAACATGGACCACCTGTATGTTTATTTGTTCAGATCATTGGATTGGTGCCCTGCTCCGGTTATTTTCTACAGAGTCATATTTCTTATAGATTATGATATAAATAAAATACCACATCACAAAGGCTTTCAACTGCTTGTCTGTGCATGTGCAGAGTGTGAAATATTTCTGCTCGGCTTGTATACCAATTCTGATAAGTGTGTTCAGGTGAGTGAGTGAGTGAGTGTATGGACACATTTTTGTTTAGCACTTTGAGAAATTTCACATGAATTACAAATCGCTCTGATTATACCAGCAACTACTGCCCAGCCACGGCTAATGACCCTTATACTGGGGAAACTAACACCAACATAAACATAGTTTCTTTCTTCTCCATCCAAACACACACCCACACCGATGCCCGTGGATGGCAAAAGCCGTCTGCTCTCCATTCTTCCAGCTGCTGCTGATTAAGCTTGGATAAGAGAGATGCGTTTCTGAAGCATCAAAGGGCTTCGATCTGAACTGTCTCACAACAAGCCGCTCTAACACTAGCCAGCGGACTTGTTCCCCAAAGTTCTGACCTTTTTCCACTTTTTAATATTACCCTTCGCACATTATGAGGCAGTGGTTCTCAGCATTTTTTGCACCACAAACCAATGTTATCATACCAGCTCTGTTACAATCCTACATCGAAGATACGTCTACATTACCATCATGCTGACCAAAAAATTGTTGGAAATGATATAAATAATTCTAACATTTTAAGTGGGAACGTTGGTTAACGTAATAATTTAATGATACACTTTGTCTTAACGGGAAACCTGGCCCTGCCTATTTGAAGTAGGTTGGGAAATCCGATCGTGGATCAGCACAGGAATTTTCTGGTTTTAAAATGCTTACATTTCCAACTCTGATATGCGAATTAGGGTCACAATCTATGAACTAAGAACTGCTGCTATAAGGAAGACTAAGGTTAGTATTACATCAGTTTACTGTGTTGTCTACTTCTCCACTGGTCATTTGTGAACCAATGTCAACACATTCTCAGTGGAAAACACCAGCGATCCCGCTGTGTGCCACAAGTGATTCCAGTCAGGTTTACATCCTACCTGTTCAAATTCTAGGTGTCAAACAACCTATTGTAAACACAGATTTTAATGATACTGTGATAATATGAAGTTGGCACATATCTTCATTGCTCTCATTCAGCAATTAAATAGATCAAGGCATGGCAAATAGCGCATTGTCAAGCTGTTATGACCCATCTCACAGTAGCAGGTCTGATTTTCTTGCAGGGGAAAGGCTTCCAACTTTAATTCTCACCATTTTTGGCTAATTGAGCAGGGACGATAAAAAAAAGAAACTTAACTGAGCTTTGATTTTCTTGGGCCAAGTTTTCACATCACTGCTTGTACTTGTGGCTATTTGAGAAAGGCCCATCACGCAAATAATACAAGGTGAATGGCAGTCCTGTGGTCATATAGTGAGGTCATAAAGGCAGATTTTAATTGTTCTGGGACTACAGCAAAGCACAGCACACAGTGCACCAAAACAAAATGTGACCGCTGCATTTGACCCACCCCCGAAGGAGCAGTGGGCAACTTTACTGGCAGCACCCAAGGAGCAGTGCTTGGGGCCGGTACCTTGCTCATGAGTACCTCAGTGTTACCTTTACCGGTCTGAGACTTGAACCAGAGACATGAGGTTAGGGGCATCTCCCTTGCTCTGGCTAGAAGATTGTGCTTAATATTTCTCTTAGAATTCTATATCACATGGTCATCTTGTGATGGTGGTTGCTGTGGTCTGTAGCGTTAAAGAGACTATTCACCTACTGCTGTACGAGGATGATCCATGGAAAGTAAGTTCATTAGGCCAGTGGCTATAAGATGTCTCTTGTGTTGATGAATGGTTGTAAGTTTGTCCCCAGGGTAGAGCTACATGGTGGGGCTCACCTGGGTGAACCGTGTGGGTCGGACACTGCTGAGCTGGTGGAGGCCTTGGGACAGCTCACTGTCAGAGAAGGAGAAGGAGCTGGAATCTGGCTAGGGAAAGAAAAGAGTTGGACTAGTGAGTGGACCAATTCGGACAACTTTTCCCTTTTGACAAAGCGTTGTGGGTTTTTAGTATTTTGCGTTTAGTTTTGCATTTGTGACATTTTGAGCAGCATATGTCAGAGACAGATGCAAATTACAAAAGTTGTATTCCAGTTAAACAGTTCTTCCACATTTTTGCAGGTAATTGGCAAAGAAAACAATGCAAAAGACATATGAGATGGCCTAGCGGGGTGTGTGTGTGTGTGTGTGTGTGTGTGGGTTTTAAGGGTTCAGCTTCAGGTTAGCTGCCATACAGATCCAGACTAAGTGTAGCTAAACGCCAAAGTAACACTCCATAGTGGAGCATTCCAGACCCCAAAAAGTTAATAACTGAGTAACATTAATTTAGTCTTACTCTGAACTCAAAAATTAAACCAGAAAAAGAATCATGATTTTGTCTGTGTTTAAAAAAACACAGTCTTGACAATAATTTTGACACAATGTTGCAGTTCCTTTATTGTAAACTTCATGTTTTAGTGTCTTCAGGATTTCGCGGGCCTTTTTTGAGATTGTTGCGGCCTAAAATGCCTGATGTTGTGGCAGCTTTTCTGAAAAATTGCGATTAAAGTTGCACTGTTTTGAGGCGTTTTGTCGCAATAAAATTGCAGGAGCAGGTCAAAATTGCAGAACATTTTGCCATTTTGTCCCCCTTGATAATGATTCTTTAACAATGAATTAAAATGAAGAGAACAAATCCACTATTATCTTGATTAACCATTAATCATTTAGTTATTTTTGAAGTAAATGTGAGGCATTTGTATCACACTCATTTCTTCTAAACGTAACATGAATGTGAGTTCGCTGGCTCAACGTTTTGCGGGAAACAACAGTGATTGGTCAAAAACTGCAGAAAAGTTGCAGTAATTGGTCAAAATTGCGCGGTAGTAGTGAATTTGCGGGGATTGGCTGAATTTGTGTCAATCGTTGCGATTGCAACATTACGAGATCCTTGAGGGTCTGATAGATGTATTCACTTCAGACCTTATATTCACTGCAGTGCAGAATGAGATGTTCAAATATGAATATGCAAAAATAATATTGTTTAAAGCTACTGTAAATCTTTTATCGCTCTTCTGAAGAATAGATAATCTAAAGCATACTTTTATATTACTATAAGTTTTGTGGTGTTCAATCTTTAGATGAGAACGGAGAGCACAACAGTATCTTTACAGTGCACGTCCTCTCTGCCTCTAGCTCTGAATAGCTGGATCTCTTTCCCTGTTCTCTCACACTCGCAGTCTTTTTACTTCACCCCCCTCCGCTCTATCTGTGTAAATTTTTAATGTCCCGATTTACAGACTCTAAATTGGATTCTATTTGATTAGCAGTTATGTTCTGCAGCCAGTTAACAGCTATGACAGACGAAGGGGAGAGAGGAAGGAGACAGAGTTGGGGTAGTAGGGCAACACACACACGTACAGAGAGAGTGTGTTCAGATCCATCAGAGTGCTCATTATAGGTTTGATTCATATGAAATTGCCTGCAGGGGCTATGGATCTCCCTCAGTTACCCGCCTTAGTCACTATCCCTCTGCCCCAGACTGCAAAACTGCACTTCTTTTGTCTGGCTGGAAGACTTCCTGAAGAAACCGAGCGTAGTAGGCACAGGACACGAAAAACTTGGCAAACAAGGGATAACAAACACAATGCAAATTAGATCTGAATTTGTGAGACGTTGTGGTTACAGTTTTGAAAATAGTCAAATGAAGCAGTGGATTTATGCATACAATGCAGTTTAACTATTAAACAAATTTTCTATGACAATGCAAGACTTGGACAGTCAGAAGAGCAGTAAGGAATTAGGAAACATTTATTAAATATGTGGGGCATGATTGATTTAAATATAAATAAACAGTAGATTTGAGAAGGAAGTAAAGAAAGCGAGATCAGATAAATAAAGTCATGGCTGCCCTCCAGAGATGTCCTTTCACACCTCTAAGGGCTTAGGCTCACCTTGTGTTTCTGTCCTCACATACACACAAACCCTCCCCTTTGGCCACCACCGTGCCTTTCCTCAATATGGAGGTGTTAAAGACGGGAGGAGTGAGTTTTTTGAGAAGGTGGGGGGAGCAAAGGCACGACCTTTGGTGTCATATGGAACCTCCTTTAAAGCTGTCACAGAGGTGTCGATGTAACGTTGCATCTCTAATTACATTTTAACAGCAAGCTGGCTTCGGGTCCAGGCCATGGGTGCAGTTTCTTGATTTTCATTCTGATGGGTCAGTGCTTAAAAAACACACATCTGGGTGTCTCATACGATCTCAGAGGTAGTTCAATCTGAGGTCATAATATAAGAGAACAGAGTGAAAGACAAATATATATAATGTGTGCGTGGGTGTTCATGTGTGTGTAAGGGGTCAAAGGTCAGAGGCATGGCCGGGCTATGAACTTTGTTGACGAGCAGGTGATGAAGTGTGCTCAGGTTCTTTGTTGAAATGGAAACTTGTTGGAGACATGAAGGAAAACACAGAAAATGCTGAAGAATGAGAATACAATGAATGCATCTTTTAGTGGAATTAAAGCACCAGGGCCAGTAGTGTTTGTCATGCAGTCAAAATAAACAGATGCTTTGAGTTGTAAGAGGAGAGAACTGGAAAGAGGAGCAGAGGGGGAATTCATCCATACGGACACATGATCGGCAGGGTTGTCAACTTTAGCTTGAGGATTTATTTCCAGCATGGCATACACACATGCACACGCGCTTTCTTTGCCTCTCTTTCTCTTTCTACATGTGCTTAAATTTCACTCTTGTCCATCCTGTCTGCAGGATCTCTAAATATTGCACCTCTACAAACACACACACCCAACTCTTAACCCCCCCCCGCTGTGGTTCATGACAGTCCTGAAGGGTCATGCACACCATCATGCAGGGAGTGGGGCTAGGTGCTAACTCTTTCCAGTTCTAAAATCAGGCACACACTCTGATTCCATTTCGAACTGCGCATTTCCAGGAATTGAACCTGCACGATTTTGGTTGATACCATGAGAAGGTGATGTGTTGCGGAAATTATTTCCAGGTTACATCTTAAATCATACACCACAAAACTAGACTTGAACACAGGTTCTACTTACAGCTTTCAATCACACTGTGTAGTATTCATTTTTAGTATGGAATGTGTGACTACATAGCTCAGTCTGGCCATATGTAGCTCTTGTCAAAGTGCTGCCACTTCACTGAATGAATAGTTTCACAATATAAATACTGTTCATAAGGTACCAACATTAGTTTTATAATTTTATAAACCCATTATTTTCTTGGCATGTAGGTATAATCCGGTGTGACAAGAAGAGGATCTGATACATCCCAAAACGAATATTCCTTATTGATATTTCCCCCTAATTCGGCTTAAATGTTAATTTGTAGTTAAATACATTTTAAAATGTTGGAAAGTGTTTATGTTGGAAAACAATTATGTCTTACATGCTTGACTGTTATTGTTATCAAACTACTCGTAGTATAATCCTTCCATCAGTTCTAGAATATTTGATCATGTATTGCATTCATAATGGCTGGATTTTTCAACATTAGTTTAAACACTACATTGCCCAGATGGTGTGAAAATTGTTCTGGAAAACATTCCTGAGCATACTCGAAGAATCCATCATAAATGGACAAGCAGTCGCGCCCCATAACCAAGTCTTGACTGTTAAAGTGGAGTTAACTGTGAAGGCTGAAGATCTGTAAGGAGAAGATGTAGAGAGAAAGACAAGCGTTTGTGTGTTATTCTTGGCAAGAAACGCAGGACAGTACTAAGAGGGGAAGAGGAGAGGGGAGGAGAGGTCGTCACGGATACCAACCAAACACACTGCAGGGAGAAAACATGGCAGTCAGTCAATTCTCCAGCCTGCTGCATCGGATTTCTCCTCTTTCTGTCTTTCTAAACATTCTGTAATTCTTTTTTTCTCAAATTTTGTTAGATTAATTTCTACCCCTAGAACATTTTGTTCAGACTCATTCTAAACAGATAAGTTGTACTCTTCCACCTTCATTGCTTTTAAAGTGAACATTATGTAAATACAATACTGAATTGTAAAAAGTAAGTATAAATGGACCAGTTAATGATATTATTATGTATATATTTGGCTTTGCTCATGCTTTTGCTTGTTTTCCTTGTTACTTACAGATAAAGATACTTTATTTTTGTTTTTAATGCTGTACATTTTGTGTTCAATCTTATTCTTTTTTAACAACTACAATCATCTAAGGACTGTATATCTGTTACTATTTTTCTGCTGATACAGAGTTGCATAACTGATGTTTAATTACACAAAAGTAAGGTGCTGTGGTGTTTACCATTTCCCTAAAACTTTAGGAAAGGCCTCAAACATGCTGAAAAATCCTTCTAACCATGTTAAATTAAATCTTTAGTTTGTTGGTTCCTGATTTTCTCAGCTTTTAGTTTCTTGAAAGAAAAATGGAACAAGTGTCAACAGGCTGTGTTAGCTAGAGGTAAATAAAACCATTGTGCAGCCCTAATTCAACACTGCCACATGTCTAATTTGTGTGCAAAGTGGAACTACTGTTT
This sequence comes from Distichodus sexfasciatus, assembly GCA_032718565.1. Lineage (NCBI taxonomy): Eukaryota > Metazoa > Chordata > Actinopteri > Characiformes > Distichodontidae > Distichodus > Distichodus sexfasciatus. The sequence continues at coordinate 860,581 of JAVGVS010000175.1, forward strand.
AAATCCAACAGAATCAAGGGTTTGTATTTGACCGGCAGTTTAAAACTGATATCAGATCATAAGGCTGGTTTCTTTCATTAGCTCAGTGGAATTAATGCAGCCATCCTGTTCTTACCTGTCAGAATCGTTCTGTTTCAGGTGCTGAATGACTTAATAATTGGAAAAATATGAAACAGTTTATATAGCATATTTGTTAATGACATGCCTCATTCCATGCTGCTGCTTAATGCCAGTGAATGATTTCTATTTATTTTTATTACTTTGTTTTTATATCTACTTTTACGTGAGCATGCTTGTGAGCCTGTCTTTTTTTACTTAGTGTGCCTCGCGATTGGAGGAATTTGTGTCAGATAACCTTTTGCTCTGAATTCACCCAAGAATGTGAGAAGATGCAGATGAAGACATCTTTTAGCATTCCGCCTACAGTCTTGGTCGCATTTAACTAGTGAAGTACTTTTTAAGGACAGCAAAGTTTTAAGGTTAACTTATTGGCCTTGCATTTTAAAGTCATACATCAACTATTTTCACAAGATTAGATGTTTTCTCTTCAATTCCTTGGATATTTCTAATAACTTTCAACATCTTTCTGTACAGACTATGTATAAAAAATATTTTGTTGTTCCATGCTGCTGGTCAGTGCCTGGTCATGGCGGGTTCACCGACATTTCTCACACGTTATTTTATTTTGATCCCTGACGGCCCGCTGAGTGGGTTGAGCTCTTTCCATTTTTGATTGATTAGCTCTCTCTTTCTCCTTCTCTGAATCCTATAATTAATAATAATAATAATAATAATAATAATAATAATAATAATAATAATAATAATAATAATAATAATAATAATAATTCCTGCATCTGAATTTTAATTTTATCTCCAAAGAGGCTTCGTTCACCAAGCGAAAAATTTCTTAAACAGGAAGCGAATATTTAGCCGAAGAGTAAATAAATTCGCTCAAAGCAGAATTTCTTTAAGTCGTCGCTACTATGAGTTGTGTAAAATAAACCTGGCAATAAATGAAATAATAAAACCCAGCCAGAAACGACCGAAAAGAGTTCATATAAAATGTATAAGTATTAAATAAATGTAATAAATAATATTCTGAGGGCAATATTCGCCCACTCAAAATAAATATATTTGTAAGCTCTAGAAATTGGTCCTTTAAAATTATGATATTTATATTTCAAGTTAAAATAAATAGAAGACTACTGTATCTTGGCGTTTAAAACCGAAAGAAAAATATTTAAAATATAAGAATGTATATATCTATGTAACAAACGTCTTAATAGTTTTAACATTATTATACGATATACGTATTTGCAGTTAACCAATATATATGTGCGATTTTATATTATCAAACAAATTAAATGTGTTTAAAATATAATGATTACATACTGAATACAGCAATGAACTAAGGCCTTCTACAAGTAACAAAGAAAAGTCGGACTTTGTAAATGAACTGTTGCACTCGTTAAGCATTGCATTGTAATAGCAAAACTTCGATATTTACAGTACAACTAAAACCTGGGGAATCAAGGGCAGCATGAGGTAAAAGGAGAGATAACAAGGTGAGTGGTCTCCCAAGCAGACTTAAGGACAAAGTGACCCTGGGTGGAGCTTGAAGGGAGAGAGACCTCAAACACGACCTAATTGAGATAGGCTGCATAGCTCTGACAGGCTGACCCACGCCTTTCGAGAATTAATTTGGGTCTGAACTCTGGGTGAACGCGGCCAGGGAGAGCGGCTTAGCAGTCTAAGCTGTTTGAGGCAGGACCCAGGGCAAAACCTATCGCCTGTTGCAAATATTGAAGCAATGATCGTCAGAGGGTCAGGGGATGAAATGGGACTGTCAAGTCGTAAACTTTGAAGAGGTGAGGCCACAAGAGAGAGCGCCAGGGGAAAAAAGTTTGGCAAAGTCGTTTCCTTAAATGTTTGAGGGGGAAAATGGACCCCCAAACCCCTCCACTCTTTTCTTGAACATCTTGTCAACAGCCCATGTTTTGACCCCTTTTCGATCACCTGCGCATTTCAAATGTTACGAGTTTAAAAATGGCCACTTGACTTTAATATCCTCTCAAACTTCAGAACGGGTCTAATCAAGAGCGCGAATTTTTCAGTTCGTTGCATTAGATTTCATATATTTGAAAATAATAATAATAATAATAATAATAATAATAATAATAATAATAATATGTGCTAATAATAATCCAACAGATTATTATTATTATTAATGTGTGTGTGTGTGTGTGTGTGTGTGGATTCAACCATACGAAATCTAATCCAACAGGATGATGATGATGATGATGATGTTGTTGATGATGATGATGATGATTATTATTATTATTATTATCATCATCATTATTATTATTATTATTATTATTATTATTATTAAACTTAATCATAATACAATAACAATTTTAAGCTTGGCATTTCCTGAACTTTGGGCATTCGTGTCAATATTTAGTTTCACCTTAACATGCAAAAGTTTTTGAATGCATTTCTCCATATTGCATGAAAGCTACTGTATTTTAGAACAAACATTATGTAATAGGCCCTACCAGCTACAATTAGTGTGTGATGGGATGTTACTTTGGCTTAAGAAATAACTTCAGCGAAATCAATTTCCAATTGCTGCATTTTATTTTTATTCATTGGTTTCTATTGCATATTTACTTGCAATTTACAGTATGAAAAAGTTGAATTGTGATGGAATTCAACTCAAGTTAAAACTGACCTCCATTTAAACCCGCCACTGTATGCATTAGGCTGCTTTGCGTTTCAATGCTGGCCGCGGGGAACGGAGCTTTGATCAAAGGAAGTTTTGGGGGGTACAGGACAAACGAGCTGAACAGCGTGACCGAAATCCACACCAACTGCGCCAGCAGATGGTCTAGAAAGTAGTCACTGAAGAAACATGTAAGGCAGAGATTTGTAGGCAATGTTAACACAGTTTTAACACAATTGTATAACGCGATAGTTTTGTATTTTGATGGCAGATAGATTAAGACAGCGTTTGCAAGTAAAGAAAGTCATCACAGCAAAGTTATAAACGAACATACTTATAAACCAATTAACGACAAGACAACACTAGTCGTAAAAATTCGTTTATTCAGTTGTGTCTTGAGACAGAGACTGTGGTATAGCATATGCAGTTACTACATTTAGTATTCACATTCAGTATTATCCAAAACCTCTCGAGGTTGCCTGTTTAATCCAGATGTAAATATTTATTTTAACGTTCAAGAAGGCATGGTACAGTGTTTATGTGCTCTGTGCCTGAAGCATTTGTTAATAAGACGTTTGGTAATATGAGATGTTGGGTAATATGGGATAACATCATTAAATACTTGTATTGATTTTCCATAGTTATCACTAGTTGTAATATGTGTAGCATTTGAAAAGGTGATATCATTCTAGGTGTTTTTCAAAGGCATCTTTAATCAGGCTGATGTTTTGCAATATGAAGATGATAGGGTTCTGTTAAGTGTGAAAAATATATTTGGCCAATACTAAGTCTCTATACACTTCACTTCTGCGCCAAAGATCTTTCTATATAATTAAAATTATATGAAGGTTAAAGGTTATTAGTGTAATTTTAAGCCATTTGCAACCATTCATTCAGAAATGACACTCAGGATTTGCTGGCTACTGTATATAGAGAACCTAAAGGTCTGTCTAGAGGCCTTCCTTTGTCTCCTTTGCCTTCCTTTGTCAGACTGTTGCAGATTTTTGGGGTTTTCTGTACTTGCTTAGTTTTTTGGTTATTTGCTTGATGGTTTGGATCTTTTTATTTTATATGTCAGATTTAGAAGTCAACTGTTAAATGCAAACAAAAACACAATCTAAGAGATCCTAAATCATTCTCTTTTTGGAACTCAACAAAGATAGCAATGTATATGGCCAAACTGTGTTTCCTTAAGTAGAATGCTCAGGACTAGGGCAGAGTCTTTAAAAAAATGTTACCAATTAGAAATATCCATTTAGAAATTGGCGTGAACATTTGAAATCCTGACAAGCTTTGCAAGACTTGTCAATTTTGAAGACAAGCAGGCTTCTGGGAAGTTATTTCTGATCAGTAACTAATGGCTACGAGATATGCTTTACAATGAGCACAAATGTTAAATTTTGAGGCTGATTTGCAGCGGTGAAACATAGTATGTGATGGAGTTTGTTTACATGTTTAGGGATCCCAAAGGCGTCAAAAGGTAAAAAGGTCAGTAAGAGCCACCCGGGACGCAGCAACATTCCGCACAACCCCGCGCCTGGAACACCACTAATGACTGGTGGCCGCTTTTTCACTTCTATAAAGTAATCCGAAGCCAGACCTATAAAGGCCCGTTTGCATCTTAACCGCATAAAAGCGGTATTATTTCGCATTCGTGTTTTGCATATTTTACTTTAATATAATAAACAATACAATTAATGCTTTGCAAAAATTAATGCAAACAACAAAATATAAACTGAAAAGAAATGTTGACCTGTTGAAGAATTGACAGTAACATTTATTATTATTATTATTATTATTATTTGAGGTAGATACACAGTTCATTTGACGCTTTAGTGAACTCGTACAGACATTAACTAATAAAACTCAGTTCGTCTGTTTCCAGAAAATAAAATAGAAAATATATAACAATTTATAAAAAGCTTGAAGCTAGAAGTAACAGTATAACACTGTATCGTTCCTAAGCAAACACTACAATAACTGAAATATTTTTGTCCGTGAAGTTGAAATGGGCCTACTGAAAAGTCTCCCTCTTACGAAAATTTCTACTTTGATTAATTCATTAAACCGTGTTTTCAATTACGTAGGAAATGCTGAAAGAACATTAAATATTTATTTTTTAATGTAAAGAAAATATTTCACAGATTGCAGAACTAGTTCACCCTGTAACCGCGTAGTGCAAACGGTCAGATTAACCCACATGACTATATAGCCCTATATTCACAAACAACTCTCAAACTTGCATCTAAATAATCCACAATAATTACAAAAGCACTTCAAATGTCTTTTGCCCTAATGGGCTCCCTGTATTGAAAAGACTATGTAAAAATTGTAAACATGCAAAAAGTGCATTGCCAAACATCGGCACTCTTGGTGGATACCCTGAATTACATTTATCAGCCCCAGTCGTAAAGAAATTATCCTTAATGTTTCTTTCAAACAAATGGTCTAAATGTTTTTGCTCTGTGCTATAGTCCAATATCATTCCTATAGCTCAATTGAGCACCTTATGAAACCTCCATTACTGCATGATGAAGGAGGTCTGTACAATTTGGAATGTTTAAACGAAATATGACTTTAAATTACGAAACGTGTTAATTTAATGGCTCGATTAAGCTGATTTCGATTAAGTCTCGGAACTTGGAGAGGCGCCTGGAGATGTTGATGTCGAATGATCCGAGTTCTCCTCGTAATCTTTAGATATTGTGGAGGAAGCCGGTGCAAGTCCTTCTTTTTCACGCTTCTTCTGCTTCATCCGCCGGTTCTGGAACCATATCTTCACCTGAGTCTCGTTTAGTTCGAGTGTAGCCGCGATTTCGACCCGCCGTGCTCGCGTCAGATATTTGCTGAAGTGAAACTCTTTCTCCAGCTCCGTAAGCTGCTTTGTGGTGAAGTTGGTTCGGATTGTGTTTTGTGGTCCCAGGCCAAATTCAACCACTTTTGCTGTGGAAAAGAAATAGAAGTGTTAAAAACACGCAAACAAAAATGTAGACAAACGTTTTGGGGGTATTTTCTATGAGAGGTTCTCATATATTTTTGGTAATTACGCCATGATAGGGTTAAATTCTTAGGTTTCTAGGTTTTGATAGAAATATTATTATTTGGTTTTTGAGTTTATTCGTGTTATATAGTATCCCCTGTTGTGGTTGCTGTGGCTGCTCTATTTCTACAGTAAGTCAGTGTGGTCGTTCCCATGGGTAAGAACTGGGGTTCTAAATAGTTGACTGACTCGGTGAGGAGGAAAGTTTTTAGATTCAAAGGAGGCCAACGAAAACCATTGTACACCGGCGAGAGCAGGGATAAACTAAACATAACAAAGTTGGGACATTTCCTACAGCGTAAGAAAGCATGTCTGCTCGATGCATGACGCTTGTGGTGGCTGATATGAGATGCTTAAAACTGACGCTTTATTGTGCAGACGACTAAACATTTTATACACATCATGTTCATTTTCATTTGACCAATTTTACCAAATGTAAAAAATTACGTAGGTCACATTGTGGTTAGCATTGCGATTAATATTATAAAGATTGTGAACTCTGTGCCTTAATTTTTGAGGGGCAAATGATTGCCAACCCACCAGTTTTAGGAGGGTTCCTTTTGACTTTCATCCAGTCGAAGGTCTTCCCTGGGATCTGCTCCGAGTCCCTCTCCTTTTCCTGGCAAGAAGAAAGATCGGCGTAGGTTCCCTGGCTGTAAACTTGCTGGTGGTCATGTCCCTCGCATCCGTGATGCTGATACGGCGCTGCCGGAACTGCAACCTGCGTCCCGCAGTAGGCTGCTCCGGCCAGGGACCCATAATTGGGTCCGACGTTTGGAGCAACAAAGCCGTTGGACTGATAATACATTCCTTCCTGTTCGTGGTTCATGAAATATTGATGATGACTGTAGTCCGGGGTGGCAGAGGCCTGCGTTCCGTAGCCTGCGGTGGCGGTGCCACCATACGTGAGGCCCATAGCGCTGTGATGAGAAGTAGTTTGGTCCTGGTGATGCGCATAAACTCCGCTCTGGTGCTGATGTTGTGCCGAAGCCGTCGACGAACTACTGCCTATGTAAAGTCGTCCATCAGTGTTATAGCTGTCATTTGCTTGAGCGGACTGGAAGGGGCCCGTGAAAGCCTGATCCAAGTGATGGTATCCAGACTTGGGCGAGTAGGTGCTCGTTCCCCGATTGCAAATCGAATACTCCAAAAATGAGTTCATTCTGGAATTGTCCATGCGCAGTTGATGGCGAAGTGGGAAACTGGTGAATTTGGGGATTGCCTGCCCTGCAACCTCGCAGCGGTATAGCATGAGGGAAAAGGGGGAAATGCTTACCTCCAGAGTATTTGCCCATGGTTCCCTATAACACATCTTTACCTCGGCACCTAGTCACGTGATTCGTCACGGCGCCAATGGTGAGGGGACCTCGAGAAGTTTGTCAGTGCGCGGCGACCATCCATCACGGGTTTGACATTTGCATGACAAAGCCACTTCAATCAAACTGGCCCATCAATCTGATAACAGCACGAATATGTCAAAGCCTGCGTCAAAGGCGCTCCCAAAAGAGAAATGAAGAACAGGAGTTACAAATGTTCTTTTCAGTTTTTAAAACATTCTTCCCCTATGATGTTATTTCATCTTACCAAAGTAGTTATATATTTAGACAAATTTCTTAATATTTTATAACGTTGGTATGTAAAGAATAATTGTCTGTTTATATTCGTTTTTGGACTGCACATATTTAGTTCAATACTTGCATTCACGTTTTGCACCCGGATTGGAAGTGACGCCATCGTTTCCAGATTGGTCCCGGATCGGTTTCAGGCCCATTTAATTGAATCAGCAGACTGATCTGTTTTCAAAACGAGGTTAGACCGACAGCAAGCCTTCTGTTGAGGTCCGGCCAAAAGGATAGTACCAGAATCAACGAGGTTTACCCACCTATAGCCTCAGTATATAGCTGCGTGGAGAGTTTTTTTTCCCAACATGTTATATGGTTTGTGATGTATTACAGAAGACATTTTATTAGTGATTGTTCCTAATATATATGGGCTACTAATTTACATATTAACCTCATGCATCTCTCATGTCAGTGAGGTTGTCCACACTAAGTATTACCTGACAGGCGTTGGCGGTGGACATGGAAAGGACGAAAGGGCTGCAGCTAATTATTAATGGTGATGACAATAGTCCACCAAGACTTCCTCTTAATAAAAAAGCCCACGCTCAAAGGAGGGGGCTGTAGGATCTCGCATATATTTGTTCATTGGCACATGGAAACACAAGAGCAGCAAACAATATGACGCCCACAGTAATTTGTTACTTGTCAGGATGTTTACTGTCGTCTCCTATCTCTGGAGAAGGGATATTTGAGCGGGCAATAGTTCATAGCTTGTTAGGCGCTCTATTTGAACTGGTGCTATCTTCTTACTCTAGCCTGTTGAAAGTTTATCACCTGTCAAAAGTGCGCTGCAGGTATGTCACAGTAATACTGTTTCCGCATCAGTAACTAAGTAAGACATGTGCTAGACGAATATTTAGCCCAATTTTCTTAGCATGCCTTTTATTAATCAAATAAACATTGCCTAAGGATGAATGAACCGGTGAATAACTTTTGCGTTCAAATTGCGATTTTCAAAACACTGAGCGCTATGTGTGTAATTTACCTCTCCTAAATTATCTGTACTAGTCTTAACATAATTTAGGTTTAGTCTGTGCGTGAAGCTTTCGGGGGGGAAATGTGAGCATATTAATCACCCATCGGGCTATTTTAAAATGATGTTTTATGACATTTTTAAAGTGCATTGTTATTTTAAATTGTTGCGTTTAATGTTAGACCAAAACTTTATGGCCTTATCTTTAATTAGTCTGTTCATGTGAACTATTCCTTTTCAATTCAAAGGTTTAAGGTTTATTCAAAGTTTCGTATGTTCTATCAGATAAACTCAACTACTTATCCAAACACTAAGCCTGCCCGTCAACTATCCGTTTTCCATGAATACATCGCTGCGATGCAAATGTTTCCCAAACTATAGTTCGAACTTCAGAGATAACTAGGATGGTACGGCACATTGTTAAGCGGCACCTTTGTTTTCCGAAATCATAGTTAGAGCGAATCCTTAGGAACTCTGCTGTTAAGTTTTATAGTTTGAAGTACAGCTCCCTGTGGTTGGACGCTTAGCTTGTGGTGACTACGTCAAATCGGGCTCCCTCTACGGTGGTGGGGCGCCATACTCACACACCTATCCCATTTAGCCTGCATGTGGTGTTGGTCAAAGCACTAATAAGTGTTATTAGTTTTACAACAACATGTGTACAAATAGAGTTTAACTAAATGTATTATAATTATTATTAATATTTATATTTGTTTGTTTGTTTTGCCTTTACAAAAAGCAGTTATTATAGGCTGCTGCTCCAATTCCACGTTTTCTTTTCCTTTTTCATATTTTTGTTAATTCATTGAAATGAAATAATTATGTTGATTGTCTTAATATTACTATTGATTTCGTTGTCATTATTGCAGAACATGAATACTGCTATGAATACCGTACTGCAACGGTCTGAATTAATTCTAGCATAATATTCGTCAAATTGGTCGTATTTAAGTATAACACAGACCGTGATCTTTTGCAATCTTCACGCTGTAGAAGTATGGGCGAACACACTGTAAACTAAGATGGTTGAAAACAATATCGTTCAAACTTCTGTGATACACGCAAGCTACAGTTTCCAAAAACTGTTTTTTTCATAAGAGTTTAAAGATGCATCGTAACATTTTAGTTCAAAACTAACATCCCTCGTTACACGGGAAACCCATCAAATTTTCTTGTTTTGTCCACCTAGTGGTGTGAAGTATGAGGAACATAAGAGGAACGTCATGAAGAGCTAGATGACGGCATTTTTATGGAACCTAGTAGTTTTATTTGTTCAGGTTGTTGGAATTATTATTTTGTCGCAAGTTATTTTCTTATTTTCTGTATCAGAACACAGAGTTAATATGACCTTGTTTTGTTGGTGATCAACAATTCTGATCAATCAGTCTTTTGAAAAGTCCCCACCATTGCCTCAAAAAAATAGTGATTGACTGCAAATTATTATATCTGAAACAATTTCATACGTTAAAACATCATATGTTTTGACCTTACTAAAACATAACAGCCAACCAAATACATTCTCTTTTTTGCTTGATTTGGTGTGTTGGTTGGGATGATGCAATTTCATACATTGGTGACATTTTTCAATTCATATGTTTAAATTGAAGTTTTAATTAAATTACCATGCATAAATCTACCTTTATAACATATATGCAGTTGTCCTTTGTGTACATTAACCAAGCTAAGTTCTGAGGGGGTAGTGAATGTTGGTGACCAGTAAAGGCCGTTGTATCAGTGTCAACTTTCTTGTGTTCTTTTATTGTCTATTTAAGTAGTCCATATTCTCACTTGAAACAGATTCAGGCCGTCTTTGACTGCTCTAAGCCTAAATCCATACAATAATTTCTGGGCCAAACTGTGATGGCCTGATGCCAGCATTAGAGTATCTCCAAAATTGAAGGACCTTGGGTGTATGCAATGGAGAATACATGCCAAAAGTGATCCTAGGATAGATAACTGGTGAATCACCCACCGGTTCGGGATGACCAAAGTTTACTGATATATGTGAGACCAGTCCATGAGGTCCAAATCACACAGATAGCTGATGTAGGCCCAATTGTTCAACATCTTAATACTGACTATGATTTAAAAAAATGCATCAGGACACAAAATACTTTTTACCTTGCTGGGTTCAGGACACTGAACCTGTGTGCCTGTTCTGACCTCATTCACCACCAGACATACCTAGGGTGTATGATATTCAGAAATTGGCCATGGAGCAATAAGGTAAGGTGGTTTCTTTTAGATTGGTCTTCTGCATATGCCTCATTTACCTATGCAAGAGACAGCAGCAGGATGCACTATGGGTAGAACTCAAGCTGGCGGATACAGTATATAAAGCTCTGGACAGTGTCTTGCTGGGAAAACTTGGGTTCTGTCATTTATGTGTCTATTACTTTGACATGTACTACCTATCTAAACATTGTTACAGACCATGTACACCACTATTGCAATTTTATTTCCTGTTGTAATTTACAGGACTTGCTGCCAGTGTTGTGGTGCCAAATACCACAGGAAACTTTTCAGAGGTCTGTGGAGTCCCTGCCTTAATGGGTCAGAGCTGTTTAACAGCAGAAAGAAGGGAAGTACACAACATCGGGCATGTGGTTTAAAAGTTGTGGTATAAACTATAAAGTTGGCAACATAATGTGAACTGCAAAATTCTGTTACTATTCAGATATTGTTTCAGACATACAAAAAATGTGAAATAATGAAAGTGCACAGCCACAGTGCATGTGGTGTACACAGTACATTTTTGGGTATGTGGGCTTGGATTTGGCATTGTCGGGCAGTTGAGTCTGGAGTCACATTTTATTGGTGCTTTTGACATGGCTAACAGCTTCTTTTATTGTAAAATTTGCCACATTGTTGAGGCAGCACAGTTGTTTTACTGCATCAAGATTACTGCATTTGATTTCTCACAAACTGCTGTCACTTTCTAAAAGAAAATAGATCATGATCATCTACACAATAAATGTGGGGTCAGTTGATAGTGTAATGGTTAGGGAGTGAGACCTGTGATGGGAGGGTTCAAGGTTCTGACAGTTCAAGCCCTGGACTGGTAAAGGTACTACTGAGGTACTCATGAGCAAGGTACCGTCCCCAAGCACTACTCCCTGGGGATTGCCAAAGATGCCAGTTGCTTCTTCACAGATGGGCCAAATTCAGAAGTCATATTTCCTTCACTGTGTGCTGGAAATGTGGACAGTCACTGTGTGCTATGCTGTGGTGTGTTCATAATGACAAGTAATCACTCACGTAAAATCATTTAAAATTTTAAACTTCTTGAAATTGAGTAGCAAAAAACTAAAACAAATGAAAGTTAATTAGGCCTTTTAGCATCTGCATAAACAACGTTACACACTGTGATTAACAAATGCTGATCTCCTACCATATCAGAACATTTGGCCCACTCTCACAAATTGCAAGCAGTACTTTTTTTCACACCACAAAACAACTACCAAGCCAAAATCTAGCTAGCTATAAAAAAATCTTAAATAGAATCTTAAATAACTAATATGTTTACCCATGACAAAAAGGGTTTTTTTTAAGTTTAGCCTGTTCTGATTGTTGCAAATCAATGAGATAGGAATATACATCAAACTTTCCAATCTACAGTTTGTTGCCAAGTCCCATTCACCTCCTTTGATTTATCAACAGCAGTTTATGTACTTTTTAAATCAAAACACTGCTTTCTAAACTGCTGACCACATTAACTGCTGACATGGTGTATCTTACAGTGTTCACCATATGTGCAGGAAACTGAACAGTCTTGCCCTCATCTCACCTTTTCACCTGTAGATTGCTGTCCCCCATCACCTATATTTAAATCAGATGCAAACATTGTATGGAGGAGTTTTCGTTTCAGGTGGGTGAACAGTGAAGTGGTGGTGGGCCATGCGTGACTGCTTCTGGAGTGTTTTAGCCAGATATGGACACCAACATTTCCATACAAGCAAAATGTCTTAGTGATCCAGAAACTTCATGGGACTAGAACACTTCCTGTGTGTGTTTCTCATGGTCTAAAACACAGCACTCATCAGTTTTTGAGTTACCATCATCTTGTGCTTCTTAAACAGTAAGATTATTTGTTGTTTTTGAATACATATAAACAAATATTGATACATATCAGGAATAATATTTTATATATTTTAATCAAGTGAAACTTTTTAGGGTAAACATAATTGGCACAAAAATAGATCTACATTTTTTATTTACTTTTAGACATTATGCTGTGGTAGACTTGATTCTTATAGCCAAAGGTAAATGTTTTTTGTTAAATGTCGGTTATGATTTCAGTGGGCAAATTAAGTCTTGGCAAAACCCTGATTTTGGGGTTTTGCATATATCTGATTTGCTTAAGCCTAAACTGCATTGCAAAGTTTTGTGGGACTTGTATAAGCTGTTAGATGGCCAGTGATGGGTTAACATTTTATTGTTTTCAGGACTGTGGCTATCAGTTGATTTTACAATGCATGAATAACAAAAATATATGTATGTCCTGCTTGTTCCAAACATAAAACTGAAAAGTATACATATGGTTTATACACTCTCCATGACAAATTATATTGTATGAAAAGAAACTACAAGACTTGCAATTATGATATACTACTTATTAATATAAAAATGCGCATCAGATGTGTGCATGCTGGCATTAACATAAGGAAATAGTATACAATGTATGTAGTGTTACCACACACAAATAGAAATTTTTGCCAAAAATAAGGCAATCTGTACTTGATTTAACACTAATATAAACATTCATTTTTGTCTTTGTGAACACACCACAGTACCTCAGTGGTACCTTTACCAGTCCAGGACTTGAACTAGCAACCTTCTGATCACAGGGCCAACTCCCTAACCTTTATGCTACCAACTGCCCTGTGTTCTACTGTCTTTAATTACTGTATATTCACATATGTCTTCTCTTACTCTGTTGCTAGCTTTCAGAGGTCACATGATACACTCTATGGCATTCATTACCCCTTTACCGTATACAGGCACTATCTTACTGGAAAGTGCAATGTGATCGGCCCTTGCTGAGTAGATAAAACACTGTTCTCTCTTTAAGTGTGCTGTGAATTGCATTAACACCGGACAAAAGTTCTTCACATTCTAAATGAAGGACAGACGTAAGAAGACACATAACCTGCATTTTTGTGCTCATGAATGGACACAGTCATGAATGTATGACTAATTAAGACAGCGGGTGTATGAAGTGCGTCCTTTACGAACTGATGTTTGTGTTTGTACAGTGTGGAATCAGATTGGTTGTTTTCAGTGCCAAATGTATGGGATGTAAACAGTTTTTACAGTTTTTTTTTTCAGTTTAGGTTTTGATATTATAGAGCCATATTTTATATTACAACTTGGAATTTTTAGGCTTCATTTGAGAATTTTGTCCATAGATTTATCTATGTAAAGTTGAACATTCATGTTGACCAAATATTTCAAGTTTAGGAAATTCACCCTTAAGTGTTCAATTAATTTGTACAATTTGATTCAACATTTTTGGACATACACCACATTGCTCTGGCAGCCATTCTGTTTGACGTCCAGTTGACTGTCTCTCAGCTGCATTGTGCCATCTGTGAATAGTCAAACTTTAGAATGGTTAAAATATCTATCATTAATTCATCATGTTCACCAAATTTATTTGCATTCATTTAGGAACTTATTGGTATATCTAACAGTTGTATCCCAAACTGAAACTTTGATGTTAACCCATATCAGATTTTTTCCAATCCTGGAGTATATACAATAATTACTAACAAATTAAACACTAGGAATGGCACTGATCTGATGACAGTTGTTAGTTTCAGATGATATTGACAATTAAATGTTGGGCCAGATAATGCTGTAAAATAGTTAAAAAAAAAAAAAAAAAGATCTGATGTTTCCATTCTTACCTTGTTTTCACAGTGGACAAAAAGTGAGTAAATTCGGAGTATTATTGGTTAACTGGTATTAACTGGTTCAGGCTGTACAGCATAAGTTTCAAAGTGCAAGGCAATCAAACAATCGGCGATCAAATGTTTTGCATGAATGTCATTCTTGCCAAAGCAAGGGGAACAAAAATGAGTATCTTTACTACTAACTATATTTATATGGTTGGGTGGTATAGAATTCCTGCCCATGCTAATGCTAATTTAAACTTAGCTCTCGTTGCTAACACAACATTTTAGGTTATTTGAGCTAGCTTACAGCTTGATTGGAACTAAATGAGCACGGTTTTTCTTTGTTACAGTGCTTCATTGTATAACTGGTGATGTGATACTTCATGTAATTTGAGTTATGTTATTATGGCTACAAAGGAATATTTCAAAACTTTTGAAATGCCATCCAGCTTTGTTTGATTGGCTTGCAAAAGTCATGTCATTCAGGTTAAGACAGCATTATGCCACACTTGTGTACAGAGTAGAACCAGTTAATATTGACTATCATTGGTATTTGTGCGCCTAATTTATTCATACAAGTTCATCAGCCACTGCCATGCAACAACAATCACTGCAGTGTTGTAAGTGGTCTTAAACCAAGACTTGAGCGAACAGAGAACTTTTTACTTTGAATAATTGTTGTTCAAGCATAACCCATAATCCGCATTTAAATAAATATAAGCATTTATTCTTGTGATTTACCACTGATAGCAGTGCACCTTTGCTTATTTTAAACAGCACCGTTCCTAGAGAGGATGCTGTGCCAAAACCATTGACTGAAAGCAAATAAACAGGTCACTGATTATGCCTAAGTGAAACCGAGACGGTATGCCACTGATAGACCTGTGAGAGTTGGCAGTCCACCAAGTAAAGCTGAGAAGGAGAGATAAAAGTCTACATGGCACCACACCTCAAATTATCATGTTAGTGTAAGAAGTGTACCCTGTAGACATGTAAATATTTACCAGACGTGAATGGCTTTGGAGCGAGTAGAATGTTGCTGATCTTGTTTGGTGATGACAATATGTTGTCTTTATCTTCCCTATCTGAAGTATATCAAAATAGAAGTGGGTCTGATGTTTACAGTAAAATAAAGATAATGATTCATTCATATTGATTGGAGAGATTTTGTATGGGTGTGTTTGCCTAGATTAGTTAATAAATTATTGGAGTGAAAGGACTTCTGTTGAGTAGTGTTGGGAAATGAAAATGTTTGCGTTTTGCTGCCAAGCAGCAAAAAAGTTGTAGTATGAAATGTTTGATTTAATTTGCATGTCCTTGATGTGTCTATTGTGAATCCACACAACACATTGATGAAGCTGAAATGATACATTGTGTTAAATCTCTCAGTGTTCAATTGCTTCATATCTGTCAACAATTTGTCTCCGTATTTATTAATTCCAGGAATAAACTGAGGTAGAGTTATATCAAATGAGCTGTCTGGCTTTCATACAGTGAAGAGCTTCAGTTGGATAGCTAAGTATTGATTGAATAGTGATCATGAATCTAGTTTCCCAAACGTATCTACTCCTCAGTATCCTCTCTCACTTTCTCGCTCACATATGCACACATCCACAAAACATTCCTGTCAAAAAAATCCCTGTAGAACTAACATCTAGGTAAAATAGACCTAATGTTACTGTATTTAGCATTTACAGTGTGCTATCAATTTCATTACATGCCATGAAAATGGTAGTTTATTACTTTTCAAGTAAAATAATAACATTGTTGTATATTTTTTGGATTGCACTTCCTGGCCATGCAGTATTTCAGATTAAATATTCTATTTTAGATCAAAATACTGGCACACTCAAATTGAGTTGATGCTTATTTAATTTAAGTCTATGTGTTGATTGTACTGGTGCCATGAATGGAGTATCCTCAACTCAACAACTTCTCAAGCTTGCCAATGTAGCTCTGCGTGTAAACTTTTATTTATTAAGCACTAGGGTCAGTTGATGAGTGATTAGAACCATGCATAAAACATCGAACGTGCTTTTCTAAGAATTGTCTAACAAAACAGCAAGCTCTGCAGACATATGGGTAGCACCACTAAACAACTGCAAATTAAGCATAGTTAACTGTACATTAACCACATTGCACTGCATTAAAAAATAGCAATTTATGTAGCCAATGAAGTTGCACTGTAATTTGTGCATTTTACAGTTTTTAAAACTAAATAAAACTACACCTAACATTACACTACGATGTTATTATGAAACCATGGACTGCGCTGCATTAGGTGATAATGAGATAATTTGCACGACGTAAAAATATTGTTCTGTAGTAGTGTTTTGCCATGCTGTTGGTATTTCATTGTTGTTTTTGAGCTCACCCCTACAACAGCTTGCACTGTACTGGGACCGTTATACAATATTACATAAGGCGTGTAATATTGATTATTATGTCAAAAAGAATCATTGTGATTTGACAGGACCTTCGTGTGTGTTAAAATGTTCATTTAAAATTGATTCATGCAACTGAGGACTGACCAATTCAGTCTACTGCTCTCAGCGTCAGGCGAGACGATGGATAATGGCTGCCGCTGTATTGTTCATATCCTTCATTGTGGTCCCAGCGCCATTTTGGACTCCATCTCAGCAAGTGCAGCCTTTTGAGCTTAGCTCAGTCTGTCTAGAACCCGTAATGCGCCCTAAGAATACAGTATTATTATTATTATTATTATTATTATTATTATTATTATATACTAAAGAATCATAATCGACGATGCATTTCAAGTTGTTTCACAATATAAGTCTAAATGTCTAAGAATTAAGCAATTAATTTATATTTGTGCGTAACACAGTCATATGTTAACATTTAGACTTAGCTTAGCATGTATAAAACGCCCAGTTTCGTGTCTGGATGAAGGTTTACATTGAGAATGCTATGTTTGTCTGGGGGACCCGGCTAAATTATTCATATGGAGTTTGGGGCAGGAGGTGTGTATTATTGTGTGTGTGTGTGTGTGTGTGTGTGTGTATTATTATTATTATTATTATTATTATAAGGCTTGAAAGCAGTTAATTTTAAAAATCAAAGCTTTGCAACAATGTTAAGGTTTTCTCAGTCAGTGTTGAATAGGTTCACGCAGTTCGACGGTTATAAATCATTCACACTTTCTGGCTTATAAATGATTTATTTTCAACTATGAAAATAATGTACAATAAATAATTTGAAATTTACTATTAAAGAATCTCAATAAATAACTAGTTCTAAAATTCCTCGTCCGGACGTGCAATGCGGGAGAATTTCTAAAAGCAGTTCAGCTAGCCTTATGTCCTGGCTTACTTCCTGGGGAATTCAATAGTTAGGCCTTCACTGAAAAAGTCCCGCACATTAATCTGCAAGTCAGCACGGTAAGATCCAGACAAACCAAAGGCAATAAAAATACCTGAAACTTCGACATAGGCAATCCGGTGTGAATTTCGCTAAAACTGAATACTGTAATACTGGCAAAAGTCATGTTTTTCCCCTTTTACCTGCAGCTTTGTCTCAAACTATGCATCTGAAAATAACCAAAGAAGTATTTTCCCGATCTTTTCTCATAAGGAATGTGGCTGAAGCATTCATAATACTGTGATGGGATGCACTTAGATTGTTCTTTTTCTTCACTCATTGAATTCTGTTAAAACTGTAAATGTTGCTTAAATCAATGGTACAAGAGAGTGCTTTCGTAAATAAGAGTCAAATCCTCCCACTTCCGGAGAAGTCAGCAGGACTGTCGATGACTCTGCAGACTTGGCGATAAAGCGTCCGAAATCTGTAGGCAGCGGGAGTCGAGTGGGGAAAAAAATTCGAATCGGCCAAGAGCTGGTGTCCTGCGGCTCTGTGAGCAGATGATCCGGTAGCCTAGCGGCCCTACCTTGTGGCGGATTTATCCACTGTGGGCGTTGGTACTGAAGTGGAGTGCCGTGTCGAGAACAGATGCACATTCCGGCTGGATAGTTGATTTTCCTCAAGCGTGGGCTGGTTATTGTCGGCGCCGTTTGTGTAGTACGTCTCGCCCTCCGAAGTTGCAGCCGAGCCTGAACCCGAGCCCGAACCGGAACCTGAACCGGACGAGTCCAGCAGCTGGGGGTTTGAATAAGGCGATGCAGCATCTGCACCTTCAGGAGTATCAAAACTACTAGTCTGCGTTCTCTTGTCCGCTCTCGATGGTGTATGGTTGTCTTTTGTGCTTCATTCGTCTGTTTGAAATATACTTTGACCTGGCGCTCAGTTAGATCTAGCTGCGATCTCTCTCCACCCTTCTGGAGTGCGACCAAGTATTTGTTAAAAAAGTGAAACTCCTTCTCCAGCTCGAGCAGTTGGGTGTTAGTGTAGGCTGTCCTCAGCCGCCGCGACCCGCTGTTGTTGTCCAAACCTCCTTGAACCTCTGCAAATTCAAGAGAAAAAATATAAATAGGATATGTTAGGATCGCCAAAAATGAAAATAAACAGTCAAGCGCCAATAGCAGGCGAAATTATATAGTAGCAGCGTTGCCCTACTGCTTGCTTTGTGTGCGTGTGTGTTGCAATCGTGCAGTAGTGATTGCAGACCGAAATCCATACTTGTTCACCAGCTCTGCAGTATATGCGCTATTCAAGCAAGTCCCACATTTTGTTTTTGTTCTACCGACTACCCTACACACTGACGTCTAAAATGGTAGGTACCCGTCTATATATATATACACATATATATATATACATATATATATATATACATATGTATATATATGCATGTATGTATGTATATATATATATATATATATATATATATATATATATATATATATATATATATATACATGCATATGTATGTATGTATGTATGTATAGATGCGGTAACCACCATTTGAGAATAAATAAATTAAATAAATAACTCATTCATTACTCATTACTGCAGAACAAGGCTAAAAATCTGAGAATATGTATTACCGCATATACTTGCATTTCCATATTACGCCAGCAAAGGGGGGAGGGGTAGTGGATATTTTATTTGGACACTCTAATCAAGGATTCTTGTTTTCCTATTTGGATTGGATACGATAATGCATAAACTAAAATAAAACGCGAATACTATTGATTTATAAAAGGATAAAACAAGGAAAATTGACGACGGAAGCCCAGAATTGTATATGGATAAAAACTGAAGACATCTTACAAATGGCTCTACCCACCAATGCATGTTTATTAAGTCCATTTTATCAAAGCATGTAGCGTTTAAAATACAACATGCTCATATGCACTGAACATTGTTTAATGAGAGAAATTTTGTTAAAGTACTAAAATGTTTAAAAATGTTAGTACAAGGTAAATGGCATTCTGACATTATCCCGCATCAGTGAGAATAGATGTCAACCGGGTCGTACACGAGCTACTTAAACCGCCTTCTTACCACATAAAGTATTCGTAAAAAAGGCAAAAACAAAGAAAGAAAGCAATTTCTAAATACTGACCTGTCGGGGACTCGAGTCCCGCGGTGGCATAGCCGGAAGATGCTGGAGAGGGAGATGCGCTTGTTGCAGCTACATTTGCTGCTGATGCACCCGGTTTAGGGCACTTCTTTGACGATTTCTTTTCCTTCATCCATGGGAACTCGTGGGCCAGCGGGCCACCGCCCGTCTGCGCAGTCTGGCCCTGCTGCTGGTGCTGCTCCGTTGGCGGTGTTGCATGTGTCCGGAGCTGGAGGCCATTGGAGGTGGTTCGCTTTTGGCTCCTCGGTCGCGCCTGGTTGCCTGTGGAAGGGTTCAGGCTGGGGATGGTGTGCTCGAAAGGAGGTGGAATTACTGTCGAGTCCTTGATTGATGAAGTTTGAAATGACTCCAGGACAGCGGGGAAAGACGTCAGGCACTCAGCAAGGGAAGGCTGGCTGTTGATGAACCCAATCTCCCTCTCAAATTCAAAATTCATCGCTTCGCCTAGTCAGGAACGGCGGTCAGCGACACTAAAACGCGCAAAAATCACATCCAAAAGGTGCCGTTTTTGTCCCGCGCTACCGCTATGGCTGCATTTGCGCGCTTTAATAATTGTGTATATTGGTGATATTACTAGCGTATGGGGACCAGGGTCTACTAAACTGAAGACTATGGGCGAAATTGCAGCCAATTCCTGGTCACATGACTTGTCTGGGCCAATCGAAATGCGGGGCCTTGTGGCAAAAGAAAGCATTATTTTTCAGAACTGATCCAATATTCAGGATCATATAGTTCTAATCTTAGCAGGGAGTCGTATGTAAAATTACTAGTTCCACGTATGCCATGTGTTTGAGCAGTTTTCAGTGTGGGTGGATAGAAAGGCCCTTGTTTAGGCAATCGCCGTCATAAAACAGAGACCTTGGTGATGTAATCCTCGGGCCTCATTTAGACCATAAAAAGCACATCCACAATATGGCTTACTGCGTATTTTAGCAAGGGTAATTAATCTTAAACTTTTTGACAAGAGTAACAGACATGAAAGGTGGCGATATTCGACCCATATGTACAAATCCCTTGTCAAAATAAATAGAGATGCATAAAAGATTACACGATTTCTCGTCTTATCTGTTTGACGCGGGCATTTCTCATCACCACACATGCCTGTGTGTTGTCTATTTTACTTTTCCGTCTTCAAGACTCCTGAAAACTGGGCATCTTGGTACGCGTAAGTTTAAAACTGAATTTCAGCTAGATTAATTCGAACATTTTAAATTATATTATATACTATGATTTTTTAAATAGTATATAACTATAATATGATATATACTTACTTATTGTACTATTTTTGATTGAGTTTTCTTAATGGCGCATTAATTTTTTTGTGAGATATATTTGCATTTGTTCAAATTCTTTTTTGTTAATTACCAAATACATGCACATTTTTTATTTGACACTAACAGGTTTACTCGATAAATTCAAGAACAACACTGTTTGTAAGAAAACTAAAACGAAAAAGACCGGGGGTAGATATTTTTAGAATCTAAGTAGTGATGTAGCAGCGGTGATCAATCTTTTTTTCCGGCAAAGCTCTTGACAGGAACCACCCTCAAGAATTCGCTTCTTTCCTTCATGATCATAACAAAGAAAACCTCCTTCATTTCAGCAGCTTTTTTTATTTTTTATTTTTCCGGAATTAAGCCTTGTCGTGTTTATGGTTATATTTTTTATTTGTGTTCTAATTTGACCTAATATTATAAAGGGGAATTAAGGTTTTTAATGTAGCATAAATGGATGCCCCGAAGGCTGCTAATGTCTCGAATTTCTTGGGCCCACCGTTTCCATTTTCTTAGCAGGAGAAGCAGATGCAGTAGACGAAAAAAAAAAAATAAAACGCGTGTGGGTGTTTGGGTATTAAAAGACCTCTACAAAGGAAGCTGTGGGCAGTCAAATAAAAGGAAGAATTCACCAGGCTCATTTCCAGAACGGAGCTGACCGCGGGTTACTGGGACACACATATCTCTTACCAATTATATTTTATCTAAGATGATTTTTGGTCGAACTTTTTTCCCCTCTAATTTCTCGTCAAAGGAATTTTGCGGATTATGCAAAAAAAAAAAAACCCTGCGGATTATGTTTTGAAAGGTTACCACTTTATTGCGGTCTATCTATCTATCTATCTATCTATCTATCTATCTATCTATCTATCTATCTATCTATCTATCTATCGATTCACTCCGTCAATATTTATTTTGCAATGATGTTTATGTTTAGCCTAGTTTCAAAACCTATTTTTGTTACGTCTTTTTTGTAATTACAATTGTATATTAAAGTTGTTATAAATACCATGAAATATATTTAATTATTAACCCAGCCACTTATACTTTGCAGTAAAAAAAAAATAATGCAGTCTTAAATATGTCTTTGCAGGCAATACATTTATGATCCTTAAGCAAGCTTTTAATATGATTTCTTCATTTTCCCCCCATTGGACAAGGCTTGTTGGTTCTAAATTAGACTGAATTGTCATGTTTTTCGTGAGGACTAGACTCGGTTGAATTTCACAGAAAACAGTAGTTTTGTAAGAAAGTTTGTTCTTTATGAACAAAGACTGATTTTGACTTTACAAAAATACACTGTTTTTAAATCAATAAGTAGAGCTAGTTTAGCGACTATGAAGTAGTTAGAGTTTATAAAACACGAAGAGAGCTGATCCTTTCAAATTAGAAGTAAAGATTGTATTGACCTCGTCTCACGTGATCACGATGGCGCGGCCTTCAGGGCTCTTTAAGAAAAGGAGAGACATACCACGTGTGTGTGGGAGGGGGGGAGAGAGAGAGCGAGAGAGCGAGAGAGAGAGAGAGGAATAGTACCCTATTCTAAAAGATACCAGGCCGAAGTGGAAATTAATAACATAACATTTTATTAAAGAATTGTTCAACAGCCAACTCTTAACAAGAAATCAAATTAGCTACAAAGAACAAATAAAGTTTTCAAAAAACAAAACAAATGAAAATGTTTCTCTATTCTGTCTAATTTCCGACTATGCAGAAACTGTCTGTTTTCTCGCCCCCTGTACAAGTCAAATTGTTGTTTATGTACAAGGGTAACATAAATCTACGTTTCTCTAAAATACAATAACTAAAATTAGTTACAATGACAAGAACACAATGTCTTCTTTTATAACAGGTAAATACTAAAAAAGTACACTTTCTCGATATAAATACATGGGGGATAAATAATACAAAAAGAAAGTATTTAAACTGGCTATAACAAATAAATATATATTTATGAATGTTCATTTGAACACACATACCGAAAGACGCTGATTGAAGGTCTTTCGCTTCAAAATAAGATTTACTTTTTTCCTTACCCATCAAAATGTAAACTCTAAGTGCAACAATGATGTCCAGAAGAGAAAGCATTAGGCGTAAACCGAAACGTCTACACCACTGCCTTGTATCCCGGACATGCATTTTGTTCAATTATACCCTGTTTCCACGTTAAGTCAAGACATGAGAATAAGTGGGCCTTTTGCATTAGTGTGGGCTAATGTAAGCAAACCCGACAGAGAGAGAGAGAAAGGAAGGGGGAAGGGACAAGAGGAAGAAGTGGGAGGGCAAGGGAGGGACAGAGCCAAAGAAAGGTACACAGCAAAATCCCCAGTGATAAAGTAACACACATAGTGTTCCTTAAAGTCCAGTTAGACACATATTGATAGTAAAAGACTATATCATTCAGCACTGGGATTTTGCTGAGTTGCAGTTACCATGTACTGACTGAATCAGTGTTTCCCAAATCTGGTCTTGTACTGCACAGCACATTATGCTCTCTGCCACACCCATAAAAACAACACTGAAGGGTTTATTTTTTAGCTAATAGGTTGAGTCAGGTGTTTGCAGCATGTGGAACACTGAAATGTGAGGTGTATATAAAAAACTAGAACTGGGAAACATAAGACAAATGTATATCTATTCTCTCTTTACCCTGTATCAGTGTCATACAATTATATAATTTTATTCAGTTCGTGGCACTAGGCCCTAGGTAGCATCTTTGAAATTCGGACCTCAAATTATTAAAGCAAGAAAGGAGTGTAGACTGTTACCTTCCCTGCTAAAGACAGTACATATATTTGTTTGTTTGCTTGTTTCTTATGCCTGACTATGTTTTGGGTGATAAGATAAATCGAAATAAAAAGAAATATGACAGTTTTGTGAGTCATTTAAAAAAGAGGTATGTGAAAGAAGGGAAGTGAATGAAAACAATCCAGTGGTTTCCTAACGCCATCTGCAAGAGTAAACTGTCAGTTGCTCTTAAGTAGCTCTAAATATGAACAACTTGGTGCTATGGTCGCAAAATACACAAATGATAATAATGTAAACAAGACCCACAGAGGGTCATAGCAAAAATAACAGATTCCTTGGCCTAACCTACACTTGCCACACATACCCACTATTTATGAGATTTGTTTAAAGGGCATTATAGGGCTGTGGATACAGAATTGACTGGAAAATTCTGAATCAACGAATGTGCTAACAGGCATGTGGAAGGACAACATCGACACCAACTGCGGTTCTAGACAAGACAAGAAACCACTGGATCATCTTTTTCAACCCCATTGCATCATCCCTTGGGTTTTCTGTTTTGTGTTGTGTTTTTTCCCTTATTCATTCATTCAAACCTGCTACAGATGAGTCAACTTGGGTGCTTCTTGGATTCTACCCTGAGAAGGATGGTGCGCTGACAGATCTGTGTATGTCGGATGTGTATCACACGGTCCGTGGTGTTGGTTGCCCGACATCTGTGTGGCACCGTTGTAGTCCATGCTGGCAGACTGGTGGTGTGGTAGGTGATTGAGGCCATACATAGAAGGCCCAGTGGCGGGCATGGCATCCACATAGTTGCCCCCGACATACACGGGGCTACCCTGCATGTTTGGCGTCCCGTAGTTGCCGCTGTTACCCTGTAGCCCATGTGGGTCATATTCTGGTGGTGTGTTTCCATACTTTTGTTGTGATGGGCAACCTTTCATTGGGTTTTGATAGGCTGTAGACATGGCATATGCATTCTGGTGGGGTTTGTTGAAAGACGGCGGTGACGGTGCATCATAGCTGCCCATTGAGTGCATGGAGTTCATAAAACCAGCAGAGGACTGCATGGACAGGGGTGGACTTCCAGTGGGGGATGGCCCACCTGATGAGGACCCCATGCCTTTTGACTTTTGATCTTTCTTGTATTTCATGCGCCTGTTTTGGAACCAGATCTTGATCTGCCTTTCGCTAAGGTTGAGTAGATTTGCCATCTCGACTCGTCGAGGCCGGCACAGATACCGATTGAAATGGAACTCCTTCTCGAGCTCTACAAGCTGCGCACTCGTGTAGGCTGTGCGCGCTCTCTTGGATGCCGCCGAACCCGGGGGGCTTTTCTCACCGCCACTGCTCTCCGCTGGGGTGGGAATGAAATAAAACATAATTACAACAAGTGACAATTGAATGCATCGTCCCTTTTAATAAAGCCGGCCATGAGAAAACTTAACCCCTGATATTGCTTGTCAACACTTCATAACTGGCATTTATTAAGAGATGTGAGCCCTTACATTGACCGGGTATATGTAAATCATATTACTCTCAAAGCCCACGGCCAAACTGTGCTGGGTAGTAAAGGTAGAGCATATCTCTAATCCACATAGTGATCATCTTTGAATTACTAGATTACCTGTAATAAATGCTGTGCATTAATATCATTCCAATCTTGGGTTAGCTAGTAAGGCCTTAACATTGTTCTTAAATAAAAATATAATTCACACCTTATGTGACAGAACATGTATATATATATTTTTTCATTTATGTATATTTTTTTATGTATAATACTTTCTATAGGAATTCAATTCAATAACATGGTTAATATAACAAATTGCTTTGTTTATCTGTTTCAAGATGGATGTACATGCAAAGGCGTAACAGAGCAGGTGGTGAAGGGGCGACTGATCATTAGTGTGTGTGTGTGTGTGTGTGTGTGTGCGTCTGTGTGTGTGATTTGGAAGGAGGCAGTTTGGCACCACATACCGTTAGCAGAGCTTGCGCTAGGGGAGCTGGTTTTTTGCTTGGTGTTCTGGCGTGATTCTTTCATCCAGGGGAAGATCTGCTTGGTAATCGTCGGGTTGGGAGCAAGGGTGGACGACTTCGATGCTGATTTGGTCGTACTTCCACCACCGGTCCCACCACCACCACCTCCAGTACTGCCACCTGGCTGCTGGGGGGCGCTAGAAGTAGCTGGGTTTACGGGGTTTTGAGGAGGGGAAACCTGGGGAGGTGGGTGGTGTTCAGATGGCAAATTGGACCGCATACAGCTGCCATTGAGCTCTTTCGCCTTGGCATGCTGGGGCTGTGTTGGCGTGCTGGTGCCAAGCGACTGCAGCGAGCAGGCGGACCTCTGGTACTCGCCCTCGAGGTGCGCCGAGCTCTGGAAGGCAGCCGGCTGGGACTCATAACCAAAACCATTGGACCCCTGGTACGAGTAACCTCCGAATAGCGTCGAGTTGTCGTAATAGGTCGTTTTCTGCATTTCCAAAAGTCGCGTTACTGGCTACCAGGGTCCTTACGACCTTCTGGAAGAACATTGGCACGAGGTGTCACGTGACGGTCTTTTTCCAACGGCCTCTTGGAAGCTGACCTGAAAGGTTATAAGAGGCACATAATAAGAGGGGCGAGAGGTAAATCCATCTTAGCGCACTGAAAGGCGCCATGACATCAATAGCACGTTCCCACAACGCGGCTTGCAGATGCTATGTCAGAGCTTTAGCCCTCTCTCTCTCTCTCTCTCTCTCTCTCTCTCGTACGCGCGCACGCAAACACCGTAAACAACGCTGACGCTCACTTCTCATTTCCACTCTTTGTCCGATTAGGAGCTCTAAAAATGACGCTGTACTCTTTTAAATATTGTTTTAAACACAAAATACCTGTAAAATACTTCAAATAAAGCATTGTTTTAGTTGTTGTCCTTTTTTATACAATGCATAGAAATGTAATTATCCATATATTATCCATTATATATATTTTGTGTGTGTGTGTGTGTGTGTGTAGCCTTGACTGAACCATTACTTTTCTCAATTTCGAACAAACATCCTAAACTAATAAATGACCTAGGTTCTAGGAAAGCAGCCCAGACAAATCAATAAATATGCTTCATTCACAGAGACTATCTCCACAGGGCTTTCTCCAGTTACACCCAAATGTATTTGATCAACATTAAAAACCCGAAAATGCGGGTGGTACAATCAGTTGTGGACCCTTTGAATCGGAGCTGAATATAAGTCCCCGGAAGAACTCGCAAACCATGTTCAAGATGGTTACAGAACTGAACTAGACAAACCTAATTCCGAACAAAGGACAAGACATATTCTACTTGTTTTAGGGTGGTTGAAAATACAAGACGAGGTGGATCGTTAGAAAACAACCTATTATTAATTCACGATTACTGTTTTATAGAGAGAATTTATATTAAAAAAAATAAAACATTTTGACATTCATTTACGTATTTTATTATGTTTATGTTGATCCGACAAAATTAGCTTTACATTTTTGTTATAATTGTAGTTGTTATATGATATTTGTAGTTGATATATGGCTTTGTTTAAGTCACAGAAATTCTGACACCATAGGGCCTGATTTTAAATTGTGGTTGCAGTGCAGGAAGTGCAGAGAATTGCTTTTCTATTACGAACACAAACGAAATAGCCTATTCTGCATAGTAGAACAAAAAAGAAATCTAGAACTTTTAATTGTCCTAAATTATATTCTTAGGGAATACCACTGGTTTATATTCTACACTATAGGACCTGGTCTATATAAATTATGTTCTATAAATAAAAAGAGTAAAAATAATAAAACGTTCCAAACATCATTTCATTACAATTGCATATTTACAAATAACTATTATTTCTCAACTATCTTAGCTAGCTTTACCTCAAATTAACCACCAGCAAATCTAATAATTTATTACGACAAATGTGTAAACACATGTGCCCCCGTCTGAATTTTACTTAACCCAAAAATGTAGAAAATGTGAAGAGAATAAGTATTTCACGTGGTAACTTATTACAAATTATATGATTCAAGATTTGTAGATGTCTGTTTATAAAACAAAACCGGAGCTACAGCTTTTGGACATCAACTCTCAACACGTCACAAATGTAGCTCATTTATCTTCGAAGAAGACGGACGGAATCCTAATCATTTACTCCAAGGAATTGTTCGGGGGAGGGGGAGAGAGGTATGGAAAAAAGCAAGAAGCATTAGATATCAAATCATATCGCAGTTCCATTAAATGGAACACGTAATGTCCTGGCCCTCTTGTTACGGTAACACAATAACCAACTTTTCTGTAGATTCAACCTTAATACAATTATGGAGTCGGGAGCGGACGTGGTTGGGGGGAAAAGACGTGAAACGTCAACAAAACAACAAGGGGGAGAACACAGCTTAGGCGCCCCTTAGCTATTGGAGAAGGAGACACATAAAATAGGCTAATTTCTAGCCAGATGTATCACGATAATGCAATTAATGGTTAGTCTTTCTTTATTATTGTATGGCTACGCGTAAACAGGGTCATGGCATAGCCATAATATTAATTCACTCCGCACTTGAACTGAGGCATTGAAGGCCCGAGATAAGCAAAAATATATATACTGAAAAATATCATAATGTACAATATGAAAACGACAAATTATCTCAGAACACGGCCGCTCAACTAAAATATTTCTTCTCGCTTAGAGCAAACCAATAATTTGGGTATCAAATGCAATGGGATATACAATACATAACCCGCTGAAATGATACTGATCCTGAACAAAAAATGAAAGAAGGGCAAAATGACTTCGTTAGCCTATAGAACAATCCGGAGAGGGGGGAAATAAAAAGGCTGCTTCGTGGAAGGAAGCTTAAAGCCATGTGAACTCTTCTTGAACCGCGTTCGGAGTCATACGGTCATAAATCACTAGGACACACATACCACCATTCACAAACTGATAGCCTATTTTAAACCAGCTTACCTTAGCCTCTGACGAGCGACGTCCGGCCAGGCGTCATATTTTTCACATTCGGCCACCGAGTAATCAATAAGAAAAGAGCCCCAAAATGCTCTTGCGATTTTTCAGCCGGCCAGCGAGCAATCAAACGCCGGGTGTCTGTGGCACGGCTGCCCCGCGCCAGAGTGCGGGCGCTCCTGGACGGATCCCCTCGGCTTGCGGGAGAGGGGGGAGACGATCTAAGCATGAAAGATCTGAGGTATGCGAGGGGGACTGCAAATGGACATGCAGCGCTGCTCCTGGCCGCCCTGTCGACTGGTACGCCCTGCTTGCTGATAACAATGGCCTCAGATTTCGCCTCCTTTCTTCCCTCTCGTCTTGTTCACGGTGCGAACCTGAACATCATAATCCGAAAAGGGCTCACTGCTCGCCGCTTTCACGCTTCCCCGTTGCATGTCGGGGCCCCGATGGTGGATCGCTGTATTTTTTTCGCCTCTTTTTATGCTCTTTGGCTGTGTTATGGTATTGTCAACAAGGGCCTTTCTAGCTATTTGCAAATAGCCGTCCTGGCTTTGCTTGTGCCAGGCGAGAGCGTTAATCCTCACCAAACAGCGTCACCAGTGAAAAATTATGCTAATTGCAGGCGTGCAGCGGGAGAAGGGCCTTCGAATGAGGAGTCCAATAGATTTTTTACCACTAGATTAGCTACTAGTCAGGATATGCTAATCTTGTTTAGCGAGGTAGGCACAACTGCTTCTCTCAGTTTCCACACCGATGCATATTAAATTACTTAGAAGTTATATCTCACTGCTGACTTTCTGTTGGCACAAACTCTATTCTGTCTGTGTTAAGGTTGCGTCATATTCCAGCCAACACACCCAACTAATATAAGTTATGGCCAAAAGATAAAACAGGTGGTGAGGGAGCGTCAGAAGGAAAAAAAACAGATAACATGCAAACATGACAACGAAAAGAAGAGTGTGTAAACAAAATAGAAGAAAAAACAAATCTTTTTAAATTTAACTATATAGTCGCAAAGATGTCGATATAATCTCACAAGGATTCATTAGAGGTTTTCTTTGTATTTTACTCTAGGCTAAGTGGGACTTTGACAGAATATGGAATTCAAAAACATAGTTATAGACATTACAGAGAAAAAAGACGTACAGAAAAAGAAACTAAGAAGAAAGCCAAGGCGCGAGCAAAATGGAAACGAAAACATCAAGGTGTTGTAGAAATATTACTTTCTCTCTTCACCGCCTTTCGTCATCTCACCCCCTCCCCCCTTCCCCACCTCATATTTTTATTATTCAGGACACTACCGTCGTCGTTTATGGCTACGTAAGATTTATGACTTCTACCACACACAGGCGGCTGTAAATAGACAACTTTAAAAAGATGCTTTTCGGGTAGGTACTTCAATAGGGAACATCGACGATGTGGGAGGAAGGCAGGAGGGAAAAATGTATATGTCTGCAACTTTTCTAGTAAACAGCATTGTTCTTTTACAGCTGCAACGGGAACCCACTTAAAAGATTACCCATTAACTAATACGTGGGTTGAAGAATGGAAATGCAGGGATACGTCCTTTTTAATAGTTTTTCTTCTTAACATCAGACAGCCCATTCAGCTTTTAAGAAGATTCACCAGAGTGGATTAAGACTGTGCATTTGGATTATACAAAGCAACGTTTTTTTAATACAGACTGGAAATACTTTTTTGTTTCCACAGACGGAACAGGGCAAGGAATTCAGGTTTAAAATGTAGGTTTTATGGTGGTGAAGCAATGGAAACAATGAAATGCGAAAATGTTTCTGGACCTTAAATGTTTTTCTATGGATGCTGTTAAAATCTTATATAATCTTTTATAAATCTTATAAAATCTTAATAAGTACATTAAAACAATGTTCTTTTATTGCAGCAATTTTCTTTTTTTTTACGCTAATCAGTATTATAGCAAACATAGGTTATCATTACATTAATTATTTATTTTAAGTAGCCTCACAAAGTATCTCTTACCAGCAACTTAACGGATGTCTACGTTTGAGTTATAGTTTGTCTTTTCTAATTCGCTTTGATACGTATAGTAGCAGTCGGATGTTGGTGTAAAAATATTCTTTTAATTAGCCATTTTTAGTTTATTTGTAGCATTTTAATTACTCTTAGCACCTTACTGGTAAGCTGTTGTTGAGCTGTTGCTGTTTTTGTGTTTATTTACACGTGAAAACAAAATGTGAATGTTATTACAACAGGCGCAGTGACACAAGTGTCGATTATTTACCTTTTGTTTCAGTATTATTTTTTGTCTGTTGATTCCTCGAGTTCTCAGGGTGTAAGAGGAATTTCAGTGCATGGTCAACAATTCAAACTGTGGAGAGATCTATTTTGTCTTCTTTACCTCTTAAATAGTAGTGTTTTACATGTATTTTCGTTATGATATTTGAAATGAACAACACAAATTCACCATTAGTAAAGCAAATGTCCCTAGACATATAGCCATTACATCACCGCCGAAGACATGCACTGAAAAGATTAATATTAATAATTCGTTACATGCAGACTAAGCCTATTGTTATGTATCATAATTTGTCCATTTTACATCAGAAACTGTGTATATTCTATCAGTGTGTTTTTGAATTGTCAAATAAAAATGAGACTAGACGATCGAAACATTGCTTTTTAGTTAGTGATATAAAATTTCCAATAATCCAATAAAAAATTTGTTTGCTTCGTGCATCGACGATTTTATACTGGTTTTAATAAATATCAATAGATCACATTATAGACTGTCAATGTATAGATAGAGGCACATTATAGCAGTGTCTTTTCAGCACGACCGAAAGATATAAATTATGGGTTTCAGTTGCAGTTTAAACATTGACGGGATCACTTACCGAGATAACGTCTTTCACTTCCAGATTTTATGCAGGGATACCGCTTCCTGATAACCCGAAAGAACTAAAAGTAAAGAGACACAAAAAGATGCAATCAAAGGGGTGTTGCCGAAAATCCAATAGCGAGTATACGACCTCTTGTACACAAATCGACCTCGGAAGCAATTTGAGAGCTGACCGTCGGTGACGGATATCGTTAAACACAAATCATACTTGGGAAAATTGAAAAAAAAAATTGAGGCAATGGAAAAATTGCGAGATGCATTACCAAGTCACACATATCCACAAATTTCTTCATTTCTATGTATCAGTTCGTTTCGGTATCGGGAATTCTGCAGAAACAGCTAATATTGAGGTTATAAAATCTCAGAGAATATCAATCTAGTAATACACATTTTAATTTTTATTAGATGCTCATATTTACGCATAAAAATACACAATGAATACATTGATTTTTCATATTTAAAAACAAAGTCATGTGTTAATCTATATTTTGGAATAAACCAAACGGCGTTGCTATAATGGCTAGTTAATTTTCTCATTTGTAATCTATTAGTGTCTTAATAATAATAATAATAATAATAA